>CM070876.1:73463620-74028620 GCA_036365515.1 Torymus aiolomorphi
CCAGACAAAAAAAGCTCGATTTATGACTGCATTACACAATGTTATTTCACAACACATTCAAAAAAATTAGTAAACTGTTCAAGATTTGTTTAGGTTATACAACATGGTAAATGAGATAAAATTAAAAAAAAATTTTGATCGCTTTACCGAGAAAGCATTAAAAGTTTACAGAAATGAAATATTTAATAAACTCGATGCTAGTAGATTTCATATATTTTGATAATCACCAATTTCTATCAATAGTATGTTCGTGTACTTATCAAATTCAATTTTGCAATAAACAGTGGTTTACAGAGTGGTTTTCCAAAACATAATTTAAAAATGTATAACCTGGCAATTAAATATTTAGTTTGTGTAATGGTGCAAAATAACCGATACTTTCCTTTGATAAAATTAAATAAGAAAAAAAAAAAGAATAGTAATATTCTTCATACATATATCCGGAAAAAACTTACAACATACAAAACAGATGCAAAAACTAACTGGCTTTGCAACAAAAGTTGTACTTAAATATTTGAGAAAAAATTAATAAGTTTTCGACTATCCTTTTAAATAGACTTGCAACTAGCAAGAAATTGTGATGTACTTTTTTAGTAACAAGTATTTAAAAAAGTATTGTTCTTCATTTTAGATAAACAATATACTCACTCAAACTCATTTCAATAGGCCCATTAAGCTCAAAAAAATATAAGGACCAGATACGGAAATACCATGGGTTAGTATATCTATATATATGAGGAACAGTGCTTATTCCAGCTGTTCCTCGTATATATAGATATACTAACCCATGTTATTTCTGTTCGTTTCACAAGTGAACAGACCATTCCGGTCGTTTCTCCTGTCTAATTAAGAAAATAAATTAGTTAAAATAGACAATTTGAGTTAAATAGAATGAAGAAAAGTAACATTTTTTTATTTTATTTTATTATATTTTAACACAATTTCTATTTCAACTCGTTTTTTTTTTTATAACTAGACAGCAGAATCGACCGAAATAGTCGGTTCACTAGCGAAATGACCAATAAAAAAAATGCACCCCACATGTTGATATTCAATTACTGAACTATTTCAATCGTTTGTTACTTTAAAGCATATTTTTATCATTATAATTATGCAGATCGGTAGTTGAAGTACAGATGAATATATACTCCAAGCGGCACTTGACTATCTGCATATCAACTCATAATAATTAATATTGATGCATAGTTACAAATACATACATATGTTCATATGTTTCACGAATAATTCTGTAATATGCAGTTTCCCTGCGCCTGAAAAAGGCTATATCAGGCCCTTTGTAGCTACCGGAGAAGTAATACTTAATTCTAAAAAATTTTTTTCATTAAAAAAATTTTTAGAATATGTTTGTATGTCTTAACACGTATTGAACGATCTTCTTTGAGGTTATGTTCCAAAAACATGGTAAAAAACACGAAAAAAATGTTTATAATTTAATTTTATAGCATTATTTGATGCAAAAATGGTAGTTCTGACAGTGCAATTTGAAGATATAGAAAGAAATTGAAAAAAAATTGGTCATAAACACTTATTTAGCTATTGGTTTTGAGGTTATGTGCCAAAAACATGGGAAAAATGCTTAAAAAATCGGTTTTTTCGAATTTTAAATATGTTCCGGCTCGAAAACGCAAATTCGGACACCGCCATTTGAAAGAACGGGAAAAAATACACAAAAAATCATTATTTACAAGTTAGCCAAAAATTACCTACATAACCTAAAAAATCATTGAAAAATTAAAAATTTTTTTCTCTGCTCAATTTTTTTTTTTAAAATCTGAAAAAAATCAGGCTGTTTTCTTACTCAAGAACACATGTCTGTGAATTTTTTCAAATCTTTTTAAAGAAAGGGTCGAGCGGAAAAAAATTTTTTCGAAAAAACACGTTTTTTAGGTTAGGAGACTCAAATCATCACCTAGGGAGCTCAAAATTTGGCTAGAGAGGTTTTTAGTAATTTACTTTCGAATGGTCAATCCCAAAAAAAAATCCAGGTGAGTGCAATTTTGACCATCTTATCCCGCTATAGCCTTTGCTGCGACAACGTTTTAACAACATTTTTATTGCGGGTTAACAGCAACATGCTTTAAAGTATTGGAGTTTTCAAAATAGTTGTGGGAACGTTGTTTATAAGTTGCAGGCTCATTGCAAGTAAACGTTCTAGCAACCCGTTAACAACAGAAACTGAAAACTACATTGAAAATACCAAAGGGACAATAATCACATTTCAAAGACGTTGTAGATAGGTTGCCATTAAAACGATTTAGGAACGTGATCAAAGCGCGCTAAAGATCTTCCTAACACTTTTTTGAAACGAGTTTTTTGCCATAAAGGCGGACATTTCAACGTTGTGACAACGTTGTTAACTCGTTTCTGCCACCAATAATTAAACGTTTTATAGTTTTCAAAGCCACGTTTTTGCAACGTTCGCAAAATGGAACGTGCTATCTGGGAGTCCAGTACGCAACTTTATCTTTAGAAATTGAGTCTATCCCTACTATACGGCTACTACAATACAAGAGTTTAGATAAGTATAATTTTCAAGTAATTTGTCACAAAGACATTATCTCTCATAATGTAGGCTAAGCGAGAAGCTCCAAAACCTATTTCATTCATCGTAAAGGATTTTCAATGTTTTATCTTTGCAACATGACCAGTCGGGTGAAGGCTTTTCTTGAGACAAAGTTTATATTCTTTGTATAAATGGTTTATAGTTATGATTTGAAAAGTATCAAACATAAAAATTTTTTAATTTTAATTATTTTAAAAAACAAGTTATTTCACAATGCCATTTCACAATAAATTTTTATATTTTTCCACTTTTCAAATCATAACTATGAACCATTATATGAAGAATATAAACTTTTTCTCAAGAAAACTCTTCACCCGACTGCTCATGTTGCATAAATAAAACATTGAAAATCCTTTACGATGAATGAAATAGGTTTTGGACCTTTTCGCTTAAGGCGGTCTTACACCTATAGACCTTTCTGGCCAAAATTACTTAAAAAAATGATAAAAATTATTATTATAATAAAATAATCAAAATATATTTTAAGTATAACTAATTTTGAATAAAATGAGCCAAGGCAGAGGTCGTTAAACTCATTTTACTCTCAGTTATAGCATTTTCAAGAAAAGAAGTTTGTCGTAACTTTTCTCTGAGATCGCATGATGGATTTTCATGGGACAATGTGCAAATTGTTCCTAATTTATGTAGTTATGGGCGTAAGAGTTGCAATTTTAAGGTTTTTATGTATAAGTATTTTTTTCATGGCAAAAACTGATTTTTTTGCAATAATTTTTTGCATTTTTTTAAATTATTTGGGTTTTTGCCATGAAAAAAATACTTATACATGAAAACCTTAAAATTGCAACTCTTACGCCCATAACTACATAAATTAGGAACAATTTGCACTTTGTCTCATGAAAATCCATCATGCGGTCTCAGAGAAAAGTTACGACAAACTTTAAAAAATGACATTTTGAGAAACAAGCCTGCAATGAAAAATACCATAAGATTCAAAAAATAATCAGCCATTTAATCCCCATTCTTTTCCTTCTTGAAACTCATTTTCCTGTATATCTGTTATCGGTTCTCCCATATAAAATGTTGAAACAGAAGCTCTGGCACCTTGCATGCATCCGTTCCATTAAAAGTTATTGCTAAGCTAGCAGCATTCGTTCCATTAAAAGTTACTGTTCAATCTGTCCTTTTGTACTTTTGATTCATCCACTGTTGAATCACTTTTTAACACACTGTACTGAGTTAGATAATTATTTATAATACTAAAATAAATGTAGAATATGCGCCAGGTCTTATGAAATATGAAATCCCAATGATCCAAATCGAAACTTAAAAAGCCACCACTGTCATAGACAAAAGTACATAAGTATATAAAAGCCGATAAGCCCATTTTTTTAATGATTACTTGATTACACATATTAAATATTAAATACATCTTGAATTTAAGCCTATATTCTTGTGAGAAGGCTTGTCGCTTTTATGTGTATAGATACATCTTGACACTTATTGCAATTCACAAATCTTCTGAATTGAATTATATATCCTATAGTGAGTTAGACTTAATATGTTTTTATGCGATAAAAATTTTTACTGCCTCTTCTTTAAAATACTTAATTCAATCTTGCCAATGCACATGTTTTTCAGTATTAATTTTCATACAGCATTCCCATCTTGAACTGAAACTACTTTCCAAATTTAAACAAAACTGTCACTGCACGCTTGTATTATAATTACAATTACACTTTTCAGATATATATCTTCACATACACAATACAGTAAATTTTTAGTCCTAAATTCACTTATGAATAAAAATAATCAAGCACTAAGAAAAAAATCTTTCTCTATCTGAAAGCAAAAACTCTGCAAAACAAACTATTGAAATAACATGGTTATGTATCTTGGCTTATTTGAGATTTTGAGCTGTCTGCTGTGTTGACACTATGATATTATAGCTTTATAAGTATATACGTATATAAAAGGGAGTATTAATATCGTAATTTGTTGTCAAATTTCGTTGACGGAATGGTCACTTTACCAAAGAAGATAGACGTAAATAGAAGCGCAAAGCCTGCAGGGAAATTGAGGCACCCCGAAGAAGTACACACCCCGACCACGCGCAGCGCGGCAGTCAATTTCTAAATGCTGCGGGAACAGCTGATACGCTGTGGTAACACACCACCCATACCGGCTGCAATGGTAACACGACGTACTTCGTACGTAACATTGCAAAATTATTATTTACAAAGATCTGTTATTGCTATTACTATAACATAAACCATAAATAAAAATGAATTAATGTTAAACTCATACCCCTAAACCCAAACGGGGTAACACCTTATATATTACATACATGTAATACATTCACGTGAACTCCGTTGGTCCTGTGGATAGCGCGCATGCTTACTATCTTTTTGGTGCGGGTTCAAATCCATTATCGGTTTTTTCTTTTATACATATTAATATAGTATAATAAGATTGTTATTTTCTGCCGATTTAAAAATAACAGTAAAATTTCTGAAGTTTTTTCGCACTCCCGTATATAAAAAATGTTGGATAATTCTTGTTTTATTTACGAATTGTTATATAAAAACATTATAAGGCCGAATCCATCTCAAATCAGACAGCCCGCGTATGCCTATTTCACCTATCATGTTGAAATAAAAATATTTATGTTCTACTCGAAAAAATATTTTACACGTGTTTTTTTATTTTTTTGTTTCATCAAAATTTCATGCGTTCAGCGATGCCGAAAAATTCCGAGAAAATTCTTTCATTGAGAAAAAAAATTTTCAATGTGATTTTCAGACTGCTATTGTTTCAGCAGTTTTTCGAGCTTTTAAACGTGTAACACACAATTTCACTCAGTTTTGAGCCCTCTTTAACGGCCTTAATGTCATTTTAAAAAAAAATAAAAAATCCACGAGCTATGCACTTTTTACTGAAAAATTCATTTTTTAGGGAAGTGCCTTTTTCTCGAGAACCCCATGTTTTTTTTGCACAATTTTTGTTGTCGTGATAGAGGACGGTAATGCCTAGCTAGACGTATTTGTGAGATTCGGTACTTTTTCCCTGGGATAGCGATCACTAATGAGATAACACACAAACAAATTTTTCACGCCTAATGCTTATATATAGTCAATGATATTAGAGTCAATGTAAAGGTATTTGTCTTTGTGTGTATGTAATATACAGGTACACATAACTATGTATTTATTTGTTATTTGCGTCTTTTTGATTTTTTATTTTTATACCTTTTTTTCATTTGTATACCTATTTTACTACCTTTGTTTTTCTGCTTCATTGTTCTTAATTCAGTAAGCGGACGATCAGCGGTCTTTGCTGTCAAACAATGTATTTTATCGTCACATGTTTTTTTTACCCATATATGAGTTTTTTGAATTCCAGGATACTTTGGAGTTGTAAGCCAATCAATATTTTTTTCTTTTCTGAATTGTTCTATTTCAGCATCTTGTAAATGTATTATTTTAATAGCATCAGTATATTTTTGAACATGTATTGCAAAATCATTTGCGTTTTGAATAGCTTCTTCAAGGGGCTCTCGAAGATTATGCGAAGTAGCATAATGCTTTATAAGTCCACCCACACCATCTACAGCTCCTTTGCCGTGCCCAGTAGCAGAGAACAACCATTTTATATCACACGGTGCTCGTTTTAGTTCATCTAATTGAAAGCGATTTTTAAAGTGACTGGCAGCGCCGTCTGATACGATGGTAATTTGTTTATTTGAATCACAACAATTTTCTTTCAAGAATTTTATAATTTTTTGTAGTGCTAGCAAAGCATACGCTGAATCATGTTTTCGGTCATCACTTATAACTGCGAAACTTTGTGTCGAATCCCCTTGATAAGAGACTGCTGTGAAAATAGAAATTTGATCATTAACCCAATGATTTCCTTGAACAGCTTTATTATGAATCACAGCCCAGTTTTCAGCGAAGTCTATTTGAAGAACTAAATGATGTGAGTCTTTTTTAGCACTTTCTCTTTCTGTTTTTATAGCTTTGCGTTGTATATTTTTACATACATGTGAGTACTAACCCTCATGGTCCAAACCGAAAGTTCATCTTTAAAAGCAGAAATTGATAGTGTCTTTTTAATCAGGTTTCCATTATCCCACAAAGCATATGTAATTTCTTCTGTGCCTTCTACATCTTGCAGTTTTAAAACATGAAACGTAATTCCCTTAATCCCTGGACATAGTTTACATTCTTGTAAATAACATAAATCAGATGGCTCAGAACACATTGTTGCATTTATTATTTGTGACCGACTTTCATCCAACTCTGTGACGTTACTCCCTCTAAAATTAATTAAGCTCGTAAGAAATAAATCATAATTTGCGCAATAGATACAGAGACAAACTTCTTTGATGGGGCTAAGTAAGACATACTTTGGTCGCAAACTATAAAATTTCGATTTTCCAATTCTCAATTCTGGATAATCATTTTTAAATACTTTATACGTCTCTTTTAAACTTCGAGTAAGAAAACGCTTAACTTTTTTCTCTCTTTTTTATTATTAACTTTAATTGTAACAACGTCACATTTATTAGGACTTTGTCTTGAACAATTAAAATCATCATTTAAATAATATTCCATAACAATTTTTTCCATGTTTTCATCAATCGGATGGCCTGAATATGCATCTGGTTCTGAATAAATTCCTTTTTCTTTAACAAGATTTCTCGATTTGTTGATCATATACATTGTTATTTCTGGAAATAAAGATAAAATTTCATGTTTTGTAAAGGATGAAGGTAGCAAAGTCAGAATTTTTATTTTTTCTGATACCGTAGAACACTTTTGCAAGGCTAGACCAAAATTTTGTATCCATTCTGTACAATGGCATACAGTTGATTCATTTGCTGTTATAGAAACGTCATAAACATTGTTCAACTTCACATCAAGGGTATTAGACAATGTTGAAAGTATTTTTTTTTCTTCTTTGTTACGTAATTTTCAATTGATTTTTCATGTATAAGATTTTTTTCTTTTAAGAGGCGATACAGAACCTAAGAAAGATGTACTTATTTCATTATTAAATTCTTCAATGCGTTCTGGAGTACTTGGTAAAAAATCTTCATCTCTATCAACTACGTTATCGGTAACTTCATTATCCGTTATAAATTCATTGTCAGTACTACTCACCAATTCTAAAGCACGATTGTAACAATGTTGACACAGATATGTAGAAGGTGTCAAAGGTAAATGAGGATAGAGGTGCTTCAATGGATGAGCAAGATTCTCAAGTTGTTTTAAACGTACGGAACTAGATTTGTAAATAATTTGTTTGTGTTTGTCTAAAAAGTCTGCACATTTGATTCTCTCTGTTGAGTAATATTGAGACATCGTAGTTGAGTTGATAAGGTGTAAATATGTAATAATTTTCCAAAAGATGATGGTTTTAAATAAGACGAGATGTGTGATATATAGCAGAAACCGAACTTTTCTTTGTAAATGTTAAGTCAAACCATATCCATCTAGCGGACAAATGTACTAGTACATATACTCCTATAAGTAGGCGCACGTACATGTATATTACATACGCACAAAGATAAATACCTTTACATTGACTCTAATATCATTGACTATATATAAGCGTTAAGCGTGAAAAATTTGTTTGTGTGTTATCTCATTAGTGATCGCTATCCCAGGAAAAAAGTACCGAATCTCACAAATACGTCTAGCTAGGCATTACCGTCCTCTATCACGACAACAAAAATTGTGCAAAAAAAAAACATGGGGTTTTCGAGAAAAAGGCACTTCTCTAAAAAATGAATTTTTCAGTAAAAAGTGCATAGCTCGTGGATTTTTTATTTTTTTTGAAAATGACATTAAGGCCGTTAAAGAGGGCTCAAAACTGAGTGAAATTATGTGTTACACGTTTAAAAGCTTGAAAAACTGCTGAAACAATAGCAGTCTGAAAATCACATTGAAAATTTTTTTTCTCAATGAAAGAATTTTCTCGGAATTTTTCGGTATCGCTGAACGCATGAAATTTTGATGAAACAAAAAAATAAAAAAACACGTGTAAAATATTTTTTCGAGTAGAACATAAATATTTTTATTTCAACATGATAGGTGAAATAGGCATACGCGGGCTGTCTGATTTGAGATGGATTCGGCCATAAAAATACTTCAATACTATTTCATGAGAAATCATATAGAATAAATGAATAATATTTTTAAATAACCATTGTAAATAAAACTGTGAAGTAAAAAAAAATAATAATTTAAAGGAAATAAAGAATTTTTCCTATATTTAGCTTAAAAAATAACTTACACTCGACCTTTTAAAATAATTTTGAAAAGATGAATTTTTTTTATCTGATTTGTTTTTTATTCATATGTTATATTGTTTAGAGGTATTTTACGTTAGATTTTTATTGTTGTTGTTTTACATAATTTATACAGTTAACTAATGGTAATTAAGAATATCAAATATTCATAATATATTATTATTTATCATAATAATCATAGCAGAAGTACATAAAATACAAAAAAGATTATTGAATAATTTAATACAATTTCTACATGTCATGAAATTGTATTGAAGTATTTTTAAATTATTTTATATAATAATTTGTAAATAAAACAAAAAAAAATCCAACGCGCTTTGAACAGTACCGCCAAGGTAGTGCGGAAACCTGTTCAAAAATTTTTTAATTTTCACGTTATTTTCAAATCAGCAGAAAATAACAATCTTATTATACTTATTAATATATATAAAAAAAAAATCCGATAATGGATTTGAACCCGCACCAAAAAGATAGTAAGCATGCGCGCTATCCACAGGACGAACGGAGTTCACGTGAATTTATTTCATATAAGTTGTCCCCCCATTTTGGTTTAGGGGTATCAGTTTAAGATTAATTTGTTTTTATTTATGGTTTTTGTTATTGCAATAGCAATAACAGATCTTTGTAAATAATAATTTTGCAATGTTACGTACGAAGTACGTCGTGTTTCCATTGCAGCCGGTATGGGTGGTGTGCTACCGGCTGCGCATCAGCGGTCCCCACAGCATTTAGAAATTGACGCGTAGTCGGAGTGCGCCCTACTGAAAAAGATCAACTGATTTTCAGGTGAAAATCAACTGAAAATCATAATTTTTATTTACATGGTATTATTGCATTAATAGGTGAATTTTATGTATATTATTATTATTTTTTTCAGATAAAGAATATTATACTATGCCCCTAGCGAGAAAAGTAGGCCATTATATCACATATAGTGTGATAGCAAATTCACACGAAGCCGGCGCCGAGCGCGCCCACGTATACTCGATTTTAGCAGCTAGGAGAACAGTTGCAACGACGACGGCAACAGTTCGTCAAGGCGATATCTTGGCGATGATGACCCTGTTGAAAGTACTGAGAATCTTGTGAAATTTCAGACAGAACCTCAAATCCAACCAAAAAATCCCAATCCTCTTACAAAATTGCTAAGGAGTGACAAAAAAAAGTAACTTACTTAATGATAATTATAATATGTTTGAAAAATTATACATTCTCACACTCTTTTTATACATGAAATTCTTTAAAATAATAGTTTTTATTATTTAACACACAATACTTATATTATGCTGAAAGATATTCTATAAAAGTGTGCGAATTGACATAAGTTATGTCTGCTTTTAATTTTCTTATAATGAGAACTTATATTTATCCTTTTCCTTTAAAATCAATCTCTTTATTATAATCATCTATCTTAGAAAAATAAGTCCAAAAATCCCATTGATTTAATCACTAGAAAATAAGGAGCATTCTAGACTGTACTCAAGTCACATATGTATAAGCTTCGGATGATAGCTAGTACGAAAGAGCATTTCTAAAAGCTATAAGTATATCGCTTCACTACTGAAACTGACAGTACTGCATTTTTATAAGTATGGGTATCAGTAAAAATTGATTACTAAGTTTACAATTGTGGTACATTAAATTACAGAAAATTTTGTATTGTCTTTAAATATTATTTCTCATTTATTTATAATTTATATATGCTAAGTTATAATTCATTCTAATTAAGCTTACTAGGCCAAGTAAGTAAATTCTTATATGACTAGCTTGCATATTGTATTTTAAACATAAGTGAAGCAACGAAAGGGTAGCCGCGACAGATTCAGTTTTAAAGTTATATAAAATTTCTAGTGCTCTTTCCTACTGATACCTGAGTTGTAACCGTATAAGGTAGTGGAACCAGGTCTCGATAACGTAAGACGCAAGATAACGTTTTGTTCTAAAAACCAATATTTTTATTGGAGAAAATAATTATTTTTTTTTATAAAATTATTGAACAAGTTCAAATAAAGTAAATGAAATAAAAAAGTTCAGATTTAACAAATATTAAGGGAGAAAATAATTATTAAAAATATAATGTCGCCGGAGTAGTTCTCGATAACTAGTTTTGGCGCCAGAACAGTTCTCGATACGTAGGTGACACAGTTGTCGATAGCTTGTGAAATGTGAACCCAAAATCGAGGTCAAAAACTAAAAGTTACAATTGGTATACTTTTCTAAAGTAATAAAACAGTAAATTGATAATTCTTTGACATAACTTATTTATAAATAGAACTGGTGATAATATAAATAAATTAATACTATAATTTATTATGAAAAATCCCCATTTATAAGTACTTAATATATGCTGGGTGACTTTACCACTGGATATATTTGGACCCGATGGATCAAATGACTTTATATGTGATATGATTCTTTGTGACTATAATGGTTAAGTATGTGTTTGAAAACAAATTATTGTAAAAAATCAAAGAAAATGTATGTTATTATAAAATTGTTATGTTAAGTATAAATTTTATTTGGAAAAGTAATACGTACATGCCATAACTATTATAGTCAGAAGGAATATAATATCAAATATGGATCAATTAGTCATTTTGTTCATGCGATTTCAATATTTCCTGCGATAAAGTAACCCAGCCCATAAGTGAGTTATCGAATAATGAAAGTTGTAAATATTGTATACTTACACGTACAGTCTATAGCTGCAATTTACACACAATTAAAGTTGCTTTTGATCCTCTCGTGTAAGAGATCTACAATATTATTTAGTTAATTGAGTCCAAATATTTTCTACGCTAAAGACACCTCAAGTTTTAAATCTATCAACGAGCAACTGAATTGTAGATGTCATAAAGCGAAGGGACCAACATTCTATGTAATAAGATAGAAAATTTTGTATGCTTGTAGGTAGTGTCTTTAGCTACATTTTAAAGTTATATAAAATTTCTAGTATTCTTTCCTACTGATACCCGAGTTGTAACCGTATATGCCATAAGAACTTTAAGAGTATTCCCTATTTTCTTGTGATGAAACCAGTGTCATTTTGGTTTATTTTTCTAAATTGCAGTTAGATCAGTAACAATAAACTAAATCTGAGTTAGTTTATTATTCCATTCTAAGAAAACCCCAAAATCTTATGCAATAAATCTTGTCGATTCACACACTTTTATAAAAAAAGATGAAGTATTCTAACAATTTATCTTGATACTTGAAGATATTCTGAAACTTACCAGTAATAGCACAGCACTTGAAGATTTCTTCACTCTTGCAGTAACCACATCATCCGCTGGTGGTGAAAAGGCCAAGTGAGACCATCATTGCTTTTTTTGTATTTGCAAAATAGCTGTGATTGGCTGTCTCCATGACGCAACCTCTATGCCGCAGCTCTATCCGCACCATGTGATTTCAGCCTAAGTAAGTACAGTCGTATCACCCTTCCCGGCGTGTTCCCAGCATGACAGCGGCTGCTTGTAGTACGCGGTGTCTTCGTGGAGGGTATCCCTCTCGTCGTGTTCCTCGGTTAGCGGTGACTCGTGGGAGATAACAAGGCAGCGGGGTCGGCGGAGATGAAGCAGATTCGGTAAGCTCTTTCTCGTTCCTAACCTCTCTGATATGGGTCTGATGGTACGTTTTTCTTGTTGAAGGGACCTGGGGTAGCGAGAGAGGTAAACACTCGCGATCATCACAGTTGCAGATTTTTCTTTTGTGTAGTCATGGTTTTAAACAGTAGCTGCCTTCAAACTAATAGTGGTTCAAACTACAGCAATGATGGTCTCACTTGGCCTTTTCACCACCAGCGGATAATGTGGTTACTGCAAGAGTGAAGAAATCTTCAAGTACTGTGCTATTACTGGTAAGTTTCAGAATATCTTCAAGTATCAAGATAAATTGTTAGAATACTTCATCTTTTTTTATAGAAGTGTGTGAATCGACAAGATTTCTTGTATAAGTTTTGGGCTGAATATTGGTCCCTTCGCTTATGTCATCTACAATTCAGTTGGTCGTTGATAGATTTAAAACTTGAGGTGTCTTTAGCGTAAGAAATATTTGGACTCAATTAACTAAATAATATTGTAGATCTCTTACACGAGAGGATCAAAATCAACTTTAATTGTGTGTAAATTGCAGCTATAGACTGTACGTGTAAGTATACAATATTTACAACTTTCATTATTCGATAACTCACTTATGGGCTGGGTTACTTTATCGCAGGAAATATTGAAACCGCATGAACAAAATGACTAATTGATCCATATTTGATATTATATTCCTGCTGACTATAATAGTTATATATGGCATGTACGTATTACTTTTCCAAATAAAATTTATACTTAACATAACAATTTTATAATAACATACATTTTCTTTGATTTTTTACAATAATTTGTTTTCAAACACATACTTAACCATTATAGTCACAAAGAATCATATCACATATAAAGTCATTTGATCCATCGGGTCCAAATATATCCAGTGGTAAAGTCACCCAGCATATATTAAGTACTTATAAATGGGGATTTTTCATAATAAATTATAGTATTAATTTATTTATATTATCACCAGTTCTATTTATAAATAAGTTATGTCAAAGAATTATCAATTTACTGTTTTATTACTTTAGAAAAGTATACCAATTGTAACTTTTAGTTTTTGACCTCGATTTTGGGTTCACATTTCACAAGCTATCGACAACTGTGTCACCTACGTATCGAGAACTGTTCTGGCGCCAAAACTAGTTATCGAGAACTACTCCGGCGACATTATATTTTTAATAATTATTTTCTCCCTCAATATTTGTTAAATCTGAACTTTTTTTATTTCATTTACTTTACTTGAACTTGTTCAATAATTTTATAAAAAAAAATAATTATTTTCTCCAATAAAAATATTGGTTTTTAGAACAAAACGTTACCTTGCGTCTTACGTTATCGAGACCTGGTTCCACTACCTTATACGGTTACAACTCAGGTATCAGTAGGAAAGAGCACTAGAAATTTTATATAACTTTAAAACTGAATCTGTCGCGGTTACCCTTTCGTTGCTTCACTTATGTTTAAAATACAATATGCAAGCTAGTCATATAAGAATTTACTTACTTGGCCTAGTAAGCTTAATTAGAATGAATTATAACTTAGCATATATAAATTATAAATAAATGAGAAATAATATTTAAAGACAATACAAAATTTTCTGTGATTTAATGTACCACAATTGTAAACTTAGTAATCAATTTTTACTGATACCCATACTTATAAAAATGCAGTACTGTCAGTTTCAGTAGTGAAGCGATATACTTATAGCTTTTAGAAATGCTCTTTCGTACTAGCTATCATCCGAAGCTTATACATATGTGACTTGAGTACAGTCCAGAATGCTCCTTATTTTCTAGTGATTAAATCAATGGGATTTTTGGACTTATTTTTCTAAGATAGATGATTATAATAAAGAGATTGATTTTAAAGGAAAAGGATAAATATAAGTTCTCATTACAAGAAAATTAAAAGCAGACATAACTTATGTCAATTCGCACACTTTTATAGAATATCTTTCAGCATAATAGAACATTGTCATATTCGAGTCTGGTATTATAACAATTCATTCATGCCTCTTTTAATTTAGGACTTATGTGCGAAGAAGTGAACTTGTGTTAGGACACGGAGAAAGCTGTTCTATATCAAATTACTATGTTCTATTGTAATCGGGGGACAAACTTGAATTCTTAAAAAAAATTACTGTTATCTAGCAAAAATTAATTGCTATAAATGTAGTTAAAATTACTATAAAGATAGCAATTTTTCCTAGAGTACATAGTATTTTTTTTGAGAATGCAAGTTTGCCCCCGGTTCTAATAAAACATAGTAATTTTTAATAGAACATTTTTCTCCATGTATACTAATAATCACCTTCTTATAGTCTACAGTATTTTAAAACATACATTTTATACTATAGAGTAAACAAACACTTTTATAACTGATAGTGATATTGGTTATTACAAGTGTTGTGTGTTAAATAATAAAAACTATTATTTTAATGAATTTCATGTATAAAAGGAGTGTGAGAATGTATAATTTTTCAAACATATTATAATTATCATTAAGTAAGTTACTTTTTTTGTCACTCCTTAGCAATTTTGTAAGAGGATTGGGATTTTTTGTTTGGATTTGAGGGTCTGTCTGAAATTTCACAAGATTCTCAGTACTTTCAACAGGGTCATCATCGCCAAGATATCGCCTTGACGAACTGTCGCTGTCGTCGTTGCAACTGTTCTCCTAGCTGCTAAAATCGAGTACACGTGGGCGCGCTCGGCGCCGGCTTCGTGTGAATTTGCTATCACGGGTCGGCGTCGAGAGCGCGAGCACACGAGGCTCGTTGAACATCGTTTCTTCTTTTTCTACATTAAGCAAACTCATCAATGATCTAATTCTAATTTTGCAAGTATGTTACATGTCTCTATTATTTACTTACACTTGTATCGGAACATTATAATTGTTACTTATAAAAATAAAGTTATCTATCTTCAATTAAATTGATCATTTTTAAAAATGTAATACTTTCAAATAATTATAATTATTATATAAATTCTATATATTATCGCACAAATATTTCTTTAAACTGTTATTTTTTATTTATAAGGGGAACCAGTGTTAAACTGCTAAATAATAAATAAATTAAGTTATAAATTATAGATATTTTTTTTATAAACTAAATATGTAAATTTCCCATTACTGATATTACAACAGCTTACAATATTTAAATGTTTATTTTATTTTTAGCATACCTTGGCATATAGTATTGTGTTTATTCTTTGCCATGAAATCAGGGATTAAACACAAAAAACTTTCCGCTGGGTATACGAAGAATTTGCATATTGCACTCAGAAGTGATGAGGGCTATTGGCGAGTGGCTTCCCTCGTTGCCCTCGGGCAGCAAGTGTCCCTCGCGGGAGACAATAATGGCCTACTTTTCTCGCTAGGGGCATAGTATAATATTCTTTATCTGAAAAAAATAATAATAATATACATAAAATTCACCTATTAATGCAATAATACCATGTAAATAAAAATTATGATTTTTAGGTGAAAATCAGCTGAAAATCAGCTGATAATCAGGTGACGTTTTGGCATGGTTTTCAGCTGATTTTCACCTGAAAATCAGTTGATCTTTTTTAGTAGGGCGTACTTCTTCGGGGTGCCTCAGCCTCCCTATCCGCTTTGCGCTTCTATTTACGTCTATCTTCTTTGACTTTACTAGAACAGACGTGCAAAATTGTCACAACTCAAAATATGATTCCACTGGATTTCAAATTCCAGAATATGATTTATATTATTTTTATAATAAATCCCGTATTTAAATTTAATTATTTTTTTTTATAATTCTTATACTAATAAGTCTTAAATAATGTTTTTTGATATTCTAAAACACATACAAGTAAACGTGTTCCTATATATATCAGAAACCTATAGAAAAGGCAAAAAAAAGGAAAATCAAATTTTTCGTCATTTTGAAGATAGTAAGCTCTTTTAACCATATCATTTTAAATTTTTTTAATTTTTGATCCAAACTAGTTTTTTTAGGTTCAGAATAACATATACCGGGTGTCCCATTTTAAAACCACCAGGCAAATATCTCGAAAACTAAGGGAGATGGAAAAAAACTTTTAATACAAAAGTTGTAGGGTTCAGAGGGGCCCAACTGATCGTGACCTTGGTTATGACCTTGAGGTCAATGATCAAGTTCATTTGAAGGTCAAATCGATTTTTTCAAATGGGAACCCCCACTTTTGACCTCGTAAATGGAAAGAGCGGAAAATTTTACGTTCAGATGTGTCCTTGAGTCAAGGTTATGGTCATGGGCATGGTCATGTTTAAAATCAAAATCAATAAACGCATCAAAACATTCCCATAATTAGGTATACGAGACAAATTGTTAAATACAAAAGTTGTAGGGTTCAGAGGGGCCCAACTGATCGTAACCTTGGTTATGACCTTGAGGTCAATGATCAAGGTCATTTGAAGGTCAAATCGATTTTTTCAAATGGGAACCCCCACTTTTGACCTCGTAAATGGAAAGAGCGAGAAATTTTATGTTTAAATATGTCCTTGAGTCAAGGCCATGGTCATGGTCATGTTTAAAATCAAAATCAATCAACGCATCCAAACATTCCCATAATTACGCATACGAGTGTTAAATACAGAAGTTGTAGTGTTTGGAGGGGCCCAACTGATCGTGACCTTGACCATGAACTTGAGGTCAAGGATGATGTCGTTTGAAGGTTAAATCAATTTTGTTTAACGGCAACCCTCACTTTTGACCTCGTAAATAGAAAAACCGAAAAATTCTGATATGACCTTGGGTCAAGGTCATGGTCAAAATTATGGTCAGTTTCCGTGCAGTTAAGAGCCAAGTCGGAGATGACCCGGTCACCTAAGGCAAGGTCGGAGATTACCCGGCCAGTTAAGGCAAGGTCGGAGATGACCCGGCCAGTTAAGGCAAGGTCGGAGATGACCCGGCCAGTTAAGGCAAGGTCGGAGATGACCCGGCCAGTTAAGGCAAGGTTGGAGATGACCCGATCAGTTAAGGCAAGGTCGGAGATGACCCGGCTAGTTAAGGCAAGGTCGGAGATGATCAGGCCAGCTAAAAATTCATTGGAAAATTCCACGTTCATGTGTATTTAGTCATAGGATCCAAGTATTTCGGTCACCATTTACTGAAGAAGATGCTCAAAAGTTGCACCATTTACTTGTTGACAACATTCTATTCTCCTTTTAAAGTTTCTAACAGTATTTAATAATATTTGACGTGGAATACTTAAGCAGATTTGTGTAATCCTTTGAATCATGTCATCTCTTGTAGTTGGCCTGTTGCGGTAGACTGTATTTTTTAGGAAGCCCCATAAATAAAAATCTGGAGATGTCAGATCTGGAGATCTTAGTGGCCATGCTACGGGACCTCCTCTACCAATCCATCGACCGTTAAACCTTTCATTAAGAAAATCTCTGACAATTCTGGCATAATGTGGAGGAGCACCATCTTGTTGTAGCCACATTCTGGCACTTGTATGGAGATCAACGTTTTCTAGAAAGAGTGGCAGCTCGTCTCTCAGCAACTGTAAATAAGTATGTTGAGTTACGTGACCTTCAAAAAAATAAGGTCCAATCAGATATCCGTTAATAATACCACACCATACCGTTACATTCCAGCGATGCTGATGATCAACTTCTCGCATCCAATGAGGATTAACAGGAGACCAGTAGTGGCAATTATGGCGATTCAATATACCAGTACTCTGAAATGTAGCCTCGTCGCTAAAAAGAACATTGTTAAAGAAATTTTCATCATCAGTAATTTGTTGTGTTGCCCATTGGCAAAATGTTATTCTCCGTCGATAATCTTCCACAGTTAAAGCTTGATTTAGAGTAATGTGGTAAGGATGGTAACGCGCATATCGTAAATATCTACTGGCCGTAGATCTTGGAATACCCATTGTTAACTCGATTTCGCGTAAACTGACATGAACATTTAAATGTACCATGGCTAGAACAGCAAGAAAGCGAGGATTATTTTCATAATCGTGTTCATTCAGTGTCCTCCTTCTTCGAACGAAGTTTCCTTGTCGAACGTGCAGTTCCATGTCACGTATTACCGTATGATCAGGATGTTGTCGTTGAGGGAACCGAGCACGATACAATCTGCTTGCCTCTCGATAGTTTCGTCGACATTCTCCTAAAATAAGAAGAATGTCAACTATTTCATTAGCAGAATAGTCAGGCATTCTTTTTTAGTTGTAAATGCAATTATTTATCAAAACACACCACAAAAGAAATAATGTGTTATTATACTATACAATATTTTAAAATGAAAAAGTTTAATTTTCTGTGCCAATATAAGTGTGCTCAATTTGAAAACAATTTGATGTAAACAGTAATAATTATTGACTATTACCGATCAATGCTGAACACTACCGGTCACTATTGGATACAGGTGGTCAACACTTATTAACTTTTGTTATTATTTGATATAAGTGGTTAACCCTGGTAAATATTGATAATAGTAAAAATAGTAAAATTTTCCGCTCTTTCCATTTACGAGGTCAAAAATAGGGGTTCCCATTTGAAAAAATCGATTTGACCTTCAAATGACCTTTATCATTGACCACAAGGTCATAACCAAGGTTACGATCAGTTGGGCCCCTCTGAACCCTAAAACTTTTGTATTTAACAATTTGTCTCGTATGCCTAATTATGGGAATGTTTTGATGCGTTGATTGATTTTGATTTTAAACATGACCATGACCATGACCTTGACTCAAGGACATATTTGAACGTAAAATTTTCCGCTCTTTCCATTTACGAGGTCAAAAGTGGGGGTTCCCATTTGAAAAAATCGATTTGACCTTCAAATGACCTTGATCATTGACCTCGAGGTCATAACCAAGGTCACGATCAGTTGGGCCCCTCTGAACCCTACAACTTTTGTATTAAAAGTTTTTTTCCATCTCCCTTAGTTTTCGAGATATTTGCCTGGTGGTTTTTAAATGGGACACCCGGTATAATTAAAAAATTCAATAAAAAAAGTTGATTTTTTCAAAATTTTTAGGTGTAAGATCACCTTAACTTATATTATGAGAGATATAATGTCTTTGTGACAAATTACTTGAAAATAATTCTAAATATTTTCTTCTTTTATAAATGGGTTATTTGATGTAAAATCAAAAACTGTTATATTCCTCTAACTTGTTAGCCTTACGGTTTGAGGTAAATATATATAATACACTGATTGAGATGATGATTCTAACGACAGCTGCTTCAAGAGTTCTTTGTTCTATCGATACTAACGGTCGTGCTGTCCAAGGAGTCAGGATGGTAAATGACAAGCCGTGTGTTTAGCTTAATGTGGACGTTTCGGACTCTTTTTTTATTGAGTCCCTTCTCAAGACTCTAATACAAAATTCATATATTATAAACTTTTGATACAAAAATGATAGAAAAATTTACATACAAATTGCACATAATTACTTACAAGAAACAATAATCTAACAAATTTTTAGGTGGTCACAGCGATACCACCAGTCAATTGAAAGTAAATTCGCAACATTTTGGCCTTTATATACAGTGGAGAATTACATATGTATTTGTTACATTAATACAAGAAGCCAATCATACATTGTATAAGGCGGTGCTTATTAGCTGTACAGAGAGAGAGTATTAGACAAATATATGTCAAGGAGGTGTCAAAGAGACGGGGAGGACCCAAGATGACTGTGATTTTATATTTTGGGCGTGGCCATCTCTTTGTCTAACATACTCTCCTAATACCTTCTATCTTCTGTGATTGTGTTTGTAGGATATTGCTGTTGTAGAAAATGATTTTTATTGATAAAAGATTTATATTCGAACCTGAGTGTTTTTGTGTCTTGTTGATTATTAATATATTGTTTTTGCGCATGTATGAAAAGCATCTCAGCTAACTTTCGTTTAAACAAAAAATGTTCATTATGTAAAATTTTCACTTTTTCAAAATTGAACTTATGTTCCGTTTCTTCCATATGAGTATAAATAGCAGACCCTCGATCATTATTTTCGCATTTTTTGAAATGTTCGTTAATTCTAATACCTAAGCGTCTTTCCGTTTGACCTACATATGATGCATCACAATCGTTACATTTTATTTGGTAGACAACATTAGTTTTTTCCTCTTTCGTACTCACATCTTTACCTAATTTAATAAAGCAGTTTAATTTATTTATAGTGCTGTTAATGACCTGTGTGTTATATTTTCTAAAAAATCTTAAAATAATTGAATTGAGTTCATTCACGTATGGAATGACTATGTGAAATCTATTTTGTTCCAACTGTGGTATAGTTTTATTGGCGTAATTTATGCTTCTGAGTCTTGTTTTTATATAGTTATTAATAAATTCTATAGGATAGTCATTCATAGTTAAAAACTGCTTAATTAATTTTAGGTTTACATTATGGAATGATGTGTGTGAAAGATTGATTGCTCTGTCTACAAGTGAGTAAATAATCGCTATTTTGTTTTTAATAGGATGTTGCGAGTTAAAATTTAGAAATCTACCCGAAAACGTTGGTTTTCTATACCAATTAGTTATTATTTTTTTGTTTTTTATTATAACTTCGACAACTAAAAAACTGATTTTATTATTACACGATGTTTCAGTCGTAAACTGTAAGTTTTTGTCATAACTATTAAAAACGTCTCGTGTATAATTAATTAGGTTTCTTGGCACACATAACAAAATATCATCTACATAACGAAAATAAAATATACTATCGAAACAAAGTTTATTTAATGCATAAGATTCCAAATCTTGCATTACGATATCAGCTAGAATGGGGCTAATCGGATTTCCCATCGCTGAACCAAACTTTTGTTTGTAAAAAATCATTAACCTTTCTGACGTGACATTACCGCAATATGTAAGACCATACATGTCATTTACCATCCTGACTCCTTGGACAGCACGACCGTTAGTATCGATAGAACAAAGAACTCTTGAAGCAGCTGTCGTTAGAATCATCATCTCAATCAATTTCGCAACGGTGGGTCTAAAGAAGAACGTTGCTGTGCTACATCTACAATCTGCGTGGCACTCTCACCGAGGAAACTACATTATGACTGAACACTCGGTGAATCTTTTACTTAATATTTTAAAGAAACGTAAAGATACAAATTTGATGAAAGTTATTGGAATTATGTCTAAGACTTTTGGTTTTTATGTTAGTACGTTATTTCATAAGTTGTCTTCCTTAATGTATGAAGTTAGAAAATATAGGGTACAGTGTAAATTTTTAATTAACTGCCGGTTCTACAATCTCATTCCAATACATATTCAAAATAATTTTAAAAATATTGATAAGATTCATATGTTTTCAAATTCTGGTTTCAAAAAACTAAAAATTAACTTACTGAAGGAGAAATTTAAAATTCTGAATTTGGAAATTTATGACATTAATATCCATATCCAACACAAAAAATTAGAAGTTGAGAGATTAAATAATAAATTAGTCACAGCGGGATATGATAATCTCATTTTGCCATTCGAATCCTTTTATCTGGACAAACTTAAACTAATTACTAATGAGTATGAAAAAAATCATGACAAAAAATTGGAAAGACTATACCAAAATAAGTACAATAATCGAAAATAAGAAAAAGAACACTTGTAATAACGTAGACACATCACAGGTAAACAGTAGTGAGAATGACACACAGTACAATGAACTTATGAACTTACAAAATAGATGGATCATTAACCTTTCTGACGTGACATTACCGCAATATGTAAGAAACGTATTAAGACTAGGCGAAAAGTTTAATTTTAACGAGAAGTTAGACAATAAGGTGATCTTGGAAATGATTAAAAATTTAGAGGTATATTTAAATAAATATAAAGATTTAAAACAGACTAACAAAATACGTTCCCATTTCCTGTCAATTATTAGTAAATTTCAGAATAGAGATCTTTCAAAAAATTCAACCTTTGAAAAACAGATTAGAATTGATATCAATTTAACAAAAACCTTTATAAAACAAAATAAAGATCTATTAATTACAAAAGCAGATAAAGGTAATGCAACGGTCATTATCAAGGAAACCGATTATTTAGAAAAAATGACTACTCTATTCAATGATAAAAAATACTATGAGAAAGTAAAAAGAAATCCGCTATCTACATTAGAAAGAAATACCAGATTACACATTAATAAATTAAATGATAAGAATTTTTTGTTGAATGATACAACTATACCGCGCGTAGCACAAAAATGTAATATTTCTAAAGGTTATGGCCTTATCAAAATACACAAAGAAAATAATCCAGTGCGGCCGATCATTTCTGCTATAAACTCTCCTACCTACAATATTTCCAAGATTTTTGCTAACTTCTTATATAAACATCTTAAAAAACCGTCTTCACATGTCAGTAACAGCCTCGAATTAAAAAAGAAAATAGAAGTTATTACTATTCCCGATGGCTTTGAAATTATTAGTTTGGATGTGGTCAGTCTATTTACAAATGTACCCGAATATTTGATTTGTGTAGCTATTGAAAAACGTTGGACACAATTATATAATTATAAAAATTTAACTTGCAGTGAATTTATAGGATCAATAAAGTTTATACTACAAAATAACTACTTTCAATTTAACGACCAATTTTACAAACAAAAGTTTGGTTCAGCGATGGGAAATCCGATTAGCCCCATTCTAGCTGATATCGTAATGCAAGATTTGGAATCTTATGCATTAAATAAACTTTGTTTCGATAGTATATTTTATTTTCGTTATGTAGATGATATTTTGTTATGTGTGCCAAGAAACCTAATTAATTATACACGAGACGTTTTTAATAGTTATGACAAAAACTTACAGTTTACCACTGAAACATCGTGTAATAATAAAATCAGTTTTTAGATATCGAAGTTATAATAAAAAACAAAAAAAATAACTAATTGGTATAGAAAACCAACGTTTTCGGGTAGATTTCTAAATTTTAACTCGCAACATCCTATTAAAAACAAAATAGCGATTATTTACTCACTTGTAGACAGAGCAATCAATCTTTCACACACATCATTCCATAATGTAAACCTAAAATTAATTAAGCAGTTTTTAACTATGAATGACTATCCTATAGAATTTATTAATAACTATATAAAAACAAGACTCAGAAGCATAAATTACGCCAATAAAACTATACCACAGTTGGAACAAAATAGATTTCACATAGTCATTCCATACGTGAATGAACTCAATTCAATTATTTTAAGATTTTTTAGAAAATATAGCACACAGGTCATTAACAGCACTATAAATAAATTAAACTGCTTTATTAAATTAGGTAAAGATGTGAGTACGAAAGAGGAAAAAACTAATGTTGTCTACCAAATAAAATGTAACGATTGTGATGCATCATATGTAGGTCAAACGGAAAGACGCTTAGGTATTAGAATTAACGAACATTTCAAAAAATGCGAAAATAATGATCGAGGGTCTGCTATTTATACTCATATGGAAGAAACGGAACATAAGTTCAATTTTGAAAAAGTGAAAATTTTACATAATGAACGTTTTTTGTTTAAACGAAAGTTAGCTGAGATGCTTTTCATACATTCGCAAAAACAATATATTAATAATCAACAAGACACAAAAACACTCAGGTTCGAATATAAATCTTTTATCAATAAAAATCATTTTCTACAACAGCAATATCCTACAAACACAATCACAGAAGATAGAAGGTATTAGGAGAGTATGTTAGACAAAGAGATGGCCACGCCCAAAATATAAAATCACAGTCATCTTGGGCCCTCCCCGTCTCTTTGACACCTCCTTGACATATATTTGTCTAATACTCTCTCTCTGTACAGCTAATAAGCACCGCCTTATACAATGTATGATTGGCTTCTTGTATTAATGTAACAAATACATATGTAATTCTCCACTGTATATAAAGGCCAAAATGTTGCGAATTTACTTTCAATTGACTGGTGGTATCGCTGTGACCACCTAAAAATTTGTTAGACTATTGTTTCTTGTAAGTAATTATGTGTAATTTGTATGTAAATTTTTCTATCATTTTTGTATCAAAAGTTTATAATATATGAATTTTGTATTAGAGTCTTGAGAAGGGACTCAATAAAAAAAGAGTCCGAAACGTTGACATTAAGCTAAACACACTACTTGTCATTTACCATCCTGACTCCTTGGACAGCACGACCGTTAGTATCGATAGAACAAAGACCTATATAATACACTATTCAAGAATGGAAGCAAAGTCGTTTACTAAACTCAACTTACAGTCTCCTTATATTTAATTTATAGTTCTGGTTCAGAAAGTTGTTCTTGAATAAAATATTTCAAGTAATTCATTTGTCAAATGGTAAAAGCTTTACCAGATATGAGAAAAAGTAAAATTAACAAATTTTACTTTTAGAACTTTTCAAATCATAACTATAAACCATTTATACAAAGAATATAAACTTTTCCTCAAGAAAAGCCTCACCCGACTGGTCATGTTGCAAACGTAAAACATCGAAAATCCTTTATGATGAATGAATAGGTTTTGGAGCTTCTCGCTTAACTTATATTATGGAAGATAATGTTTTTAATAACAAATGTAAAATTTGTTAATTTTACTTTTTCTCAATCTGGTAAAGCTTTTACCATTTAACAAATGACTTACTTGAAATAGTTTATTCAAGTACAACTGTCTGAACCAGAACTATAAATTAAATACAAGGGGACTGTAAGCTGAGTCTAGTAAAGGACATTGTTTCCATTCTTGAATAGTGTATTATATATATTTACCAAACAGTAATGCTAACAAATTAGAGGATTATAACAGTTTTTGATTTGACATCAAATAACCCCTTTATAAAAGAAGAAAATATTTAGAATTATTTTACAGTAATTTGTGACAAAGACATTATCTCTCATAATATAAGCTAAGCGAGAAGCTCTAAAATCTATTTCATTCATCGTAAAGGATTTTCAATTTTTTATGTTTGCAACCTGACCAGTCGGGTGATTCTTGAGATAAAGTTTATATTCTTTGTATAAATGATTTATAGTTATGATTTGAAAAGTATTGCACATAAAAATTTTCTAATTTTAATTATTTTAAAAAACAAGTTATTTCACAATGCCATTTCACAATAAATTTTTATATTTTCTAACTTTTCAAATCATAACTATAAACCATTTATACAAAGAATATAAACTTTGTCTCAAGAAAAGCCTTCACCCGACTGGTCATATTGCAAACATAAAACATTGAAAATCCTTTATGATTAATGAAATAGGTTTTGGAGCTTCTCACTTAGCTTACATTATGAGAGATAATGTCAAATGTGACAAATTACTTGTAATTAATTCTAACTATATATTTTCTTCATTCTTGAAGGGGATATCTGATGTAAAATCCAAAGCTGTTAATATAACAGCTATATAGATGTTAATTCTTAAAACCATATAATGTATCCGTAAGGTATTTTCAATATATGGCTTTTGGTATATAACTAATTGGGTCAGGGATGTAAAATCCAAACTGTTAATAAGTATAACAGTTAGAGGAATACCTCTACTTGTTTGCATTACTGATTGAGGTAAATATATAATAATACACTATTTAAAAATGGAAACAAATAGTCCTTTATTTTAATGATATAGTTCTTTATAGTTCTTCATTTTAATCATAGTTTCAGAGTGCCAACATGGCGTCGAGAGTGTCAACATTGCGTCGAAAGGAAAGAAGCCTCCGGATCGCTCCGGAGGAAAATTTTACAAGTGCCACGATGACACAAAGTATGAATCGGTGGTTTGTATTATTTGTGAAGATGTATATCACCTGAAGGATTTTGTGAGAAGAAATTGTGGAATAGTGCTAAGTGAAACTCTTGCCATATGTAAAGGCCATGCCGAGGTAAACATAACCTCAATAAATAAAGACCTCATGTTGACGAACGAAGCGAAAATTATATTGGCGCAAATTAAAAACTACACAAAATGTGCAGTTTCAAAGAACGAACAGAGGTTTGTAAGAATAATTACAGAAATGGAAATAAAGCAACAAGAACAAGAAAGATTAATTGAAGAACAACAACAGCAAATAATTCAAATGCAACAAGAAGAGACGTTACAACAAAAATCAAAACAAGCACACTATGAAACACAGATGGATATAGATAATATCTTTGGTCAAGATAACGTTTCTGAAAATACAGAACTGGAGAGCATAAAAGTAGAAAACGAATTATTAAGAGACCTAACAAAAGAATTAAAAGATAAAAACAAAATATTAAAAGAGCAACTATTAGACAAAAATAATCTACTAAATGAATTAATAAAAAAAGAGAAAGAAAGTGTAAGTAAAAGCTACAGTAAAAATACCTATGCTGAAATTACAGTAGGCAAAATACAAAAACCAAAACGAATACCACGAATAACAATAAAAAAAACCAATGAAGAGGAAACGTTACAACAATTAAAACAAAAAATAACACACTACTTAGTTCAAGATAAATCAATAAAAACAAATAAAGTATTTGAAAATAAAAATAAGGATGAGATAGTTTTAAATGTATGTGACATTCAAAGTGTAGATAAGGCTGTGGAAATACTAAACTCTCATCTTACGGGAGTGTGCAAAGTAAATATAGAAGAGCTTAATAAGCCAAAAATGAAAATAGTTGGAATTCTAAACTGTGAAGAAATGAATGACGAGCAACTACAAGAAGACATCAATAAGAGAAATTTTAACAATCACAATAATGGTTGTACGATACTGTATACCTATACAAATAAAAACAAAGGGACACAATCAGCTTTAATAGAAGTTACTTCTGATATATATAAAGAAATTAGAGAGAATAAAAACAAAATATATATTGGACATCAAAAATGTATAGTTTATGACATAATGGATGTGAAGCCTTGCTTTAATTGTGGAAGATACGGTCATAAAAGTAAAAAGTGCTTCAACAATGCCACGTGTATAAAATGCGCAGGTTTGCATAATGCAAGCGAATGTGTAGTAAGAGACAGAAAATGCGCCAACTGTGCATATAGCAACAATAAATATGGAACTAAATATGAAATAAACCACGAAGCAACAGATTATGACAGATGTGAAATTTTTAGAAAGATGGTAAAGAAGTATATTGACGCTACAGACTACAGCGTTCAACCCGTAGTTCCAAAAGACATAGGTAAAGTAGGCAACTACATTAACAAATCAACGACAGAGAGAAGTACAACTTCATTAACAGCAAGACAAACAAAACTTTCTGTAGAATCACTGAATTCATTAAATGACAAAGTAAATAAATCGCCAAAATGATGAATAATCTACTATACAATAAGAATTCTGAAAATTTAATACAGAAAGAAATTGAAATCAGTGATTCTCAGAAACTAAATGAAAATTTAGAATTAAATTTCGATAATGTTATTATAAAAGAGAGTGAATTTGAAAATGTCAAAGAACTCAAAGAACTCAATAAAAGTCTCTGCAATAAAATGAATAATAAAATAAAAAATTTGATACTATGTATTAACATTAGAAGTTTAAATTCAAATTTTGAAAAACTTGAGGCTTTTATTGAGAGCTTAAATAAAAAACCTATTATTATTATATGTACAGAAACTTGGAATTTACCTTATCCTCAATATTATAATTTAATGGGATATAATAGCTATTATAATAAAATAATAAAATAAACAAAGCCGACGGTGTAATGGTATACGTGATGAACAATATTATTGGAAGTACAAATATCATAGAGGTAGATAGATTGAAATTTATAAATACAAATGTCAAACTTATGACTGGAGAGACTAGTAGTATTACGGCGATTTATAGATCACACGATGTGCCCAAAATGGAATTTATACATAGCTTGCAAAAATTCTTAAAAGATAAAAAAAATACAAAAAATCACTGCATTATAGGTGATTTTAATATTGATATTTTAGAGGATAATATTACGAAATTTGAATTAAATGACAAAATTATTACTCAAGAGTACTTAAATAATTTTCTTGAATATAAATTTACTCCTAGTTACCTAGGTATAACAAGACCGTCGATAGATAACACTAAAGGTACATGTGTAGATAATTGTTTCGTTAAAAGTAAAAATATAAAAATAGATTCTTATAAGATAAATAATCCTTTCAACGATCATTATCCATTACTTATAAATATAAATCAATTAAATACGGAGTAGCCAAAACAGACAGACATATTACAAATAAACTATAGTAGCCTTAAAAATACTGCTAAAAAAGTTGATTGGAACTGTATTTTATTGATGCAGGATCCAAATCAAGCAATAAATACTTTAATAGAATAAATACATAATTGTACCAAAGAATCTTCTAAAAAAAGAAAAAATAAAAATAAAAAATTAGTACCAAGGAAAAAATGGATTACGACAGCAATACTAGTATCTTGTAGTAAAAAAGAAGAGTTATATATGTTATGGAAGAAAAAACCAGACTGTCAAATATTAAAAAATGAATATCAAAATTACAATAAAATACTTAACAAAGTAATAAAGGAAGCTAAACTCAAATTTGAAGATGAACAAGTAAGGAAAAATAGCGACAAACCAAAGTAGTTGTGGAATATTATAAACTCTAAATTAGGAAAAAATAACGTACAAAATAAATCAATTGATTATATATATGACAACAATAAAAAAATTGAGGATAAAACAGAAATTGCAAATACTATGAATAAATATTATTGTACAATTGGTAATATACTTAGTCAGCAAATTGTAAACTGCGGAAATGATACAGTAAAATTACCAGATAGAAACAATGAATCAATGTTTTTAAGTCCAACTGATGATTACGAAATATACAAAATAATAAAGGCAATGAAAAAGAAATCGAGTGGAGTAGACAATATAAATGTTACAACTTTAAAAGTAATTGCAAATTATATAGTAACACCTCTACAACATATATTTAATATATGTATTGCAGAAGGCATTTGGCCAGATGAGTTAAAAAAGGCTGAAGTAGTACCCCTACACAAAGGTGGAGATAGAACTTGTAAAAACTATAGACCAATTTCACTTATTTCCAATTTAGCTAAAATTTTCGAAAAAATAATTTATACTAGGCCGTTTTCTTTCTTGAATAAATATAACATAATATCGAATAAACAAATCGGCTTTGTAAAAAGAAGGGGACCTACTGATGCATTGAACTATATAACTAACATAATTTATGATAATTTGGACAAAAGTAAACCTATAATCACAGCTTTTCTAGATCTAGCCAAAGCCTTCGACACGGTAAATCATAAAATTTTGTTAGACAAGCTAGAAAGATATGGTATAAGAGGTAATTCATTAAAATTGCTGAAAAGCAGGTAGAAAACAAAGAGTTAAAATAAATGAAAATAAAAGCAACTACAGAGAAATTTCAATTGGAGTCCCGCAAGGAACAATTCTAGGGACAATACTTTTTGTACTTTATGTAAACGATCTACTGAGAGATATGCCAAGCGAATCAATAGTGTCCTATGCTGATGACACCGTCATCATTTTGAAACGGTGATTCATGCGTAAGGATTGCTCTCTTTGAGAATAGCTAAGCGGACAGGATTCGAAAGGGAGAGCAATTGAAATAAATCAACAAAGCCAAATAATTTAAGTATAAAAGAAAAGTAACAAATTTATTATAGCTTAAATCTAATTCACAATCGGTTCGGTTTTGGCGTAGATCTGAAACAAACAATGATAATACACGAGCATTAAGCCTGTTACTAGAGTACGCGAGTTTGGGAACGCGTGATCACGGTTCTTCACAAGTAGGCGAGTGCGCTCCCACTACTTGTGAACAACACCCGGGTAACGAGTGCGCTCATATACCCGGGGAATCATCTCAGCGCTACTTCTGGTGCAGAGTAACGAGTGCGCTCATATACTCCGCTCCGTCGGCAGGGCTCCAGGCTTTAGCGATTACGGCACTGGGCTGAGAGAATCCTTTCCACGGCGCACGAGGCGGTATTTATACCCGCTTCGCCGTGTGCTGTAGAAGCAGCGCGGTGGGGCGCGTTATAGCTTGCGCGTCGTATGCGACGCGTGGTCGCGGCGCTCGGTGGAGAGGGAAGCCGACTACTCAGTCGCCTGCTCTCTCTCCTCGCTGTACGAGCTCCGGTACTTGTATACATGCGTGTGTACATGTATGTACACATTCGTACGCTCGCTCTCCCATGCCGTTGACAGGTTCGGCTGCTTTCTCTTTCTAGCGCACGCATGCTAGGAGAGAAAGCTTCTTATGATCGCGATTTCGTATCGATGCGTCTATTGATCAGGTGCATCGTTACATTTCCCCCGCTAAGGAGAGTGAAGCCCGCCGGCTTTACTCTTTGCACATGTATACCCGGAAATATAATTTACTCCCTAGACAAAAAACAAAAATAATAAATAAAAAAAATATTTACACGGCGGGGTTTTCCCAGGTGCCTAACGTTGCCGTTTGTTTTATCTAGTCGCAGGTGCCAGCGCCATCCGTTATGCGTTACGCGGTATTGTGCCACCCCGATAGGCACCTCTACCTCTGGTCCGTTCGGTATTTTTATTACCCGGTGTGGTAGCCACGTTGTGGAGCGGTTGAATGGTTTGTATGCGTGTCTCCACCCCGTGGCTGGGTTTGGTAGTGGTCTGGTGCTTCGTTCTGCTGGCTGCTTCTCCCGTCCGTATAAAAAAATCTCTCTCCGCCTTGGTCGAAGGTTTTTTCCGGAGCTGCCGAGGATGAAGCAACCCCGCCCCCTGCTGCCGCCCAGGAAACATCCGGCTTTCCCGCAAGGGCAGCGTTCGCCTTCCGGTATTCTTCCCAGGTACTTGTAGTTGCGGCGCGCGACGGTGTTGACTCCTCTATCGGAGAGTATGGCCGGGGTATGCTCCTCCATGCTGTGAGTGCCGCCTCCACTTCTTGTCTCTCGAGAATGAGTCGAGGTGTTGGTACATATTCCTGAGCTGGCTGGTGTTGTGTGCCCTCGGGAATATATGGTACGTCCCCTGCCTCGATTTCTTGCATGTTTGTTATTTGCTGGTTGATTTTGAACTGAGCTAATGGGCAAGAATTGTCGTTATTTTCCGCTTATCGTTATGTTTACTTTTAAGGTTAATAACCTGTACAATTTATGCTTACTATTCTACTTTCGCTGTTTCGAGTACAATGCTTGACGCTTGGGCTGCCATCGTTAACTAGCTGCCCTTACAAATTTTCGTTCGCTTTTATACCGGATTGACGAAGGGTTTGAGGTCTTTTACGTGAATATTCCGTACTAACTTCCCCTCTCGTCTCGCAGATCGCATATTACTGGATTTATACATTTTTTTACCGTATATGGCCCGACGAATTTATCTAGTAACTTTGCGTTAATTGCTTTGGCCTTATTGGACAGAGTGATTTGTTTTTTCAGAACTAAGTCTCCTACCCTCGGTTGCCAGTCGCGTCTTCTAAGATTATAATGTTTTTGCTGCCGGTTAAAGCTTCTTGCGGTGTTTGTTTTTGCTACTTCAATCGCGTCTTTTAATTCTTCTATCCTATTTTTTAATGTTTTCGCCGAACCTACTCTTACTTCTTGATGCAAGCTCCCCGGAGCTATCATTTCGCGGCCATAATTTAAATACGCTGGTGTATAATTCGTTGTTTCGCTCTGCGCGGAGTTAAACGCGAATGCTATTTCGTTTAGATGCAAATCCCATGTTTTTTGGTTTCTACTGGTGTATTGCCCGATCATGGTTTTAACGGTACGATTTGCACGTTCGACGGGGTTGCATTGCGGTGTATACGGTGGTGTCTTTCGATGATGGATCCCGGCGTCTTTTAATAGATTTTCAAAGTCTCGACTAATAAATGGTTTGCCGTTGTCGCTTAGAATAGTTTTCGGGCAACCAAAACGGAGAATGATCTGTTCTTTTACTGTTTTAGCAATCGCGGCTCCGGTGGCTTTACGTAATGCTTTTAATTCTATCCACTTCGTGAGTCGATCCTGCATTACTAGTAACGTCGAATGTCCGGTGTTAGACCGAGGAAGTGGACCTACCAGGTCGATCGAGACCATTTCCCATGGTTGGTCGACGTAGGTGGCATGCATTGTACCGGCTGGTGCTTGTTGCTGCGCTTTGTGACGTTGGCAGTTTCCACACGCTCGAACGTATTTTGTCGCGTCTTTAAACATTCCCGGCCAATAATAATAACGCGCCAGTCTATGTACTGTTTTTGCGATGCCCAAATGCCCGGCGGTAAGATCATTGTGATTTTCTTTTAACACGCGTTCCTGTTCTGATTTTGCGATGCATATTTTCCATTCGTCTGCCGGATCGTTCTCCTTAAAATCAAGTGAATGAAGAATATGACGGTATAGTCTTCCGTCTCTTATGCAATATTCTGGGTATTCGTCCGGTCTTGTCTGTACGGCGGTGATTTTGTGTGCATACCAATCATTTTCTTTCGCGTCAATTGCGCCTACGTCTAACGGTTGTCGTGAAAGTATATCTGCCACGGTATTTTCACTGCCTTTACGATAACGCACCACGAAATCCCACTGACTTAATTCCATTGCCCAACGAGCTAATCTACCCGATGGGTTTTCTATTTTATTAAGCCATTTTAGCGATTGGTGGTCTGTTATTACGGTAAACTGATATCCTTCCAAATAATGGCGCATTTTCCAAATACCCCACTTCACAGCTAAACACTCCAGCTCTGTTACGGAATAATTTTTTCTGCTTTATTCAGTGATCGGCTGGCGTATGCAATAACATACTCCTTTGTGCCGTCGCTTTGTGAAAGCATTGCTCCTAGTCCTTGCAGACTCGCATCCGTCTGTAGAATAAATGGTTTGGTCCAATCCGGACAAGCTAATACGGGAGTTTCCGTTAGTCTACGTTTTAATTCTTCGAAAGCTTTTTGTTGTGCGTCGTCCCAATACCATTTAATTTTCTTTTGGAGTAATTTATTCAACGGTGAAGCTATTTGTGATACGTTTTTGATGAACCTGCGATACCACGATAAAAGACCCATGAATCTCTTTAGTTCTTTTGTGTTAACCGGTGGCGGTAAACTAGTAATGGCTGCCACTTTTTCCGGGTCGGTGTGCAAGCCCTCCCGGTCTACTACGTGCCCTAGGTATGTCAACCTGTTCCGTGCAAAATGGCATTTTGCGGGATTCGGCTTAAGTCGCGCTTCCTGAAGTCGTTTAAACACTTCAGTCAATTTCTCTATGTGTTTCTCGAACGTATCTGTTACTATGATGATGTCATCCAGATATGCGAAGGCGTTCGGCGCCATTTCGGGTGTAATTACTTGGTCTAGCAGACGTTGAAACGTTGCCGGGGCCGTGTGAAGTCCGAAAGGCATGACGTTAAACTTGAACAATCCTTTTCCCGGTACTGTGAACGCGGTTATCGCTCGACTTTCTGGGGTTAAGGCTACTTGCCAATAGCCGTTCTTTAGATCTATCGAGGATAAATATTTCGCCCCTCTGAGTTTATCTAAAATTGCATTGATATGTGGGAGCGGATAGGCGTCTTTCTCCGAAATTTGATTTATCTTTTGGAAATCAATACAAAATCTGTGTTTTCCGTTTTTCTTTTTCGTAATTACTACTGGGGAGCTCCACGGGCTTTCCGACGGTTGAATTACCCCTTCCTCTAGCATTTTCTCGACTTCCTTGTTAATTATTTCCTGCATAGCCGGATTCCTGGGTCGGTATCTCTGTTTAATGGGTGTTTGTTCGATAACCCTAATTTTGTGTTGAATCAATGGCGTAGTCCCTTGAATGTTTTCGAACTCGGCCATTTTTTTTTCTATGAATTCCTCTAATTGTTCCTCCTCCGTTACCGTTAATTGAGCTAAACCTACTGGTTTTCCGACGGAACATAACCCCTCGGTGCCGTCTGTTCTCCCGGTTTTGATCTGATTTCCATTTAACATTAGTTGTATTTCTAGTTTAACAAGTATGTCCATTCCGAGTAAAAAATCGGTTGTTAATCCTTCCATAACTAAAAACCGGTGTCGTAAGTTTTTGCCTTGTACTCTGCACTCTCCAGATATACTGCTCTCAAGAGTGGCAGAGGTACCATCGGCCATCCGTGCTGCTTTTTGTTCCGCCTGATTTACCCACCCTTGCGAAAGGCATTTATTCGCCGCGCGCGGGTTTATATATGATCCTATTGATCCGGGATCTATTAGGCCTCGAAATTTCTCTCGACCGGCGTTGACTCGAACGAAATAGCGGCTGTCGATATCGGAGTTCTTGTTTGCGTGGGCCGGTCCTGTCCCGGGGTGGGTCCGACCCTTTTTTCGTTTCCCGGCGCATCTATATTCTCGTGGCATCGGCAATCGCGTGTTAGTATACCGTCTGTCCCACAATACGAACAAAATTTCCTTTGTGAATTCCGACAGTTCATTCTCCTATGTCCGCGTTGTTTGCATTTCCAGCAGCACGTGTTCCGGTCGTACGTGGTCGTTATTTCCATAATATTCCCAGCGTTAATTCTTAATCTCTCTCCATTTCGTTCTTTACCGGTTTGTACTAATACTTCTTCAATTTCCTCTACGCGTTGGATTAGTTCGTTGACGTTGTTGAATTCCGACCGTCGAATGTGCAATCGTAATTCGGCGCGCATGTTATAGTATATATTATCGAGGTGTGTTTCGCGGTTTATGCCCCCTCGACGGCGCATTAACGTACTCAGTGCCGTGGCGTAGCTTCTAAATATCTCGCCGATTTTTTGTCTTCGCTCGCTTATTTGTCGATCAAGATTTCGTCGTTCTCCCGGCGGTATATAGAAGCTGCGCAACGATTCTTTGAGTTCAGCGTAACTATTTATAGGCTCTAAATTTCTGTACCACAGTTGAGCTTCCCCGTAATAATTCCGGGAATCCTATAAGCAGATTTGCATCGGTGAAGCCGTATGCTTTACGTAATTCCTCAACTCTTTCTAAAAAACCGTAAACGTCTCGTCCGTCGAAGTGGCAGTTCCATTTTCGCATTTGATCGAGGGTTTTCGCGGTCGCGTTCTCTACCGTTAGATAATTTATCTGGTCTGTGTTTGCATCTTGGTTCGATATTACAAATTGTGTTTGCATGCCCTGAGGTGTTGATGCGTTATTTGTTTGTTCTTCCATATCGCGGGTCTTATCTAATTCCTCATTGTATTCCTCCGCGTCTTCTGGTTGATTTTTAAAGTGTCCCGGACTTATTTTTGCTATCGCTACTAGTCGCTGTCGTAGTTCCGTTACATTTCCCGTATTATCGATTTGTAATTTCGCTAGTTCGTCTCTGAGTTGCTCTTTTCGAAGCTTGTACACCCATCCGACTTTCCCCATGATTACTAGTATTGCTCGATTCCGAAAAAAAAAATTTTATTTTGCTTTGTATAACTTATTTCAATATGAGATGTTATTTGAAAAGGTTATTTTGTTCCTTCGCGTGAAAAAACTAGTCCCTGTTCGGGCGCCATGAAACGGTGATTCATGCGTAAGGATTGCTCTCTTTGAGAATAGCTAAGCGGACAGGATTCGAAAGGGAGAGCAATTGAAATAAATCAACAAAGCCAAATAATTTAAGTATAAAAGAAAAGTAACAAATTTATTATAGCTTAAATCTAATTCACAATCGGTTCGGTTTTGGCGTAGATCTGAAACAAACAATGATAATACACGAGCATTAAGCCTGTTACTAGAGTACGCGAGTTTGGGAACGCGTGATCACGGTTCTTCACAAGTAGGCGAGTGCGCTCCCACTACTTGTGAACAACACCCGGGTAACGAGTGCGCTCATATACCCGGGGAATCATCTCAGCGCTACTTCTGGTGCAGAGTAACGAGTGCGCTCATATACTCCGCTCCGTCGGCAGGGCTCCAGGCTTTAGCGATTACGGCACTGGGCTGAGAGAATCCTTTCCACGGCGCACGAGGCGGTATTTATACCCGCTTCGCCGTGTGCTGTAGAAGCAGCGCGGTGGGGCGCGTTATAGCTTGCGCGTCGTATGCGACGCGTGGTCGCGGCGCTCGGTGGAGAGGGAAGCCGACTACTCAGTCGCCTGCTCTCTCTCCTCGCTGTACGAGCTCCGGTACTTGTATACATGCGTGTGTACATGTATGTACACATTCGTACGCTCGCTCTCCCATGCCGTTGACAGGTTCGGCTGCTTTCTCTTTCTAGCGCACGCATGCTAGGAGAGAGAAAGCTTCTTATGATCGCGATTTCGTATCGATGCGTCTATTGATCAGGTGCATCGTTACAATTTCAAGTGATGACACGTGGACGACAGCGGGGATCAAAATGAAACAGTATCTAAATGATGTTTCTGGATGGCTTGCTCTAAATAAGTTATCTTTAAACGTGGATAAAACTGTTTATATAACATATGGTAATTACTGTGATAGCGTCCCTGACACAATAAATATTAATATAGGTAGTTATACACTTAGAAGAGTAGAATATCACAAATATTTAGGTTTGTTTTTTGACTTCAATATGAAATGGGACAAACATATTGACTACTTAGTTAAAAAAACTAAATATTTAATATTTATTTTTGCCAAAATTAAAAATATTATGAGAAGAGAATCTTTAATGATGATGTATTATGCTTTTTTTCATAGTTTAATAAATTACGGTATAATAGCATGGGGAGGAGCATATAATAATAATCTAAACCTCATTCAAAGGGCACAAAACAAAATAATAAAGATAATTAATAAAAATAGATTTCAGCCAAATGGTAATATACTTACTCCCTCACAATTGTTCAGATTAGAAGCAATAACTTACCATTACAGTAAATTAAAGGAAATGTACAAAAATAATAAGAATAATACTAGAAATAAGAGTATTCAATTGCCAAAAAGAAGTAAACGAATAAGTGAGAAAAATAGTTACAATGTAGCTATAAAAGAATTTAATAAACTAACAAATGATCTCAAGGAATTAACATCTTCCAAAGTGTTCATAAAAAAAAAATAAAAAGTTCATAGTGAATAGTATATAGTATATAGCATATTCAATAATTGTTAGTAATTAAGATAATAAATTATATAGTTTATGTGATGATATATTATATAATATTTAGATTATTAAGTTTTCAAAGTTTATACGGTGGTATTTAAGATCAAATTATAAAATATAGAAATAATTAGATATTCTTGATTTTCTTTTTTTTTTTAGTTTTTTTAGTTTTAAGGTAGACTAAGTCTACGACCAGCCTATGTACAAGTAACTATGTTTAATTCTGTAGGAGTGTTCTAAGGATTTGTAAAGGTGACAAGTTCACCTCTAAACCTTTTGTAACATTATTTTATGGTCAATAAATTTATTATTAAAAGTTGTACTGGAATGAATTATTTCCATAAGTCATTTGTTAAAAAGTAATCATTACAACGGATATGGAAAAAAATACAAATTATTTTATTTTACTTACAATTATGAAGATAGCAATGTTTATTTTTATAACAAAACTTTCTACGAAAGTATAATATAAGGCAAGTATAAGGTGTTTCTGTAACATATGAAAATATGAATAAAAAACTTTTACTCTATGAAAAGGGATTCTAATAATAATAATTATTTTCTTCTGACAATTTTTTCTTACCGGTTCTATACAATAAATTAATTTGTCTATGAAAAGAAGAGTATATATACTATTATTTATATAGCAAAAGGGATTTCTTGATACAATGAAAGTGTTATTCCATTTTTTTACAAATACAATAGCCTCACACGATGCAATTATCATCATGTATCCACACGAAAATTAAATCTATGAAATATGGTACCATCATCCTTTACCGTTATAAAACTTTGTAATTATTATTGAAGCTCTTAGAAACTTGTGGAATCTCCCTAAAATAACACTTTTTAAAAAAAGTAAAACTTTGGCGAGTATAAGTGTATTTGTAATCTCTCTCTCCCTCTCTCTCTCTCTCCCTCCCTCTCTCTCTCCTCTCTCTTTCTCTCCCTCTTTCTCTCCATCTCTCTCTTTCTCCCCCTCTCTCCCCCAAAAGAATATCATAGTTTAAAACAAACACATGAAAGAAGTGGAATCAATTATTATTTTATATAGACAAGTACATTTTTGTAACATAGAAATATGGAATTATTTTTATAACAAAAAATCGTAAGTATGAATCAATTTTAATTTTAATTTTACCCCATATTAATAAAAGTGTTAAAAATTAATGCAGCTAAAGGCAAGGACTTTGATTTTCGTTGGTGTTAAATAAAAACAATTATTTAACAAATAAAAAGTGAGTCTTTACTCAGCTCAATAAACTCGGCAATATGCCGAGACCATCTACGAGAGGGAGATATCCGAGCGAACGAAGGCTGAGGGAGACTCAGCCGCGCGTGCCTTATATATCCGCGCCCGGCGTGGTTGACTGTGGGACTTGGAAGCCGCGCTGTAGGGACTGCGATCTTCCCTCTCGCTCTCTCTGCGAGAGTGGGGGAAGCAGCCATGTTGCATGCGGTGAGAAGCCGCCTGCGAGCGGCAGTCGTCGCTCGAGTCTACGAGCGTGCGGACGTAGGTCCGCTGTACCCTCTTATAATAAACCTCGTTATTGTTACTCCCGACTCCCTCATTTCTCTCTCCTTCCCTTTCCTATTTCTGGAACGAGTGAAGTCGTGGGGCTTAGTTCCCCACATTGGTGACCCCGACGAAAGTCGCCGATGAGGTTTCCCAGGCGTAGGCCTGTCGCGACGTTCCTTTGTCGCCATCACCTCTTCCTTACCTCTACGTGTACTCTCGAGTTCCGTAAGGGTAATTCGATGAGATTTCCCAGGCGTAGGCCTGTCGCGACGTTCCCTTGTCGCCATCACCTCTTCCTTACCTCTGCGTGTACTCTCGAGTTCCGTAAGGGTAATTCTTCATCATCGAGTAGCCGTGCTGGCACCTGCCTCGCCAGTGGCAGTCGACTTACGTCGTGTGCGTGCTGGTACGCCGGTGCGCACGCGTCATTATCGAAACCGCTCAACCACGAGGACTGCACCGCCAGGAAGACGATGGCACGCCGGCGCATACAGGAATTCTAGACCCCTGGCAACTCACGTCGTGTGCGTGCTGGCACGCCGGCACACACGCGTGAATTCTACATTTCGCCGAATCATCTTCGCGCCCTGCTGCGCACATCAACGGATCTCCGAGTGCGTTGACGCGTGGAGCCACCGTAACCGGCGCACAGTGGGGCAGCGAGAAAAAAAAGCGCCGAAATTCGCGCTTGCCTCGAAAAATGCATAAAAAAAAGTTTGAGGCACGAAAGTATTCGTTGTATCCTATATTTTAATAAACCGTTTCCCCCGATATGATCTTCATCGATATATATATATATATATATATATACAACAAAAAATTTGAAATCAAAATCATGAAATAAAATAGCGCTCAAGTCGTACTAGAAAAATACCAGATAAGGCATGTTAAATTTTTTAATCAATTGTGTTGACAATTAAATGTGGACAATTAATTAGCCATTAAATTCGACAAATTTAAATTTGTTAACAATTATCTTATAGATAGAATCATCGATTAGGAGAGTGTATGTGGAAAAATTCACTGGCATTGCGTTGCTTCAAATGAGTTAATATGATTTGAAATATACGTCTTGAATTTTCATTCACCCCGTTTGAACACAACGTTTTTACCTAAATATCGCCATACACTGTTCTATTACCCTTTTCAAGGCGCATTAGTCATCATATCGCAACGAAGATATAAAAATATCAGAGGGAAAGCCAGGAAACAAAGATATTTCACGAACTTTGATGAAATCCATAATTTCCAAATCTATCTTACGCACTGTAAAAAAAAGATGCTATAATAATAATAATTGAAATTATTTTATTAGTAATATGATGCGTGTGCATCAAAATGGAATACTGTATGAGAACTGCAACAGAAAATTTAAAATTAAAATAATCAGATAAATTAACGCTTTAACCGTACCAGAAAAATGCCAGATAAGGCATGTTAAATTTTTTAATCAGTTGTGGATCATTAATTAGCCATTAACTTCAACAAATTTAAATTTGTTAACACTTATCTTATACATAAAATCATCGATTAGGAGAGTGTATGTGGAACAATTCGCTGGCATTGCCTTGCTTCAAATGAGTTAATATGATTTGAAATATACGTCACGAATTTTCATTTACCTCGTTTGAACACAACATTTGTACCTAAATCTCATCGTGCACTGTTCTATTACCATTTTCGAGGCGCATTAGTCATCTTATCGCGACGAAGATCTACAAATAGTAGAGAGAAAGCGTGGATACACAGATATTGCACGAATATTGATGAAATCCATAAGTTCCAAATCTATCTTACGCACTATCAAAAAAAAAGCTGTGATAATAATAATTGAAATTATTTTATTAGTAATATGATGCGTGTGCATCAAAATGGAATACTGTATGAGGAATACAAAAAAAAACCGCTGCCAATTCATTGGGCACGTAGCTTCCTCAAACTTAATTTACTGATTCCTTTAATTTATTTTTAATTCCAATATTTAAAATTTAATACTTTATTTTGTACGGTGAGACTATGTTAAATGGTTTGTGACTTTCTATTTTGACTCTATCTATTTTTTATCATTAAAAAGCAATTATTATTATACAATTTTATATTTTACAAAAAAAAAAATTCATTGCCCACAAAAAAAACAAAAAAATGATCATCACGACCAGATATTCGAGATTAAAAATTTTTTTTAATGTTTTTTAATACTGATATCTCAGAGAATATTTGATCTTTCTCCCGTCTCTCTCTCCCACTGTACCAAAAACTTTAATGAGAGCTTAAATATTTTTTCAAAGCAATCAACACGTTCTTTAAGAAACTAATTTTTTAAATATATTCTAACAACACAATTTGTCTATAGTCCTTTTATTTATTCTGATCTCATCTATTCAATAAGCACTCTCTACAAATGGTAATAATTTTTTTCATGACTGTACAAATAATAATATTGTTAATAAAAATTTCTACGAAAGTATAAAATAAGGCAAGTATAGAAGTTTTTTCTGTATAATCTAAATAATATTTATGATTTTTTAAAAGAAGTCAAATAAATACTATAGTAAAAAAGTCTTATACTTCTTTGAGTCAATGTATGCTCAACAAATTATATGTAAGGACATTCAAATTGTTCACTGCAAATCAAACAAACGAAAGTTGTGAAATCAATTACCGATGGTCAAGTAATGCAAACCATTCTCCGAAAAACTGTATGACTATGTTCTCAGAAATGTATTCAAATTTCTTCATTCCTTTATACAAGTTAAACACAAGAAAGAACTGAAATCAATTAATTATAGTCAAGTACCGGCCATAAGAACTTTTCGTACCTCGCGTGTAAAATTACATTTTACGCCCACGTTGTAACTTCAAAATTGTTCAGCCAGCGGGCATAAAGTACTACATAACGCCCAAGAGGCCCAATAGCTCACACACTTCTACAAGGCAAGTATAGAAGTTTTTTCTGTATAATCTAAATAATATTTATGATTTTTTAAAAGAAGTCAAATAAATACTATAGTAAAAAAGTCTTATACTTCTTTGAGTCAATGTATGCTCAACAAATTATATTGTTACGTATGAGAGGACAGACTGAATAAGTCGCGTAAAAAATATGCTACGAGCGGGATTCGAACGCACGATCTCGAGGTTTGTAGGCCCGCGCTCTGTACCACTGAGCTAACGTCGCGATGCTTGCTCGAGAGCATCGCGAGTGTCTAGTCCTTATCGTGAAGCGGATGCGGCAGGGCTCGGATGACGGTCGACCTGAGCTCGTGACAATGTTACGTATGAGAGGACAGACTGAATAAGTCGCATAAAAAATATGCGACGAGCGGGATTCGAACGCACGATCTCGAGGTTTGTAGGCCCGCGCTCTACCACTGAGCTAACGTCGCGATGCTTGCTCGAGAGCATCGCGAGTGTCTAGTCCTTATCGTGAAGCGGATGCGTCAGGGCTCGGATGACGGTCGAGCTGAGCCCGTGACAATATATAAGGACATTCAAATTGTTCACTGCAAATCAAACAAACGAAAGTTGTGAAATCAATTATCGATAGTCAAGTAATGCAAACCATTCTCCGAAAAACTGTATGACTATGTTCTCAGAAATGTATTCAAATTTCTTCATTCCTTTATACAAATTAAACACAAGAAAGTACTGAAATCAATTAATTATAGTTAATTATAGTTCGTAGAAATTTTTATTAACAATATTATTATTTGTACAGTCATGAAAAAAATTATTACCATTTGTAGAGAGTGCTTATTGAATAGATGAGATCAGAATAAATAAAAGGACTATAGACAAATTGTGTTGTTAGAATATATTTAAAAAATTAGTTTCTTAAAGAACGTGTTGATTGCTTTGAAAAAATATTTAAGCTCTCATTAAAGTTTTTGGTACAGAGGGAGAGAGAGAGGGGGAGAAAGAGAGAGTGGGAGAGTTTAGTAAATAATGTTTGTTAAGTATAAAACTATGTAGAATAGTAACCAAACTTATTCTTGCCTATAAGTTTTTACTTTTGTAAAAAAATTTTTTAACATTTTAAGAGTAAAAGTACATTATAAATATTTTTTGTTAAGTATATAAAATTACACTTTAATTGATTTCACAACTTTTTTGGGTTTCACTTTCAGTATCCGCGTGAAAGAAATTTATTTCGACTTTAGAAAGCAAAAATTTATTATTTATTCGTAGAATTTCTTTTCATATAATAAAACTTAAATAATTTTTTAGGATATTGTATAGGTTTCGGAAAATAATTCTTATGGTTTCCGAAAAAATTCTTATCGTTTGTAAAAGTTTTTGTGAAGTGATTGTAAAGGTTTTGGAAAAGAATTTCTCGTTGCTTGCAAAAGTTTGTAAAGGATTGTAGAAGTTTTGTAAAATAATTTCTTAATAGATTTTTTAAAAGATGTAGTGATAGACCATTTTTGGAGATATTTTGTAGAGAAAATATAATAATGAATAATTTACAGAAATGATTCTGTTATTGAATACTTCATTTTTTAACAAGTTTTCTATTTTTAGGTGTACACAAATGTTCATACACATATTTGTAAAAAGTATTTTTATTACACAAAACATTTTATTATAACTGGAAACTCGCACTGACATTTCACTTGAATTACATTATATTTATGAACACTGATTAGATGTCATTTTTATCAACAATACAATAATGTATTTGTATCGGGCAGATCACTATGTTATTTGTCATTAGTGAGTTTCCAACAGTGTCTCAAGAAAAGCACACGCTGAGCTTGTTCCATAAATCTTCAAAAAACCCCATCAGCTCTAATCAACTAGATAGATGATCTTCTATTAAAATCACAATTTTCTTATTTTATTTCGAAGAACTAATTTTTAAATTAAGTTTTCTCAAAATAATGAACCATCGATTAATGTCACTAGTAAAATACTTGGTAATCTATTCTTTGACGCATTGACCTGTATAATGAACTTCATCAATTTTTAGTGTGTTTTTTTGTTTTTATTTGCATTTTAAGCAAAGAACGGAGTGAAGTCTGAGTCTGAATGAATTAACATAACTCAAAATATTAATAAAAACCAAGAACTACAATGTTTTGAGAAAGTTCCACAAAAATTATTATTTCAAATTTGATATTTACACTGCTATTACACTAAAACTACATTTTTTCATTTCAAAGATACGAATAATTCTGATCTTGCATCTCAATATTTCCATGTTTTAATTTGACAGACATGTGTAAACTTCTGATCTTGCATCTCACTATTTCCATGTTTTAATTTGACAGACTTGTGTAATAATGTATGATACAATTTATGTATTTTAATGAACTCTTCTATGTTACAGACTATTTAATCATGATCTGCGTGTCAATAATCCTTACGTTCTGATACTCTGTAATTCTTGTATAAATATAACTTTTTGAAATTATTATCTGAATCTTGTGTAGAAAAATATTTACTGGTGACATCTTTGAATCATTTTGACATCTCTCACCATGAACAAATCATAAATTAGATTAGCTGAGCACTTTTATTCGTTGAAATTTTCACAATAACACATTATTTTCGCTTTTTCAGTAATTCAATTTTCGTTTGTCATAATATCTTTTAATTGGTGCTTGAGTAAATATATACTACAGTACAGCACTGATATCGACTAAATTTCTTGAAGTAGACAAATTGTTTTTAAACCAAGGCTCGGACAAATATTTCAAATAAGTATCATAAATTTTTTAAGTTTTCACTAGAAACCACTTGACTTAAAAATCCATCATTGTTAGTTAAATTATTACTTTATTTTATTTAACACAAAACATTGATTAGATGTCACTTTTTGACATACAATAACACATTTGTATTGGGAAGATCACTATTTATTTGTTGGTTATAACACTGTTTCTTTGCACTACTTATTCAAATTGTTAATTATAAACACTGATTTGATTTCATCATGTAACACATCATACCATTACTTTATTTTATTTAACACAAAACACTGATTAGATGTCACTTTGATAATACAGTAATACACTCGTACCGGGTAGATCACTACGTTCTTTTTTTGAGTTTGTTATCAGTGAGTTTCCAATCCCTCGAGAAAAGCACACATTATTCCATTATTCCATTATTCCACATTATCCACACTGATTTGATTTCATCATGTAACACATAATACCATTACTTTATTTTATTTAACACAAAACACTGATTAGATGTCACTTTTTGATAATACAATAATACACTCGTACCGGGTAGATCACTACGTTCTTTTTTTGAGTTTGTTATCAGTGAGTTTCCAATCCCTCGAGAAAAGCACACATTATTCCATAAGTCTTCAAAAAACTTCACCAGCTCTAATATGATTTTCAACTAGATAATCTATTAAAATCAGAATTTTTTTTTTCTATTCTGAAGAACTAACTTCAAAACATAATACTTTTTTGTACTTTGAGTGCAATACTGTTGTGAATATCTTGGTTTTTGCTTCCTATCAGCTGATTACATTTTGAGAATCTATTGATCTTTTATACACATTGGAGAATCAATCAAGATATTTCTACATTATGGTCTTGTAGAGATGACGCTTGTAGATTTCCATTTCTTCACGCAGTCTTTTATAATATAAAAAAGTATGTTTTTCTACTGCCAACATATGTACAAACAGTATTAGCATGAAATCTAAATTAGCGTGATGAGAGAAAAATCCATAAAAGTGAGCGACAAAAAATATTTCAGAAAAACTACATTCACAACCTAAATAAGTAACATGTTTTAATATTCGTTCTTATGTGAGTTAATTTTCTAAATATAATAAAATAAAATCTTACCAGCAACTGACAAGTAGCTAATTATGTTGTTAATAGAATTAATTTTCAATACATTGATTGAATAACTAAAATTGTAACACCTAACCTATAACAAAATAAAATAATAATATAATTTTATAGTTGTAATAAACAGATTTTTTATTGTCATTACTATTACGCTGTTTTATATTATACCTATATTACCTTATAAGTTTATATTTTTCTCCTCATCATTTGTTAGATCTTAGATCAGCTGCTATATTATTAATATATAAAGTATCTCCAACAATCCAAAAAAATCTTGTATATATAAAATAATATCTGTAAAATAAAAAATCACACAAAGTATCAATTTTTTATTTTAAAAATGATATTAGCCAATTATAGTACATTTCGATACTAGTGCGAGGATTTGATTTTCCCCGCGTGTGACTGTTTGCACTCGAGCGAAGCGAGGGTGAAAAGGTCACACGAGGAGAAAATCAACTTCTCACACAAGTGTCGAACCGTATTTTTTGACACGACGTGCGAGAAGTGAGATTTTTGCACGCATCGTTTAACGCAGCGTGCGAGAAATCGAACTTCTCGCACGGAGTTTCGAAAATATATTTATAGCCATTGAAAATAAGTACGTATCTAATAAAAGTTATTTTCCCCGTTGATTGATATACACACGTGTAGATAATCTTCTCATCATTAGTTGACTTCTTGAGATCTTTGAAATATGTTATTATTAACTAACTCACGTATGATAATATTTGTATTTTTGTACACGGAGAGAAATTTTGTAGTGAAAATTACAAATATTCGAGGCAAAATTACCAGTTTCTATGGTAATGGATGGACAGACTGACAATTTCAAACTTTTTACCAAAGTGCCTTGGTAAAATTTTTTTTTAGTTAATTTAAATTTAAAAAATTAACTTGTTTTATCTATATTAATGGATATATAGTATTTTAATATAGAAATAGAAACAGAAACAAGGATGAAAAAACATTAAACTGAAAAAAAATTTTTACGGAAGCGGGATTCGATCCGACGATCTTTGGGTTGAGAATCCGACGTTCTACCGACTGCGCCACGGAAGCTGTTACCAACAGTCATTTGTATCGCCGTTATTACTTACTGAAAATATGTGTATTGTTTTCATTTTAACGTCGCGCACGCCTCTAGTATCAATCTTCTGAAACACAATAATGCGCAGTGCGCATGCGCGAATACACAAATACCAGGTTATTTGGCAAAATTTATCAGTTTTCTTAGTAAAAATTCTTAGGTTACCCTGTAAAAATGACTAGATCTCAATTTTTACCAGTGTGTCTGGTAATTTTTATTCCGATAATTTGGTATTTTTTTTAAGTGGTTATGGTAGTTTTTCCTGGGAAACTTATAAATTGTATTAGAAACCTGGGAATATCACGGCTTTTGACAGTCTATCCATGCACTACCAAGGCACCTTGGTAATTTTTACTCTAAAATTTCTCTCCGTGTACAATCCAAAAAAATTTTGTATATATAAAATAATATCTATAAAATAAAAAATCACACAAAGTATCAATTTTTTATTTTAAAAATGATATTAGCCAATTAATATATTTATAGCCATTGAAAATAAGTACGTATCTAATAAAAGTTATTTTCCCCGTTGATTGATATACACATGTGTAGATAATCTTCTCATCATTAGTTGACTTCTTGAGATCTTTGAAATATGTTATTATTAACTAACTCAGGTATGATAACATTTGTATTTTTGTATATAAAAAAAAATATTGACATGTTATATGTAAGGTTAGGTCGATCAGATACGGGTGTGTGTGTGTGTGTGTATGTGTGTGTATATATATATATAGATATACAAGCGTAAGATAGGCGACAACCGGAAGTGTCCTAAGAGCTGCAAACCGGATATCTTAAAACCATGGAGAAAAGTTCGGAAAGGAAACAGCACACAAAAAAATTCAGCTCTCTATATCTTTTGAACGAGATAATCTTTTTAAATAAAACCTTTTGATTTGAGTAGAGCAATGAAATGGCTTTCGATTAAGAGTGATATTTTATATAGTAAAAACTAACGCAATATACGTAAAAGCGCATTGAATTTTTCGTACACCCATTTCAATGTATATGTAGCACGGGTCGCTCCTTTAGGTTCTTCTATAACTTGCCTTCGGAGGGCTCCCGCGCTCTTTGATCAATTTGAAATTTTAACCAATTATTACAATTATTTTTACAATTATTTATTACAATATATTATTATTTAGTTAAATTTTCAAGAGATTACCTTTATTTCTTTTGATAAAAAAAGTTATTAAAAAAAACTTGTGTTTTTATTAAAAATAAAAAAAAGCAGAAAATTTTGTTATAGCTTTGATTCAAGAATTTTCAAAGTTAAAAAAATTTATTTGTCTTTGAGAATTTTCCATTTATTTTCCATTTATTAATCAAAAATTCAACGCTCATCGTTCGTCAAGCATAGGTCTGTTCTACTTTAGCCTCTGACTCTGACTTTAATAGATGTCGATCAACAATTTTTTTTCGGTTGCTCACATGGCACAACTCACAGCGCACAAGGTACGTAATGTGGATTCACGGTAATGCAAATAGGGAAATGTACTATAGGTGAAGCCAATAAAGTGTTCAAAACTAAATTGAAAAAATTCTGCTATTCGTCATATTTTAACTTTTACTCAAAATTTCTTAAAATGTTATTACACTTTTTCTAATGTTTTCAAATTAAGTCTTATGCTAAAATAGAAATTTTTCTTAACAAAATTATTACATTTCTGAAAATTATACTTTAACAATGAACATAATTTAAATTTAAGATATATGTTTCTTACAAGAGATATATTCATTTTTACAAACTATGTTCACCCAAATGAAGAATATCAACGGGCAAAAATGTCCTAGGTTAAAAATAATATATACATACAACACATCATCACATCACTGTAGTAATCTCTAAGCGCGCTTAGCACGCTGTAATTTTATCAAAACTGCACCACTTTTTTTTTTAACCTAGCAACCCATTACTCCCACCAATCAAATCACGAATAAATTGATATCATAACTAATCCATTATTTTTTAAGATAAGTGATAGGATTAGAAAGTTATAACCATTTTTTAAAAAAAGCAGGTTTTTGTTTTTGTTAATAACAAACGAACGAAAAATTTTAACCTCAAATATCTCTGAAATTTTTAGACCAAATATTTGCCCAAAGAACTCGACCGAGAACTATACAAAATCTACCTCTACAAGGAATTTTGAAGCGATTAAGTCAATTTTACTTCCGTAAACGTCGGGCATAGAGAAAGCGTTTTTTTCATTTTTCAATTTTTTTCTCAAAAACTAACCAAAGAAATGGATTCAAATTTTTACAGATTATAGCTATTTATATTGTGCATTATCGTGATTTTTCTCAAAAAAATGGAAAGATACCTCATGCGAAATTTCAAGTCATTTCATCACTTTGGCGACGAAAAATCAATAAAAAAAGATTTGACATTTTAACATACGGTCTTATGGGGAATAACATTCTATTGAGAAATTCATAATGATTTTACAGATAGTTTTTAAAAAAGTAAATGGTATATAATAAAAGAAAATCTTACAAAAAGTTACGTTACAATTTCAAGTCGATTCAACGCTTACAAGATAAGGAGTCAATAAATGTTTCCTAAAAAAACATCATTTATGGTTAGGTTATTACAGACTACACCTGATATCACGCCGTTAGATAGCGCTAGTCAAAGGAGCGCTTCGGTCGACTTACACTTGAATCACTACGTACCAGATGAACCTCCTTAACCCTTTGAGGGGCGGTGGGAAGTATACTTCCCACCTATTTAACATTAATTTTTTCTTCATTTCTCTAATGTTTCACAGTTTGAACCTGGACAAAGGCGTTTTTTAGACTTTTAAATAACTAAGTTACACAACCATTACATAAAATTACCACAACTTGTTTTTGTTTTGGTAGGTATAAACAATCAATTGAAAAAAAATCGGGTTTTTAAGGAAAAAATGTTCCCCTCAAAGGGTTAAGGAGAGTCTACATTATATACTGTGTCCCGTGTACCGTATACAGTGTACCGAGTCAAAAAAGAAATGTCATCGAACATCTATTAATCTATTTAACCACAGATGATGTATTCGCCAACATGTTTGTGACATTTGAGGAGAAACAGTACATTTCAGAACTCCCCTAAAAATTTTTTTTTAATAAAGTGGTATTTTTCAGGAGGCAGAATGTATAAGAAACTATCTACATACTGGGCTGTGGGTTTTAGGCTCTGCGCTTTGTGTGCTTCGTTAAAAAATCGTTGTCCTAAATCTAGCATACTCGGGACCCATGGCAGAAAATTAATATATTGAAATTTCGCCATGGATCAAGGTATGGGCCGTTACACGAAAAACAAAAACAGGGAACAAATACAGTAATAACATGGGCTACTATATTGATATAGTAACCCATGGTATTTGCTGTATCTGTTCCTTGTTCCTTTCTGCGTGTAACGGGCCTATGCTAGATTTCAGACAACGCTCTTTTTGCAGAGTATACAAAGCACAGAGTCATTGGGGAAGTTCTTTAACTTCTAGACTTTCTTACATTAGCGTAAAGAAATGTTCACTATCGCGATAAATATAATAATAACACAATAATTTATGATCAAGTAAAATACTACGCTCTGATAAAAATGGAATACTGTATGAACCCTTTCACAAATAATTCGAATGAAAGTCGAAATGGGTGCAAACGTTTGACAACAAACATATATTTGAAGTCGAGATCGACTTTTAACTTTCTGACTTTCTTACAGCAGTGTAAAGATATTTTCTGTATTGCGATAAATTAATGAATTCTTTCACCTTCAAAAAGCTGCGTTCTGACAAAAACGGAACACTGTATGGAGTTTTTCGCCAATAATTTACTCGACGTAGTGAAATTTGTACGTTTTCAGCCATTTCGCCTTTGATACGAATTATTTGTGAAAGAGTTCTCACAGTATTCCGGTCTTATCTGAGCGTCCCATTTAACGTGTGAAAATTCTGATATTCATGATGATACGTACAATGTTCTTAAGGGGATGTGAGTACCGACGTTATTTCTCAAACGAGAATATCTCACGAAAATACCAATAGAATCATCCAAAAAAAAATCTGAGTACAGTATTTACATATACGGAGCGCTTGATAAACGTGTTTTTCCAAAAAAATGATGAGAATTAATTTAATTAAATAAAAACCGTACTGTCCGTAAATAGGAATCTTCAATTGACCTATTTTTCAAACGACCATAGCTAACTAAAATGATAATAGAATCACTCAAAAAACTTTCTGCATATAGTGTTTACGTGTACGGAGCGCTTGACAACTGTCTTTTTCCAAATAAACTTATCAATGTTGATTTTAAAAAATATTGAAATTAGGGTTTCACATCACCTTAAGTTGCGGTAAGAATGTCGAGAAGAGACAAATTTCCCCAACGTAGGGAAATGTATACTATTTCTGGCATTTTGCCTTTAATTCGAATTATTTGTGTAAGGCTTCATACAGTATTCAGTTTTCACCCTATCGTAGCGTTTTAGTCGTAAAAAAATTCTTCTGTTTATCACGCTCCAAAAAATGTAAATACGCCGCTGTAAGAAAGTCATGATGATAAAAACCTTCCTCGACTTAGTGAAATATACGTTCGGCAGATAAAGTGATATCATCGGAGCATTACGAAATTATTTCATAAAATTAATAGATAAATGTATGGTTGCAATTCTCGATTAATACTGTACGCAATAGGTCTTGTAATAAATTAATAGAATAAAACTCTTTGCAATAAATCGATGAGTTGTTTAGAGCATATGGAGAATGGCCGTTTTCATTGATTTAGTGTGGAAAATTACGCAAAATAAGATAATTACGCAAAATGTAACTCCTAAGTCGCGCCAATCGACGTTTCCTATCGATTTTTGGAGAATTACAAGTAAATAAATTTTTTAAGCGGTATTTACTAGTACTAAATCGAATATTTTAGTGCAGTACTATGCCCTGTATCTATCTCATCGGTTAAATTTGGAAGATAAAGTGATATCATCGGAGTATCACAAAATTATTTCATAAAATTAAACGATAAATGCAAGGTTTCTATTCTCGATTAGTACTGTACTCAATAATGCTTCTAATAAATTAATATAATAAAATTAGTTGCTCTCAATTGATGAGCTGTAATGAGATACTGGAGAATTGCCGTTTTCATTGATTTAGTGTGTACAATTTCGCAAAATAAGATAATCACCCAAAATGTAACACCTAAGTTGCGCCAATCGATTGTTCTTATCCATTTTTGGAGAATTGCTAGTAACTAAATTTTTGAACCGGTATTTAATAGTACTAAATCGATTACTTTAGTGCAGTACTATGCCCTATATATATCTCATCGGTTTAGTTCGGTAGATAAAGTGATATCATCGGAGCATTACGAAATTATTTCATAAAATTAATCGATAAATGCACATTTGCAATTCTCGATTAATGCTGTACGCAATAGGTCTTGTTATAAATTAATATAATAAAACTCTTTGCCCAAAATCGATTAGTTCTTTAGAGCATACGGAGAATGGCCGTTTTCATTGATTTAGTGTGGACAATTACGCAAAGTAAGATAACCACCCAAAATGTAACTCCTAGGTCGAGCCAATCGATGTTTCCTATAGATTTTAGGGAAATTACAAGTAACTAAATTTTTTAAGCGGTATTTTCTAGTACTAGATCGATTATTTTAGTGCAGTACTTTCCCCTGTATCTATAACATTGGTTTAGTTCAGTAGATAAAATGATATCATCGGAGCATCACATAATTCTATCATAAAATTATACGATAAATTCAAGGTTTCTATTCTCGATTAGTACTGTACCCAATAATGCTTGTAATAAATTCATGTATAAAAGTAGTTGCACTCAATTGATGAGTTGTAATGTGATACTGGAGAGGCTTTTTCATTGATTTAGTCTCGTCAGATACTCAACATAAGACAAACCCCCAAAATGTAACTCCTAAGTTGCGCCAATCGATATTCTTCTCGATTTTTGGAAAATTAGTAGTAACTAAATTTTTTAAGCGATATTTACTCGTACTAAATCGATTATTTTAGTGCAGTATTCTCCCCTGTATCTATATCATTGGTTTAGTTCGGTAGATCAAGTGATATCATCGGAGCATTACGAAATTATTTCATAAAATTAATCGATAAATGCACAGTTGCAATCCTCGATTAATGCTGTACGCAATAGGTCTTGTAATAAATTAATATAATAAAACTTGTTGATCTAAATCGATGAGTTGTTTAGAGCATATGGAGAAAAGCCTTTTTCATTGATTTAGTGTGTATAATTTCGCAAAATAAGATAACCACCCAAAATGTAACTCCTAGGTCGCACCCACCGACGTTTTCTATAGATTTTTGGTGAATTACAAGAAACTAAATTTTTTAAGCGGTACTTGCTAGTACTAAATCGATTATTTTAGTGCAGTACTCTCCACTGTATCTATAGAATTGGTTCAGTTCGGTAGATAAAGTGATATCATCGGAGCATTACGAAATTATTTCATAAAATTAACCGATAAATGCAATGATGAAATTCTCGATTAATACTGTACGCAATAAGTCGTGTAATAAATTAATATAATACAACTCTTTGCAATAAATCGATGAGTTGTTTAGAGCATATGGAGAATGGCCGTTTTCATTGATTTAGTGTGGACAATTACGCAAAATAAGATAACCACACAAAATGTAACTCCTAGGTCGCGCCAATCGACGTTTTCTATAGATTTTTGGAGAATTACAAGTAACTAAATTTTTTAAGTTGTACTTACTAGTACTAAATCGATTATTTTAGTGCAGTACTCCCCCCTGTATCTATATCGTTGGTTAGTTTGGTAGATAAAGTGATATCATCGGAGCATCACAAAATTATTTCATAAAATTTAACGATAAATGCAAGGTTTCTATTCTCGATTAGTACTGTACCCAATAATGTTTGTAATAAATTAATGTAATAAAATTAGTTGCACTCAATTGATGAGTTGTAATGTGATACTGGAGAGAGGCTTTTTTCATTAATTTAGTCTCGTGAGATACTCAAAATAAGACAAACACCCAAAATGTAACTCCTAAGTCGCGCCAATCGATTTACTTCTCGATTTTTGGAGAATTACTAGAAACTAAATTTTTTAAGCGATATTTACTAGTACTTAATCGATTATTTTGGTGCAGTACTAGCTCCTGTATCTATTTCATCGATTTAGATCGGTAGGGGAAGTGGTATGATAGGAGCATCACGAAATTATTTCATAAAATGAAACGATAAATGCAAGGTTGCTATTCGTGATTATTACTGCACCCAATACCGCTTGTCAATAATTAATATAATAAAACTAGTTGCACTAAAGCTATAAGTCGTATTGAAATACTAGAAAAAGGCCTTTTTCACTGATCTAGTTTCGTCAAATTCTCAAAATACGAGAAGCACCCGAAAACATTCGCCAAAGTCGATAATCGACGGTTTATTTCGATTTCACGAGAATTATACGTCTCTCAATTTTGTATCGCTTTTTCTAGTACTTAAGCTATTATTTTAGCGCAGTACCATTCCTTCTATATATCTCAGCGATTTAGTTCGGTAGGGAAAGTGATATAATAGGGTAATCACGAAAATATTTCATAAAATGTATCGATAAATGCAAGGTTGCTATTCGTGATCATTACTGTACCCAATACTGCTTGTCAATAATTAGTATAATAAAACTAATTACACTAAATCTATGAGTCGTATTGAAATACTAGAAAAATGCTTTTTTCACTAATTTACTTTCGTCAAATACTCAAAATACGGGATACACCCGAAAACCGTCGCCAAAGTCGACAATCGACGGATTATTTCGATTTTACGAGAATTATACGTCATTAAATTTTTTATCGCTTTTTTCTAGTACTTAATCGATTATTTTAGTGCAGTACTAGCCTCTGTATCTATTTCGTCGATTTAGATCGGTAGGGGAAGTGGTATGATAGGAGCATCACGAAATTATTTCATATAATGTATCGATAAATGCAAGGTTGCTATTCGTGATCCTTACTGCACCCAATACTATTTGTCAATAATTAATATAATAAAACTAGTTACCCTAAAGCTATGAGTGGCATTGAAATACTAGAAAAAGGCCTTTTTCACTGATCTAGTTTCGTCAAATTCTCAAAATACGAGATACCCCCGAAAACCGTCGCGCAAGTCGACAATCGACGGTTTATTTCGATTTCACGAGAATTATACATCATTAAATTTCTTATCGCTTTTTTCTAGTACTTAATCGATTACATTAGTGCAGTACTATCCCCTGTATCTATTTCATCGATTGAGGTCGGTAGGCGAAATGGTATGATAGGAGCATCACGAAATTATTTCATAAAATGAATCGATAAATGCAAGGTTGCTATTCGTGATTTTTACTGTACCTAATACCGCTTGTCAATAATTAATATAATAAAACGAGTTGCACTAAAGCTATGAGTCGCATTGAAATACTAGAAAAAGGCCTTTTTCACTGATTTAGTTTCGTCAAATACTCGAAATATAGGAAACATCCCATAACCGTCGCCAAAGTTGACAATTGACGATTAATTCCGATTTTACGAGAATTATACGTCATTAAATTTTTGTCCCTTTTTTCTAGTGCTTAATCTATTATTTTATTGCAGTACTGGCTCCTGCAACTATTTCATCAATTTAATTCAGTAGTGGAAGTGATATGATAGGAGCATCGCGAAATTATTTCATAAAATGTATCGATAAATGCAAGGTTGCTATTCGTGATCCTTACTGTACCCAATACTGCTTATCAATAATTAATATGATAAAACTAGTTGCACTAAATCGATTAGTTGTATCAAGACACTGGAGAAATGACTTTTTCGTCACAGTAGGCGTAAAGTGCGCACTTTACACGCAACCGTGGATAATGATGATGATGATAACAATAAATATCCATTATTATTCTACAAACCGCCTTCACGCGACCCGACAATAATTAAAAAATAGCGACTCCTTAAATGCAACGACGTATATTGTATAAGGGATAGATTAATATGGAAACGTTGGACCATGGTATCCATCATAAGGCAGTTATAAGATGGTTATTATAGTAATTATAGTTTATTATTGCTCCGCAAACACCAAGTCGTGTCGAGCTGTGAAGATATTTGTTTTTTTTTGTTCTATCGCTATAGCAATAATCTACACATAAGAAGAGTCTAAGTCTTATTGTATTTTCTGTAATATTTTCCAGTACTACTTTTCATTAATATGTCAAACTGAGAAATTGATAATTAAAATCCGATATGGGTAATTATCAGTTATTATTTTTCCGTGGAAATTTTCAAACAATGACAAAGAACCGAACTTTCAGTCCAATAGAAAAAGTGAAAATGATATAAGAGATATGGAATTAACAGTCGTAATTTATATCTTTGTAAAAAGAAAAAATAAAAAAAAGTCCTTACAGTTGGACGCGAATGGGATCTAAAAACCGCCTTCTCACAACCCAGCTACAGATAAAAAGGTCAACACTTTAAAAATTAATTCTTTTCTTTAATGTGTGCAAGTTTTAAATTATCATAGAAAACACTGTCTACCATTCTGCTATCTTAAGGAAGTCGCGTTAAATAATCTCTGAATAATAATGAAAATTCTCAATTATTTTGCTCAGAAACCGCCATCTCGCAGACAGCACAACACCAAAAATTACTACTTTCAAACAGTAAATAGCTGTGACGGATAATGCGTATCTTGCATGTATTGAAACCTTAAGAATGTTACCATAAGAAAACCGTGAATAATGATGATGATGATTTTAAAATAAATATCCATTCTTATACAAACCGCGTTCTCGCGACCCGCGAATAGTTAAAAAATTGCGACTCCTTCAATGCAACGGCGTCTATTGCGTAAGGGATATATTAACATGGAAACGGTGGATCATGTCATTCATCATAAGGCAGTTATAAGATGGGTATTATAATAATTATAGTTTATTCTTGCTCCTCAAACACCAAGTCGTTTCGAACCGTGAGGATACTTCTGCTTTTTTTTCATTCCATCGGTATAGCAATAGTCTATACATAACAAGAGACTAAATCTTACTGTATTTTCTGTAATATTTTCCAGTACTACTAGTCATCAATATCCAACTCAGAAATTCATAATTAAAATCCGATATGGTTAATTATCAGTTTTTATTTTTTCAGTCTATATTTTCAAACAATGACAAGAACTGAAAATTAAGTCCGATAGAGAAAGAGAAAATTAAATAAGAAATATGTAATCAACAGTCGTAATTTATGTCTTTGTAGAAAGAAAAACTAAAAAAAAAGAAAAATCGTTATAGTTGGAAGCGAATTGGATCTGACTAGAACCGCGTAACATGCCTATTCAGGGTCAATACCGGTACCTGTAAGGGACCTGTATCCTTTTTTCCGGTACCTGTACAGGCCCTAATTTTTGCCATAAATCGTTTTCTACTCGGGCGTGACTCTGCATTTTGTGCTTTCTCCCTCTCTCCTTTTTTCTTTTTTTCTTTCTCATAGAGGAAGCTTTGTAACGGTGAAAAAAATTTTCGAGACAAAAAATGTTCAAAAAGATGTTTTAAGGCGATATATATATGTGAATATTAGTTGATTTTGAGAATTTTTTTTCGTGGATGTGTGTGTGCGTGCGTGTGTGCGTGCGTGCGTGCGTGCGTGTGTGTGTATGTGTGTGTGTGCGCGCGCGCGCTCGTGTGTGTGTGTGTGTGTGTGTGTGTGTGTGTGTGTGTGTGTGTGTGTGTGTGTGTGTGTGTGTGTGTGTGTGTGTGTGTGTGTGTGTGTGTGTGTGTGTGTGTGTGTGTGTGTGTGTGTGTGTGTGTGTAAGCTTTTCATATCTCCGAAACGGATCGACCGATTTTCGTCGGACAAAGCCTATTCTCTTCGTCCCGCGAAAATAACTCGGAACCTCGACGGATTTGAATTTTTATTGTTTTGTTTTTATTTATAACCAAAAAATGATTTTGAAATTTACGTTTTTTTTGTTTTTTTATATCTTACAGTCATCATTACATAATATAATGAACTTTTCTTGAACTGTATTTAAATTACTTATATTTTCCTTTTTTAAAGTTTAAGTTATCGAACTCTGTCATTTGTTATTAAGGAAAAGGTTTTCATATTTCATAAATTAATATCTCAAAAAATACTTGATTTATTGGCTTGAAATTTTAACCACTTATTACACTCATTGAAGAATATATGTGGCTAAAATTTCAAGAGATTATCTTAATTTGTTTTGTCGAAAAAAATTATTTTAGAAAAAATTGGCGTTTTCGTTGTCGTACGATAACGAGCGTAAAAATTATACAATTATCCCGAAATTTGGCACAGATGTAGCTTTTATATCTTCAGATCGAGTTAGTTGCCCGAAAAAATCGGTCAATTACGAAAAAAGATATTCGAGGTAAAAAAGTTATAAAAAAAATTTTTGAATCACGTTTTCTCAGAGAATACTTGGTTTATCGACTTGAAATTTTAACCACTTATTACACTCATTGAAGACTATATATGGTTAAAATTTCAAGATTATCTTCATTTGTTTTTTAGAAAAAAATTATTTTAGAAAAAATCTGTGTTTTCGTTGTCGCACGATAATAACAAGAGCAAAAATTATCCAACTGAAATTTGGCACAGATGTAGCTTTCATATCTTCAGATCGAGGTAGTTGCCAAAAAAATCGGTCAATAACATAAAAGATATTCGAAGTAAAAAAGTTTTTTTAAAAATTTGGGTCTTTTCAATACTTTCTTCAAAATAAAGCTAAAAGTTCCCAGAACTTTAGTTTTTTTAGTGTTAGGGTCTAATATTGCAGCGTTCTTCATATTTGTATATCCAAAAACATATACCAGAGTTTAAGCTGAATCCGAGATCCGGACCCATGACCCTGTCCTAGTTAGTCTCACCGTACAAGATAAAGTATTAAATTTTAAATATTAGAAGTAAAAATTAATTAAAGGAATCAATAAATTAAGTTTAAGGAAGCTACGTGCCAATGAATTGGCAGCGGTTTTTTTATCGATAATCGTACGGAATTATGAAAATATGTGTATGTATATATAAGTAAAATACAACTTTGAAACAAATTTTCTCTGTTTGATTGTCATACATATTTTAATCTTAAAATGTATAGTTTGATTTGTACTTACTATTTTGCATCTCGCCCTCGCTATATCCCCTTCCTTAGGACAATCTCAATACTGCACGATGGCAATGAAGCTGAGTACTTGACTGCAGCGGGCATTCGGAAAGAATGACGAAGACATCTGCGAAGTTGGCATCTACATCGTTTCAAAGGTGTGGTACATTTTACAGCTAAGGCCATGCTCACACCAACATGAGTCTCACTCGTCGTGTCGTCATCGTCGTCGTAAAAAAAATTACGTTTTACTAAAGTTTATAAGAAGGTGTCGAAGGAGCAATATACCTGATAAAGAAGAAGAAACTTTCCACAAAGTACCTCTTTTTTTATTACTTATATGTTTGTTCTACATTAACTAAAAAAGAAATAGTAAATAGTGCACAGAAGGTTATTCGCGGTTATGAAAGGTGTGTATAATCGTTCATCTAATTATTTAAGAATTTAAAACTTATCTGACGTGTAGATGGCTCGGAAAGAACAAGAAAAACTTCACAAGAGGATTATCTTTCCATATTCACAATATTTGGACTTCTTAATTTACAAAGCACCGTCAAACTCGAGAAGTCGAATAGGTCGTGTTGTGGTTAGAACGTCACTTGAATGTAGGCATCTGTGCTTCTAAACTATAGCGACGATTAAACACATCTACACTCACGTTGTAGCCTAACCACAAAAAGAGTTTTTTGACTTCTAGAGTTCGACAATTCTTCGCAGCTTATCAAGTCTACATACATAATGTTCTAAGTATGAGTATATGATCCTGGTTTAAAAGCAAGGTTTTCCTGTCCTTTTTCCAAGCCATGAGCATGTCAGATAAATTTACAATTCTTAAATAATTAGATGAACGATACACTTTTTATAACCGCGAATAACCTTCTGTGCACTATTTACCATATCTTTTTTCGTAAATGTAAAACACAAATATAAGTAATAAAAAACGAGTTATTTTGCGGAAATTTTTTATTTATTTTTCAGGTATGTTACTGCTTCGACAACTTCATATAAACTTTATCAAAACGTAATTTTTTTACGTGGGCAGCGACAACAGGGACGACGACGACGACGACGTCGGCAACGGCGAAGTCCGCGACGGCGATAACGGTCACGACGATGACACAAGGAGGTGAGACTCACGATGGTGAGAGCATGGCCTTACCTGTAAAGCGAACCCCACATTCGAAACGATGCACTCGCTGGCACTGCCCGGAAATGACCCAACTTCACAGATGTCGTCGTCATTCTTCCCGAATGCCCGCTGCAGCTCAGTGCCCAGCTTTATTCCAACCGTGCGGTATTGAGATTGTCCTGAGGAAGCGGACATAGCAAGGATGAGATTCAAAATAGTATGTACAAATCAAACTATACATTCTAAGATTAAAATAAAGATTTTATTTAAAATGCTCAATAAGATAATTTTGTCTGTACTCCTCCAATTACCTATGCATAAACAATATGTGCAGATTATTTATGGACTATGCATAGATTATGCATGTTCAATTCCATACATAACCTATGCACAGCGTATTATGCATAAATTATGTATAATTTATACATATTTTTTTACATGGGAAGGAGGTGCCAATGGTGTACAGGTACTTGTGTGGATGCCATAAAGCGGTAATGTTAGGTGTTCTTCAATCTTAAAGATATTTATAATATAACTGATTATTTATAGTGACCACTTATTTCATTGTAATATTCTATCCACTAAATTAATATCACGCAATCATGCAACCAATGGGCAAAGACGATTTTTGAACAACACTAAAAACTGAAAGTTCGTACTATATTACAGTATTCTAACTGAATACCATTAATTTATTCCATGTACGGAAGTGCAGTAATTACAGGTCAATTTTATTGAATTCGAATAGGTATCATATTTATCTACATGAAATGTAAACTACAATATGCACGATCAGTGTGGTCGCGAAAAGGCGGTGACTTTTTCACTGACAGTGGAAATAACCTCCTAACACATAATAGTACACGTCCGTGAGAACTAATTAGGCAATATTCCCATTAGGTATATATTCTTGTTTAGAATGGACCTAAATTAGTTGAAAACCAAATAAATCTAGTTAAAAAATTTTCACCTAGTGTAGGTAATTAATTCCAATTAATGGACAAGGTATGGAATATGACCACGACTTTATATCGCGTCTACCGATTTTCCATTTATGTAGAATATGCAGCACACATATGGCTGCGAGAAGCAGGTGCCAAAAGCGGAAATGTTACGTGATCGTCAATCTTAAAGATATTTATAATACAATGGAATATTTATAGTGACCACGTATTTCACTGTAATATTTTATGCACTATATTAATATTACACAATTATGGAACCAAAGTGCAAAGACGATTATTCAACAACTCTAAAAACAGAAAGTTCGGAATATCTTATGTTATTGTAACTGAATAACATTAATTTATTCCATCTACGTACGTGAATTAATTAATGGACAATTTTATTGAATACGAAAAAGTGTCATATTTATCTTCCACCAATTTAAACTACAATATGCACTATGAGTGTGGTCGCGATAATGCGGTGACCTTCCTCACTGTCTGTGGAAATAACCTCCTAACATAATTGTACATGTCCGTGAGAATTAATTAGAAAATATTCGCATTAGGTATATATTCTTGTCTAGAATATTCCTAAATTAGTTGAAAACCAAATAAACCTAGTTAAAAAATTGTTATCTAGGTAATTAATTCCAATTATTGGCCAAAGTATGGAATATGACCACGACTTTATATCGTGTCTACCGATTTGCCATTTGTATAGAAGATGCTGCACGCATAAGGTTGCGAGAAGGAGGCGCCAAAAGCGGAAATGTTACGTGATCTTCAATCTTAAACATATTTATAATATAATGGTATATTTATAGTGACCACTTCTTTCATTGTAATATTCTATCGACTAAATTAATATCACACAATTATGCAACCGATGAGCAAAGACGATTATTTAACAACTCTAAAAACTGAAGGTTCGGAATATATTACAGTATTCTAACTTAATAACATTAATTTATTCCATGTACGTAACTGCAGTAATTACAGGTCAATTTTATTGAATACGAATAGGTATCATATTTATCTACAAGCAATATAAGCTATAATATGCACGATCAGTGTGGTCGCGAAAAGGCGGTGACTTTTTCACTGATAGTGGAAATAATCTCCTAACATAATTGTAGTCGTCCGTGAGTATTAATTAGAAAATAATCACATTACCCGCGCAAAAAAAATTTGTGCGACATATATTTCCCACAGTGTTGGACAAGTATGGGCAATATATGGGCCATTGCAAGCCACATTAGAGTAATATATGGAAGATACTCGGCTCCAGCGCCTGAGCCGAATTCGGGCTGGAATCGAGCCATAATATTCCCACCAGTATCCCATAAAGGTCCCATATAATTGCCATATTAGTCCCATATTTATTTTCATGAGAACCATTGACAAAAAGAAAAAATAAATAAATAAATAAATAAACTTAAAAAACAACCCTATTGTGCATGTACTGTGACTGTAAAATAAAAAAAAAAATTCTTTGAGTGGATTCGAACCTAGTACCTTTGAATTACTAGACTTGCTCGCTACCGAATGAGCTATTTAGTTATGTTTATATCAAATGATCAAACGGAGATTATCTAAGCTGTAATCTGAAACGAATGATGGTGTCGTTCAAGTATTAACCTTTAGAGGACGGGATGGCCCCTATACGGGCCATGCCCATGATCGACCCTTTACATGTGTTAGTTTTGAGATGTGAGACATCACAAAAACTCGATTTCTATAGAAAAGTGAGAGAAAACAGTAAACCCAAATCCCCGTCCTCTAAAGGTTAACCTCCATTTGATCATTTGATATAAACATAACTAAGTAGCTCAGTCGGTAGCGAGCAAGTCTAGTAATTCAAAGGTTCGAGGTTTGAGTCCACTCAAAGAATTTTTTTTTTTTTATTTTACAGCCACAGTACATGCACAATAGGATTGTTTTTTATGCTTATTTATGTATTTATTTTGTTTTTTTTTGTTAATGGTTCTCATGAAAATAAATATGCGACTGATATGGGAACTATATGGGATACTGATGGGAATACTATGGCTCTATTCCAGCCCGAATTCGGCTCAGGCGCCGGAGACGAGTATATCCCATATATTGCTCTAATGTGGCTTGCAATGGCCCATATATTACCCATACTTGTCCAACACTGTGCGCAATATATGTCCCACAAATTTTTTTTGCGCGGTTAGGTATATATTATTGTTTAGAATTGTCCTAAATCAGTTGAAAACCAAATTAACCTTGCTAAAATATTGTTATCTAGTGTAGGTAATTAATTCCAGTTAGTGTCCAAGGTATGGAATATAACCATGACTTTATATCGCGTCTACCGACTTGCCATTTATGTAGTATATGCAACACACATATGGTTACGAGAATGAAGTGCCAAAAGCGGTATCGTCAGGTGATATTCAATCATAAAGATATTTATAATATAAAGGAATATTTATAGTGACCACTTATTTCATTGTAATATTCTATCCACTAAATTAATATCACGCAATCATGCAACCAATAGGCAAAGACGATTTTTGAACAACACTAAAAACTGAAAGTTCGTACTATATTACAGTATTCTAACTGAATAACATTAATTTTTTCCATGTACTTAAGTGCAGTAATTACAGGTCAATTTTATTGAACACGAATAGGTATCATATTTATCTACATGAAATGTAAACTAAAATATGCACGATCAGTGTGGTCGCGAAAAGGCGGTGACTTTTTCACTGACAGTGGAAATAACCTCCTAACACATAATAGTACACGTCCGTGAGAACTAATTAGGCAATATTCCCATTAGGTATATATTCTTGTTTAGAATGGACCTAAATTAGTTGAAAACCAAATAAACCTAGTTATAGAATGGTTACCTAGTGTAGGTAATTAATTCCAATTAATGGCCAAGGTATGGAGTATGACCACGACTTTATATCGTGTCTACCGATTTGCCATTTGTATAGAAGATGCTGCACGCATAAGGTTGCGAGAAGGAGGCGCCAAAAGCGGAAATGTTACGTGATCTTCAATCTTAAACATATTTATAATATAATGGTATATTTATAGTGACCACTTCTTTCATTGTAATATTCTATCGACTAAATTAATATCACACAATTATGCAACCGATGAGCAAAGACGATTATTTAACAACTCTAAAAACTGAAGGTTCGGAATATATTACAGTATTCTAACTTAATAACATTAATTTATTCCATGTACGTAACTGCAGTAATTACAGGTCAATTTTATTGAATACGAATAGGTATCATATTTATCTACAAGCAATATAAGCTATAATATGCACGATCAGTGTGGTCGCGAAAAGGCGGTGACTTTTTCACTGATAGTGGAAATAATCTCCTAACATAATTGTAGTCGTCCGTGAGTATTAATTAGAAAATAATCACATTACCCGCGCAAAAAAAAATTTGTGCGACATATATTTCCCACAGTGTTGGACAAGTATGGGCAATATATGGGCCATTGCAAGCCACATTAGAGTAATATATGGAAGATACTCGGCTCCAGCGCCTGAGCCGAATTCGGGCTGGAATCGAGCCATAATATTCCCACCAGTATCCCATAAAGGTCCCATATAATTGCCATATTAGTCCCATATTTATTTTCATGAGAACCATTGACAAAAAGAAAAAATAAATAAATAAATAAATAAACTTAAAAAACAACCCTATTGTGCATGTACTGTGACTGTAAAATAAAAAAAAAAATTCTTTGAGTGGATTCGAACCTAGTACCTTTGAATTACTAGACTTGCTCGCTACCGAATGAGCTATTTAGTTATGTTTATATCAAATGATCAAACGGAGATTATCTAAGCTGTAATCTGAAACGAATGATGGTGTCGTTCAAGTATTAACCTCCATTTGATCATTTGATATAAACATAACTAAGTAGCTCAGTCGGTAGCGAGCAAGTCTAGTAATTCAAAGGTTCGAGGTTTGAGTCCACTCAAAGAATTTTTTTTTTTTTTATTTTACAGCCCCAGTACATGCACAATAGGATTGTTTTTTATGCTTATTTATGTATTTATTTTGTTTTTTTTTGTTAATGGTTCTCATGAAAATAAATATGCGACTGATATGGGAACTATATGGGATACTGATGGGAATACTATGGCTCTATTCCAGCCCGAATTCGGCTCAGGCGCCGGAGACGAGTATATCCCATATATTGCTCTAATGTGGCTTGCAATGGCCCATATATTACCCATACTTGTCCAACACTGTGCGCAATATATGTCCCACAAATTTTTTTTGCGCGGTTAGGTATATATTATTGTTTAGAATTGTCCTAAATCAGTTGAAAACCAAATTAACCTTGCTAAAATATTGTTATCTAGTGTAGGTAATTAATTCCAGTTAGTGTCCAAGGTATGGAATATAACCATGACTTTATATCGCGTCTACCGACTTGCCATTTATGTAGTATATGCAACACACATGGTTACGAGAATGAGGTGCCAAAAGCGGTATCGTCAGGTGATCTTCAATCTTAAAGATATTTATAATATAAAGGAATATTTATAGTGACCACTTGTTTCATTGTAATATTCTATCCAATAAATTAATATCACACAATTATGCAACCAATGGGCAAAGACGATTTTTGAACAACACTAAAAACTGAAAGTTCGTACTATATTACAGTATTCTAACTGAATAACATTAATTTTTTCCATGTACGTAAGTGCAATAATTACAGGTCAATTTTATTGAACACGAATAGGTATCATATTTATCTACAAGAAATGTAAAACACAAATGCACGATCAGTGTGGTCGCGAAAAGGCGGTGACTTTTTCACTGACAGTGGAAATAATCTCCTAACATAATAGTACACGTCCGTGAGAACTAATTAGGCAATATTCCCATTAGGTATTTATTTATATATATGTACCCCTATTTGTTACTTTTGGGATTTTTACATTTATATGTATACGTTATTTCTGGGATTTTTCAATATATATAAACGTTATTTCTGGGACTTTTCAATACATATAAACGTTATTTCTGGGACTTTTAAGGTATATATAAACGATATTTCTGGGACTTCTAAAATGTCTACTAACGTTATTTCTGGGACTTTTATGATGTATGTACAAGTTAATTTTGGGACTCATGAGATGTTCATTATCATTATAACTCAAACTTATTACATATAGTAGCGTTGATTCTTGGACTAAAAAAAACATAGACATTTTGTTTTCTTAAAAGACATTATGTTATCGACATGACAAATCTTAATGTTATCTTAAGAGTTATTTTTTTAATCAAATGATACTATCTAAATTGATGAGAATTTACAATTGAAGAGCAGAGTTTTTATGTGGAATCGATATCACAATATGAAAATACGAGCTTTGCTATAAAGTACAAAAGGCAACATAAAAAAGGAGTTACGGCTCCTGCAATAAAATTATATTGTGTAATTGATTTTGCAACAGTTAGGCGACCTGAGACTTACAACAAACATGCGTGTCATGGTCTTAACGCTTAATTTAACACCAAATTGATAAGGCAACTGCTTAAAGTATCTCGCGACCATGTGTAGACAGTTTTTTGTGTTTAATATTATCGGGTGGGTAATGAACATTAATTATTACCATATAGCCAGTCCCACATTGGAATGATTATGGTGCCAATGGAGTTAAAGTAAAGGTGCATTGTATAACTGCATGTTTTGAAAACGTGTATGTAAATTTTCAAAAAAATATATATGATAATATAATTCACAACTTCCATTTACTTATGTCGCAGTTTATCTGGATATAATAGTGACTAATTTACACTAAATTCTATGTAAAATAGGTAGTCGTAGGCCATCCAGGTCCATGGATCCACTAAGGCTTTTTAATCTTATTTGATCCCCTGAATTCGAATCCGTAAGTTGTTGCGCGCTAAAGTCGCAAAGCGCACGTATATGAATGATGGCGCCGTGCAACTCGAGCATATCTCAATGAAAGTCGTCATAATCCGGTCATAACTCTCTTTCTCCAATTCTTCGAGATGTATGTAATTTTTTTCCTGAGTCATTTATATGATGACATTCCCGTATTTAAAACCCTGTTTATAAATAATCAGATTTATCAATATTGAGATTTCCCATAACATGAAATAAGGAGGAGAAGGTGAAGCTGACATGCTTATCCATTCAAATGTCGCTCTAAACCGGATATAATTTTCTAATATCAATGATGGCGCCTTGCAACTGGAGCATATCACAATGGAAGTCGTTACAATCGGGTTATAATTCTCTTTCTGCAATTTTTCGAGCTGTATGTCATTCTTTCCCTGAGTCATTTATATGATGATATTCCCGTATTTAAAAACCGGTTTATGAATAAGCAGTGGTGTCAATATTGAGATTTCCCATTATATGAGATTAGGAGGAGAAGGTGAAGCTGACATGCTTATCCATTCATATGTTGTTGTAAACCGGTTATAATTTTATAATATGAACGATGGCACCGTGCAACTGGAGCACATCTCCGTGAAAGTCATCATAATCCGTTCATAACTCCCTTTCTGCCATTCCTCGAGCTGTATGTCATTCTTTTCCTGAGTCATTTATATGATGAAATTCCCGTATTTAAAAACCTGTTTATAAATAATCAGACCTATCATTACTGGGATTTTCCATTACGTGAGATTAGGAGGAGAAGGTAAAGCTAACATGCTTATCCATTCACATGTCGTTGTGAAACGGTTACAATTTTATAATATGAACGATAGCACCTTGCAACTGGAGCATATCTCAATGGAATTCGTCATAATCTGGTTAAAACTCTCTTTCTGCCATTCCTCGAGCTGTATGTCATTCTTTTCATGAGTCACTAATATGATGACATTCCCGTATTTAGAAACCTCTTTATGAATATGCAGAGCTGTCAATATTGAGATTTCCCATTACATGAAATTAGGAGGAGAAGGTGAAGCTGACATGCTTATCCATTCATATGTCATTGTAAACCGGCTATAATTTTCTAATATGAATGGCACCTTGCAACTGGAGCGTATGTCAGCGAAAGTCGTCATAATCTTGTTATAACTCTATTTCTGCAATTCCTCGAGATGTATGTCATTTTTTTCCTGAGTCATTTATATGATGACGTTCCCGTATTTAAAAACTGTTTATGAATAATTGGAGCTATCTATATTGAGATTTCCCATTACATGAGATTAGGAGGAGAAGGTAAAGCTAACATGATTACCGATTCATATGTCGTTGTAATCCGGTGCACATGGATTAAATATCTAGAAGAACGTTAACTAAAAGCTTTGTCGTAATGTCGTCATAATCCGATGTGACTTTGAGATTTGGGGACTATAACACCAGATTATATTGAATATTCTTCTCAAAATTGTAAGAATTAGATGAAAATGGTTTTATTGGCGTAAAATGGTTCATTTCTATTTTATAATAATAAAAAACTCACTTGTATATTAATGAAGTAAGTGAATCAAATGGTTTTTCAGGGCGAAAGATGATAAGGAAGGTAACTAACTTATCAGTCACTTATATGTGTTTAAATATATCTTTAATTTTTTAGAAGCTATTTGAAACAATAAATGGCTGTCAATAAATATGCACAATGTTATAATAATTAAAGTGCAGTCAAGAATTTTTAAGGATAAGGAAAGGGAAGGTAAACGTAGAGGATAAAAAAAAACAAAAAAAAAACAAAAACAATATCACTGCTATCTTGTTAAAATATGACTTTGTTATTATTTTTTTATTCTGATTGGTAAAGGGAAATTTATTGTTTAAAAAAATAAAACAAACGATTAGGAGGAGAACGAGAAGCTAACATGCTGATTCATTCATATGTCGTTGTAAACCGGTTATAATTTTATAATATGAATGATGGCGTCTTGAAACTGGAAGATATCACAATGAAAGTTGTCATAATATGGTCAACTCTCTTTCTGCAATTATTAGAGATGTATGTAATTTTTTTTCTGAATAATTTATACGATGACACTCTCGTATTTAAAAATCTGTTTATCAATAATCAGAGCTCTCAATATTGAGATTTCCAATTACATGAGATGAGAAGGAGGTGAAGCTAACATGCGTATCCACTCGTATGTCGTTGTAAACCGGTTATCATTTTATAATATGAATGATGGCGCTTTGCAACTGGAGCCTATTTAAATGAAAGTCGTCATAATCCGGTCATAACTCCCTTTCTGCAATTCTTCGAGATGTATATAATTCTTTTCCTGAGTCATTTATATGACGACATTTCCGTATTTAAAAACCTATTTATGAATAATCAGAGCTATCAATATTGAGATTTCGTATTACATGAAATTAGGAGGAGAAGGTGAAGCTGACATGCTTATCCATTCATATGTCATTGTAAACCGGCTATAATTTTCAAATATGAATGATGGCGCCTTACAACTGGAGCATATCACAATGAAAGTCGTCACAATCGGGTTATATCTCTCTTTCTGCAATTCTTTTAGCTGTATGTCATTCTTTTCCTCAGTCATTTATATGATGAAATTCCCGTATTTAAAACCCTGTTTATAAATAATCAGATTTATCAATATTGAGATTTCCCATAACATGAAATAAGGAGGAGAAGGTGAAGCTGACATGCTTATCCATTCAAATGTCGCTCTAAACCGGTTATAATTTTCAAATATGAATGATGGCGCCTTGCAACTGGAGCATATCACAATGAAAGTCGTCACAATCGGGTTATATTTGTCTTTCTGCAATTCTTCTAGCTGTATGTCATTCTTTTCCTCAGTCATTTATATGATGAAATTCCCATATTTAAGAACCTCTTTATGAATAAGCAGATCTGTCAATATTGAGATTTTCCATTACATGAAATTAGGAGGAGAAGGTGAAGCTAAAATGCGTATCCATTCATATGTCATCGTAAACCGATTATAATTTTATAATATTAATGATGGCGCCTTGCAACTGGAGCATATCTCAATGAAAGTAGTCATAATCCGCGTTATAACTCTCTTTCTCCAATTCTTCGAGATGTATGTCATTCTTTTCCTGAGTTATTTATATGATGACATCCCCGTATTTAAAAACCTGTTTTTAAATAACATGTATTGCACACTAGTATGGATTACAGTACTGGTTTTCTACGTAAAAATTGAAGATATTTCTTCATATTTGTTGAATATGTTATTTTTCATATACAGTAAAACATAAGCTTTATTTAGATTTTTCTTATCTCATATTTCAGCAGGATCCTTTCATACAGTATTCCATTTTGATGCCAACGGTACATTTTATTCATAGAAAAAATTATAACAGGTATCATGGAAGATTTCATTTTTTAAAGTGAGAAATTTCAGTTCCAGAATTTGATGATATCCCCGACATACTTCAATATATGTGTTTTATCTGGATTTTCCCCGAATATTTCTAATTCTAATGAATATTATATTTATAAGGTAAATGAGAAATGATTTATGATTGGTTAATACAATGGCAAATAAAATATTCGTAACTAATTTACAAAATCATGATGCCTCTGCTGCTATTTACCCAGCACGTGAAAAAAAAAACATATTTTGATTTTTTTACTTCAAATTTTTCGGAGATGTCCTCATACAGTATTCCATTTTGATGCCCATGCACTATTTTGTTTATACAAGAATTTGATCAATTATTATAAAAGATAACTTTTTTAACTGTGTGTCAGTTACGTTCAAGAATTTGCGGTTTTTCTTCATATTTGTTGAATATGTTATTTTTCGGTATATTTACGGTAAAAAATAAGCTTTATTTAGATTTTTCTTATCTCAAATTTCAGCAGGAACTTTTCATACAGTATTCCCTTTTGATGCCAAACAGCACTTTATTCATAGAAAAAATTATAACAAATATCATGAAAGGTTACATTTTTTAAAGTGCGAAATTTAAGTATCCAGAATTTGATTGTAAAAACGTTCTGTTCAAACGGGGTGAATGAAAATTCATGACGTTTATTTCAAATCATATTAACTCATTTGAAGTAAAGTTCTCTGTTATGCCGGAATACATAAAGGTAGCGAAAAGTAGTTCCAGCAGTACATTGCTCTACTCTTGTCCAATCTAAATGATATAAACAGAGCGATTGCCTTGATGGTGTTAGAGGATTAGAAGGAGTCTTCCACATATCTGCATGTCTAGCAAAAAAATTGACCTGCTCTATTTTCCAAATCTGGCAAGAACAAGGTAATCCTCCGTATTTCTATGAAAACGTCAGTCTGATAGTTTTTATAAGGCAGTAGGGGAATTTTCTATTCGCTTCGAAAAATAAAGAAACAAATTTTTTCATCACAATTTGACAAATTATACAAGATAAATAAGTAATATTAAATAATAAATTAAATGACGAATTTTTAACGATGAAAAAAAAGCTGCCGGGATGGAGAATCGAACCCTGAACCTTTGAGTTAACAGGCGAACAGCTTACCGACTGCGCCGCACAGTACTACTTAAGGAAGATGATCCGAATCGACTACATATGTTATATTGATAATTGTATATAATTGTATTCATTTATTTTTATCTACATTATATCAAAATAACATACACAATCAAGAAAATGATTGATTTATAATGATTCAAAATATTAATTGAAACTATTTACATAACAATTACATTGTTTACAGCGACCCGAGAGTCTTATTTGGCTACAGAATTGCAGCTTTGCAGGTTATGTCAAGCACCGTGCATTGCTATCTATATATCAGAAAAATTACCCTATAAGTGGCTTGTAAAGTTTGTGAATTGTCATTTTTACCATACTATTTAGCAATTTTTCCAATTTTTGTTTGCAATTTTTCTTATAAAAAACAGTAAAAAGTATTATAAGTATAATAAATAGGTCACTTGTGACAGTGTGTGGTCGGTTTCCGTGCTCAGTAAGGTAATTTTTATTGGCCGTTCTTATAATTTTTGCACTAATCTTTTCTCAGTATATTATTGTGCAATCTAACTGATATAAATCGTCCTGTAGCCAAATCGAGTTTGAATAAAAATCAATGGTTTTACAGTCTTCGAGATATCACAAGGTTTAGCTAAAAAATTTCAATACTCTGTTTTCAAAATCTGGCATGAACTAGGTAATCCTTTATATATCTATTCCCTATTTATGAAAACGCTTAAAACTGTGTATACTTATGCAAATCTAAATATTTATCACTAAGAAACCGTGAATATTTCTGAAAAATGAAATATTGAAGTAAAGAACTTTGTTAAGCCGGAATACGTAAAGGTCGCGAAACGTAGGTACAGCAGTATATTTCTCTATTCTTGTCCCATCTAACTGATATAAATCGAACTATTTCCACATTAACTTGAAATAAATATTGACAGTGTTGGAGGATTAGCAGGAGTTTTCGCCATATCCTCATGTTTAGTAAAAAAATTGACCTACTCTATTTTCCAAATCCGGCAACAAGTGTATTTCTATGAAAACGATTAGAGAACTGTGAATAATTGTGCAAAACCAAATATTTATTACTAGGAAGCTGACAATATTTCTGAAAAATAAAATATGTAAGTAAGGAACTCTGTTAAGTCGGAATACAAGAAGATCGCGAAAAGTAGTCAATCGGTATACATTTTTCTATTATTGTGCAATCTAACAGATATAAATCGTACTGTAGCCAAATTGAGTTTAAATCAAAATCCAGGATTTTACTAGCAGGAGTCTTCGACATATCAGAAGGTTAAACAAAAAAATTTCAATACTCTGTTATCCATATCTGGCAACAACTAGGCAATCCTCTATATATTTAATTATTAGCCAAAAAAATCTTGATTTTCCGTCTACAAATTACAAATTTTCTATGTACTTAATCGATTAGTTTCACTCTCCATAATTTCAGCTAATTATTTCATCGATTAAGTTCAACAAAAGCTAAGAAGTGTAATAACGTAGACGATTTTATAACCCGATGTTACCGACGATTTCGATGACCTGTCTTATTCATTCGATCGTAAAGTTTAAGGACAAATATCTAATTAATTGATCAGTGGCAACCTTTAAAATTTCTACTTATATATTCAATAACTGGGTTCACTGAAAAATGCTAAAGAATTATTTTAGGCAGTATGTAATGGATAGTTATGCGTAATTAACTGTACGTTTATGAAGCGGCGTATTTAATAATTAGCCAAAATATTCTGATTTTGCATTTACAAACACAAATTTTCGCAGTACTTAATCGATGAGTTGCAATCTCCAGACTTCTGGCTAATTGTTTCATCGATTAAGTTCAACAAAATCTAACAAGTACTATAACATAATCAATTCTAAAGCCCATTGTTACAGATGAATGAGGTGAACGGTATGCATTCTCTATCGTTGTCCAAACTAACTGATATATATCGGAATGCAAAAAAATAGATTTCACCTAAATATTGATGGTGTAAAAGTACTAACAGGTATCTTTGGATATATCTGTATGTTTAGCAAAAATATTCAAATACTCGTTTTCCAAATCTAGCCAAAAATATAGGACCATATGAATGTCAATGAAAACGTTCAGAGACCTGTAAATAAATGTAAATATTTTAAACTAAAATACTGTGAATATTTCCGAAAACCTAGATATTCAAGTAAATACCTCTGTTAACCTGGAAGACATGAAGATCGCGAAAAGGCGGTCGATCAGTAGATTTCTCTATTCTTGCCCAAACTAACTGCTATGAATCGGACTGTAGCCGAATTGTGTTTACCTAAACATCGACGGTGTAAAAGTACTAAGAGGTGTCTTTGGAGATATCTATATTTTTTACCAAAACATTCAAATACCCGTTTTCCAAATCTTGCAAAAACTACAAGACCTCATGTACATCAATGAAAACGCTTATAGAATTGCAAATAATTACGCAAATGTAAATTTCTTAATAAGCTACTGTGAATATTACGGAATAATGATACATGGAAGTAAAGAACTCTGTTAAGCCGGAAATACATCACGGTCGCGAAAAGGCGGTCGATCAGTAGATTTCTCTATTCTTGCCCAAACTAACTGATATAAATCGGCCTGTAACCAAACTGGGTTGAAATAAATGTCGGTTCTGTCAAGGTATTAGCAGGATGCCTTGCCCACATAGCATGAAAGCTTCCTGGAAGTTTTATGAAAGCTTCCAAGAAAGATTCGGAATCTTACAGGAAGCTTACATGGAAGATTCCTGAAAGCTCAAAATGTCCGCCCTTTTTTCTCACAAAAAGCTTTCAGAAAAGATTCTATTAATCTTCCCAGAAAGCTTTCCGGAATCTTTCATCAAACTTTTAAAAGAGTAACTGATAGCTTTGTGAAAGATTTGTCAATCTTTATGGAAGCTTTCTTGAAAGAATACGGTAAGTTTACAGAGAATCTTTCAGCAACACTTTAGTAAGGTAGCTGTAAAGATCCTTGTAAGGTTTTTGATAGATTTATTGAAATCTTTCAGAAAGCTTACATGAAAGATTCCTGTAAGCTTAAAATTCCGCCCAATTCTTTCTCGAAAGGATACGGTAAGTTTACAGGAAATCTTCCAATAAGACTTTAGTAAGGTAGCTGTAAAGATCCTTGTAAGGTTTTTGATAGATTTATTGAAATCTTTCAGAAAGCTTACATAAAAGATTCCTGTAAGCTTAAAATTCTGCCCAATTTACTGGCAAAAGCTTTAAAAAAATCTATTAATATTTCCGGAAAACTTTCCAGGACCTTTCATCAAGTTTTTAAAAGAGTAACTGGAAGCTTTGTGAAAGATTTGTCAATCTTTCAGAAAGATTCTACGAAACATTCTAGTAAATCTTTCAAGAAACCTTTCACGAACCTTTTTTCAAGTTCTTGAAAGATTACTTTGGAACTTAAAGCCATACATATTACATACAATACTCTAAAGTATAACTATTAACAATTCTCGCATATTATTTAGAATTTATTACTATATTAATCGCAATTTTTTCATCGCAGAAAAAATTTTACATAAAATTTTTTGACCTAACTGGGAATCGAACCTACAACCCTTGGGTTACTACGCACGCATGCTATCCGTTACGCTATCGCTCGCTTGAAGGAGTTGGAACATTTTCATCCAAATAAGGTGCACTATCTACGATTATTCAATTGTTATTAAATAATATCATACATACCTAACATACATGTTATTATTTCGATTATATTCATCTAAAATATTAATGGCTTTAAAATGGCCATGTAAAATACCGAAACGATACCTACCTTACCGGCACCTAAGTTTTATTTTTTTTATCGTATTTAAACAAAAATTTCAGAGAAAAGCGCTCTTTTACGGAAATCCAACGCTTTTTCCTAAAGTTTGTGTTTAGATGTAATAAAAAAAATAAAATTTTGGTGCCGATAAGCTAGGGATCTACGTTTGGGTTGAACATGGCCTCAAAGTTAAAACGGTATTATAAAATGAAGTTTCAATTAAAATATTATAAAATCAATTATAAATGTATTAAAATATTATCAAATTTACTTTATTTATATTTGCTTATATTCTATATGTTTAATATAAATGGATAAAGAAATTTTTCAATTCATTAAAAAAGCATAATTTTGTTCTAAGTTGATGAAATCTTCAAATCTATATTTTCAACTCAAAAATAACTTCAAAATAGTCTCAAAAGAGATGAAAAGAGAGGGGATTAAACATATTGCAAGAATATGTGTTTATATTAGATGCATCTTTAAGATGAAATGGCGAAAAAGTTATTTACAATTCATATAACTATTATGTATTTAGAAAAAGTTGTTACTTTTTCAAATCACATTTTTAAGACCAAAATAACTCGTGAGTAGTTATAAATACATAATTTATAATGAAATTAACTGTACTTTAAGAATATCGGTATCCATTTTCTATACCTGAAGAACCAATTAAAAAGAAAATTATTTCTGAAACAAAAAATTTTGGCAAAATTGTTATTTTATCAAAATAAGACCTTATTGTCATTCATTTGACTCCAAAATTTAATCAGTTCTGAGTTAAGACATACGTAAGATGCATGCAAAAGTTCAGCTCATTACGTCTATCCGTTCAAGAGTTATGCCGGGGACAAAATTTCGTTTCATAAATTCATACATACATACATTTTTTTAAAACCTATTATTCTGACTCAGAAAGCTCAAAAACATCGAAATTCATCAAAATCTCTGTTTTGAAAATTTTCACTATTACAACGCTTTCTCTTTGAGAAATAAATATAGTGTCAATAGGGAGAAATAAAATTCGTATACTGAATATATTTTAACACTCCGTACGCAAAGCTCGACTTCGCACACGCTCAAATAAAAAAGCATATGCTAAATCAAGCTTTGTACACGTCGTATACAAAAATACGGTTCGATACGCGAGCGAGAAGGTGATTTTAACCTTGTGTGACCTTTTCACCCTAGCTTCGCTCAGGTGCAAACGTCCACACTAGGATAAAATCACTTTGACGCACTAGCATCGAAATTTATCTGTATTATTTTGACTCTCCGTGCGCAAAGCGCGATTTCGCGCACGCTTGTTTTTTGAATGAAAAAGCATACGCTAAATCAAGCTTTGTACACATCGTGTCAAAAGATACTGTTCGATACACAAGCGAAAAGGTGCACGCGTTAGTATCAAACTGTACTATTTCTAAACAAAGAAAATATTAACTTTAATTATTAATTTTAAACATTCATTTGGAAAAACACGTCTTCCTTTTATGCAAATACAATACTCAGAATTCATTTGGCAATTCTTATGAGAGTACTATTATGAGAGATAATTGTTGAAAAATTGGATCAAAATGACAAAAATGCAGATTCCTACTTATCAACATTAAAATTATTTTTAATTAAAAATTTTTTAAACAGTTTTTTGGAAAACCACAATTTTAACGCCCTCCTTATATTTAAATACTATACATAGAATTATTTTATAGCCATTCTATTATAATTTTGATAAAGTATACTCGTTGATGTCGGTATCCAACATCTCCTTAAAGCATTCATTTTTGGAATATTTTATTAAGGGTTCCCGAAATCTTTCTAAAGCTTTCACGAAATGTTGCTCAGTTGCATAGGTGGAATTTTTTGTTATTCCATTAAACTTACGGCAAGCTTTCGCGGAACCTTACCAGAATATGTTACGGTTCCAGTAATCTTTGACTTATTGTCACTGCAATCTTTTATGAAAGGTTCTATTTATGTTGAGTAGAATCTTCCCTGGGGGTATTCATAAATCTTTTTAAAAGTTTTTCGGAAGATTTGCAATGAATGTTATAGTTCGATCTTTCACTAAGCTTACTGTAACCCTTCTGGTTACCTTTCATGATAGATTCCAGTATTCATGAATCTTTCTCAAAAATTTTTCAGAAGATTTGCAATTTATGTTCCAGTTTATCTTTCAGTAAGCTTACTGTTACCTTTCTAGTTATCTTTCATGAAAAATTCAAGTATCTGTTATTAGAATGTTTCATGGAAGATTCTGGAAACCTTTCAAAAGCTTTCATGGAATGTTACTGAATCGCACATTTGGATTTTTTTTTGTCTGGTTCCACAAAACTTACGGGAAGCTTTCATGAACATTGCAAGGCAACGCGACTGGGGAGTTTCGCCGGAACCTTCCATTAGGCTTTTCCATTATTTTTCGGTAATCATGCTAACTGCAATCTTTCATGCAAGATTTTATTGATGTTTAGTAGAATCTTCCCTGAAAGTATTCAGTAATCTCTTTCAAAAGGCTTTTGGAAGATTTTTAATCAATTTTCCAGTTGAATCTTTCAGTAAGCTTACTGTAGCCTTTCTATTTATCTTTCATGAAAGATTCCAGTATCAATTCTGAGAATGTTTCATGTAAGGTTCCGGAACCCTTTCAAAAGCTTTCATTGTATATGGTCGAGTCTTATAGTTCGAATCTTTTTTGTTGATTCCGTTAAACTTACGCGAAGCTTCCGTGTAACATTGCAAGGTAACGCTACTGGAAAGTTCCGTGGGAACCTTCCATTAAGCTTTACGCTTTATTTTTCGATAATCTTTTATTCATGCTCACTGCAATCTTTCATGGCAGATTTCATTTAGGTATAATGGAATCTTTCCTGAAAGTATTTATAAATCTTTTTCAAAAGGTTTTTGGAAAATTTGAAATCAATGTTCCAGTTTAATCTTTCAGAAAGCTTACTGTAACCTTTATAGTTCTCTTTCATGAAAGATTCCAGTAACAATTATTAGAATGTTTCATGAAAGATTCTGTCAGCTTTTCAAAAGCTTTCGTGTAATGTTACTCTGGTGAATAGTTAGAATCATTTGGTTGTTTTTGCGAATCTTACGGGAAGCTTTCGTGGAACATTGCAACGTAACGCTACTGGCTTTACGCATTATTTTTCGGTAATACTTTGTTCATGCTTACTGTAATCTTCCATGAAAGGTTCCACTTATGTATAGTGGAATCTTCCCCGAAAGTATTAATGAATCTTTTTCAAAAGTTTTTCGGAAGATTTGCAAGAAATGTTCCATTCTAATCTTTCAGTAAGCTTACTGTAACCTTTCTCATTACTTTTCATGAAAGAGCCCGTATCGATTCTGAGAAGGTTACATGTAAGGATCCGGGAACCTTTCAAAACCTTTCATGGAATGTTACGCGAGTCTTATAATTGGAATCTTTTTTGTTGATTCCGTCAAACTTACGGAAAGCTTTCGTGAAACATTTCCAGGTATTGCTACTGAGAGTTTCAGCTGGAGCCTTCCATTAATCTTTTCGCATTATTTTTCGGTAATCTTTTGTTCATGCTTACTGCAATCTTTCATGAGAAGTTCCATTTTTGTTTAGTCGAATGTTCCCGGAACGCATTCATCAATCTTTCTCAAAAGTTTTTCGGAAGATTTGCAAGAAATGTTCCTGTTCAATCTTTCAGTAAGCTTACTGTAATCTTTCTAGTTATCTTTCATGGAAGACTCCAGTATCGATTCTTAGAATGTTTCATGGTGGATGTCGGTAACCTTTCAAAAACTTTCATGGCATGTTACGGAATCGCATAGCTGGAATTTTTTGGTTGGTTTCCGAAAACTTACGGGAAGCTTTCGTGGAGCATTGCAAGGTAACGCTACTGGTAAGTTTTGCCGGAACCTTCCTTTAAGCTCTTTGCATTATTTTTCGGTAATCTTTCATTCATGCTTACTGACACCTTTCATGAAAGGTTCTATTTATGTTCAGTGGAATCTTTACTGCAAGGATTTGGGAATCTCCTTTGCAATCTTAGCGTAAGCTTTCAACAAAGATAACGGTGTAATTTTCCCAAAAGGTTGCCGTAATATTGTTTCCTTTCGTGAAGGATTCCTGGATTGATCCCTGCAAGGTCTTGGGAATCTCTTTTGCAATATTAGCGTAAGCTTTCAGCAAAGATAACAGTGTAATCTTTCTAAAAACTTACTGTAATATTGCTGTTTCCTTTCGTGAAAGATTCCTGAATTGATTCCTGAAATATTTCACGTAAGATTCCCGTAGGCTTTCCAGAAGCTTACGTGTAATATTCGTCGAAAGGACATTTGGCAATCTTGATTGTAATATTGCTTTAACATTCCGGGAAGCTTACAAGAAAGCTTACAATGAAATCTATCTGAAAGTTTCAGTTATCTTTTAGAAAGGTTGAGGAAAGCTTCCATTGGAATATTTCTTGAATCTTTCACTGGGAAGCTTTCATGCTATGTGCAGAAAGATTTCAGTATTGATTCTTAGAATTTTTCATCGTGGGTGTCAGCAAGCTTTCAAAAACATTAATGGAATGTTACGGGATCTCATAGTTGGAATTTTTTGGTTGGTTTCCGAAGATGTACCAGAAGCTTTCGTAGAACATTGCTAGGTAATGCTACTGGAATGTTTCGTGGGAACCTTCCATTAAGTTTTTCGCATTATTTTTCGGTAATGTTGCATTCATGCTTATTGCAATCTTTCATGAAAGGTTCCATTTATGTTTAGTGCAATCTTTCCTGAAAGTATTCATCAAACTTTTTCAAAAGTTTTTCGGAAGATTTGCAAGAAATGTACCAGTTCAATCTTTCAGTAAGCTTACTTTAACCTTTCTAGTTATCTTTCATGAAAAATTCCAGTATCGATTCTTAGAATGGTTCATGGTCGATGTTGGCAACCTTTCAAAAACTTTCATGGAATGTTACGGAATCGCATAGTTGGAATTTTTTCGGTTGGTTCGCTTAAACTTACGGGAAGCTTTTGTGGAGCATTGGAAGTTAACGCTACTGGAATGTTTCACGGGAACCTTCCATTAAGTTTTTCGCATTATTTTTCGATAATATTGCATTCATGCTTATTGCAATCTTTCATGAAAGGTTCTATTTATATTTAGTGGAATTTTTCCTGCAAGTATTTGGGAATCTCTTTGGTAATCTTAGCTTAAACTTTCAAGAAAGATAACAGTGTAATCTTTCCGAAAGCTTACCGTAATATTGTTGTTTCCTTTTGTGAACGATTCCTGTATTGATACCTGCAAGGATTTGCGAATCTCTTTTGCAATCTTACAGTAAGCTTTCAACAAAGGTAACAGTCTAATCTTCCCAAAAGCTTACTGTAATATTGTAGTTTCATTTCGTGAAAGATTCCTGTATCAATCCCTGCAAGGATTTGGTAATCTTTTCTGCAATCTTAGCGTAAGCTTTCAACAAAGATAACAGTATAATCTTCCCAAAAGCTTACTGTAATATTGCTGTTTCCTTTTTTGAAAGATTCCTGTATTGATCCCTGCAAGGATTTGGGAAGCTCTTTTTCAATCTTAGCGTAAGCTTTCAACAAAGCTGACAGAGTAATATTCCCAAAAGCATACTGTAATATTTCCTTTTCCTTTCGTGAAAGATTCCTGTATTGATCTCTGCAAGGATTTGGGAATCTCTTTGGTAATCTTAGCGTAAGCTTTCAAAAAAGATAACAGTGTAATATTTCTAAAAGCTTACCGTAATATTGCTGTTTCCTTTTGTGAAAGATTCCTGTATTGATCCCTGCAAGCATTTGGGAATCTCTTTTGCAATCTTACAGTAAGCTTTCAACAAAGGTAACAGTCTAATCTTCCGAAAAGCTTGCTGCAATATTGTAGTTTCCTTTCGTGAAAGATGCCTGTATTAATCCCTGCAAGGATTTGGTAATCTTTTCTGCAATCTTAGCGTAAGCTTTCAACAAAGATAACATATAATCTTTCCAAAAGCTTACTATAATATTGCTGTTTCCTTTTTTGAAAGATTCCTGTATTGATCCCTGCAAGGATTTGGGAAGCTCTTTTTCAATCTTAGCGTTAGCTTTTAACAAAGATAACAGTGTAATATTTCCAAAAGCTTACTGTAATATTGCATTTTCCTTTCGTGAAAGATTCCTGTATTGATCCCTGCAAGGATTTGGGAATCTCTTTGGTAATCTTAGCGTAAGCTTTCAAAAAAGATAACAGTGTAATCTTTCTAAAAGTTTACCGTAATATTGCTGTTTCCTTTCGTGAAGATTCCTGTATTGATCCCTGCAAGGATTTGGGAATCTCTTTGGTAATCTTAGCGTAAGCTTTCAAAAAAGATAACAGTGTAATCTTTCTAAAAACTTACCGTAATATCGCTGTTTCCTTTTGTGAACGATTCCTGTATTGATCCCTGGAAGCATTTGGGAATCTCTTTTGCAAACTTACAGTAAGCTTTCAACAAAGGTAACAGTCTAATCTTCCCGAAAGCTTACTGTAATATTGTAGTTTCCTTTCGTGAAAGATTCCTGTATTGATCCCTGCAAGGATTTGGTAATATTTTCTGCCATCTTAGCGTAAGCTTTCAACTAAGATAACAGTATAATCTTCCCAAAAGCTTACTGTAATATTGCTGTTTCCTTTTTTGAAAGATTCCTGTATTGATCCCTGTAAGGATTTGGGAAGCTCTTTTTCAATCTTAGCGTTAGCTTTCAACAAAGATAACAGTGTAATATTCCCAAAAGCTTACTGTAATATTGCATTTTCCTTTCGTGAAAGATTCCTGTATTGATCCCTGCAAGGATTTGGGAATCTCTTTGGTAATCTTAGCGTAAGCTTTTAAAAAAGATAACAGTGTAATCTTTCTAAAAGCTTACTGTAATATTGCTGTTTCCTTTCGTGAATGATTCCTGTATTGATTCTTGGAATATTTCACGTAAGATTCCCGTAAGCTTTCTAGAAGCTTTCATGTAATATTCGTCGAAAGGACATTTAGCAATCTTGATTGTAATATTGCTTTAACCTTCCGGGAAGCTTACAAGAAACCTTACAATGGAATCTATCTGAAAGTTTCAATTATCTTTTAAAAAGGTTGATGAAAGCTGCCATTGGAATATTTCTTGAATCTTTCACTGGGAAGCTTTCATGCTATGTGGGTGACGCAACTGTGTGTTTATCAGAAATATTCAAATATACCTTTTTTTAAAACTAAGCAAAGACTGTAAGTCCCTAAGAATGTCCATAAAAATGTTGAGAGAAATGTAAATAAATATTTTGCACTAAAATACTGAAAATATTTCGGAATAATTTAATATTAAAGTAAATAACTTTGTTAAACCGGAATTCATAAAGGTCGCGAAAAGTCGGTCGATCAGTACATTATCTATTGTTCTCCAAACTAACTGAAATAAATCGAACTGTAAAAAAATTGATGTCACCTAAATATGAATCTTGTAAAAGTACTAGCAGATGTCTTTGGATATATCTGTATGTTTAGCAAAAATATTGTACAGTAATATGGGGTACAGTAATAATCACGAATAGCAACCTTGCATTTATCGATTTTTTATGAAATAATTTCGTGATGCTCCTATCATATCAGTTCCCCTACCAACCTAAATCGTTGAAATAGACACAGGGGATAGTACTGCACTAAAATGATCGATTAAGTACTAGAAAATAGCGATAAAAAATTTAATGACGTATAATTCTCGTAAAATCGAAATAAACCGTCGATTGCCGACTTCGGCGACAAATTTCGGGTGATTCTCGTATTTTAAGTATTTGACGAAACTAAATCAGTGAAAAAGGCCTTTTTCTAGTATTTCAATACAACTCATAGATTTAGTGCAACTAGTTTTATGATATTAATTATTGACAAGCGGTATTGGGTACAGTAATAATCACGAATAGCAACCTCGCATTTATCGATTCATTTTATGAAATAATTTCCTGATGCTCCTATCATATCACTTCCCATACCGACCTAAATCATTGAAATAGATACAGGGGATAGTACTGCACTAAAATAATCGATTAAGTACTAGAAAAAAGCGATCAAAAATTTAATGACGTATAATTTTCGTAAAATCGAAATAAACCGTCGATTGTCGACTTTGGCGACGGTTTTCGGCTGTTTCTCGTATTTTGAGAACTTGACGAAACTAAATCAGTGAAAAAGGCCTTTTTCTAGTATTTCAATATAACTCATAGATTTAGTGCAACTAGTTTTATGATATTAATTATTGACAAGCGGTATTGGGTACAGTAATAATCGCGAATAGCAACCTTGCATTTATCGATTCATTTTATGAAATGATTTCGTGATGCTCCTATCCTATCACTTCCCCTACCGACCTAAATCATTGAAATAGATACAGGGGATAGTACTGCACTAAAATAATCGATTAAGTACTGGAAAATAGCGATAAAAAATTCAATGACGTATAATTCTCGTAAAATCGAAATAAACCGTCCATTGTCGACTTCGGGGACGAATTTCGGATGATTCTCGTATTTTAAGTATTTGACGAAACTAAATCAGTGAAAAAGGCCTTTTTCTAGTATTTCACTACAACTCATAGAGTAAGTGCAACTAGTTTTATTTTATTAATTATTGACAAGCGGTATTGAATATAGTAATAATCACGAATAGCAACCATGCATTTATCGATTTATTTTATGAAATAATTTCGTGATGCTCCTATCATACCACTTCGCCTACCGACCTAAATCGATGAAATAGATACAGGGGATAGTACTGCACTAAAATAATCTATTAAGTACTAGAAAAAAGCGATAAAAAATTTAATGACGTATAATTCTCGAATAATAAGAAAATCCTGAAGTCGAATTTATCTTGCTCAATCTAGAAAAATATAATATATCGTGATAATTATCGAAATTTATTAATTGGTAAAATGATGATTGAGCAACGAAATGGAATACTCTATGAAGACTTTCACAAACAAATATAAACGTATTTAAATAAAGTAACCCACTAACCGTACTGGGTAAATGACCAAATGACCCTTGCTAAATATGTAAATTATTTGTGCGCAATTAGTTTATCAATAAAACCACCGATTAGAAGAGTGTACGAGATAAAATTCGCTAGCATTGCGTTGCTTTAACTGTGTTACATAGTTTTTAAATATACGTCATGAAATTTGATTTTCCCCGTTAGAACTCAATGTTTTTAACTAACTATTTTTATACATTGTTCAATTAATCCTTTCGAAGGAGCCTTATGAATTATACGAGGACAAAGTATCAGGAATATTCGGGGGAAATCCATAAAACACATATGTCACGAATAATATGAAAATCATCAAATACTGGAATTTATCTCACTCACTGTAGAAGAATATAACATCGTGATAATTATCCAAATTTTTTAATTCGTAAAATGTTGGTTGAGCAACAAAATGGAATACTGTACGAAGACTTCGACAAAAAATGTGTAAAAAGAAAAATATTAAAGTTCGCTCTAAGCGCACTGGAAAAATGGACAGATCATGATTGCTAAATTTGTAAAGTAATTGTCGACATTTAATTAGCCATTGAATTGAAAAGATTTTAATTATTTACCATTTAGTATATCGATGAAATCATCGATTAGTAGAGTGCATGAGAAAACATTTGCTGGCGTTGCGTTGCTTTAACTGTGTTACATAGTTTTAAAATATACGTCATGAAAATTGATTTTCCCAGTTAGAACTCAAAGTTTTAGACTAACTATTGTCAGACTTTGTTTGATTAATTCTTTCGAAGGAGGCTTGTCAGTTTTGTGAGGACAAAACATGAGGAATATATTCGGGGGAAAACCACAAAACACATATTTTACGAATAATAAGAAAATCCTCAAATTCTCAAATTTACCTTACTCATTGTAGAAAAATATAATATATCGTGATAATTATCGAAATTTTTTTATTCATAAAATGATGGTTGAGCAACAGCATGGAATACTGTATGAAGACTTCGACAAAAAATTTGAAAAAAAAATATTTATTAAAGTTCGCTCTAAGCGCACTGGAAAAATGCACAGATCACGATTGCTAAATTTGTAAATTAATTACCCACATTTAATTAGCAATTGAATTGAAAATTTTAAATTATTTACCACATAGCGTATCTACAAAATCATCGATTCGTAGAGTGTATGAGAAAATATTCGCTGGCATTGCGTTGCTCTAACTGTGATAGATAGCTTTAAAATATACGTCATGAAATTTGATTTTCCGGTTAAAACTCATTGCATTTACCTAACAATTGTCATACACTGATCTATTAATCCTTTCGAAGAAGCCTTATCAGTTATATCACGAGAAACGTGGGAGATATTCGGGGGAAAGCCTGAAAAAGCACATATTTCACGAATAATAAGAAAATTCTCAAATTCTTGAATTTTTCTTACTTACTGTAGAAAAATATAATTAATCACGATAATTATGGAAATTTTTCAATTCGTAAAATGATGGTTGAGCGACAAAATGGAATACCGTATGAAGACTTGCACAAAAAATTTGAAAAAAAAAAATATTTACATAAAGTTTGCTCTATGCGCACTGGAAAAATGGACAGATCACGATTGCTACATTTATAAATTAATTAGCTAAATATAGTTCGCTATTGAATTAAAAAAATTTCAAATTATTTACCACTTAGCTTGTCTATAAAATTATCGATTCGTAGAGTGTATGAGATAAATTTCGCTGGAATTGCGTTGCTTTAACTGTCTTACATAGTTTAAAAATATACGTCATGAAATTTGATTTTCCCCGTTAGAACTCAATGTTTTTACCTAACTATTGTCATACACGTTTCAATTAACCCTTTTGAAGGAACCTTAAGAATTATATGAGGACAAAGCTTGAGGAATATTCGGGGGAAATCCAGAAAACACATATGTCACGAATAATATGAAAATCCTCAAATACTCGAATTTATCTTACTCACTGTAGAAGAATATAATATATCGTGATAATTATATAAATTTTTTAATTCGTAAAGTGATGGTTGAGCAACAAAATGGAATACTGTATGAAGACTTTCACTAACTAATATAAACGTATTTAAATAAAGTAACTCTCTGATCGTACTGGGTAAATGACCAGATGACCCTTGCTAAATTTGTAAATTATTTTTGCGCATTTAGTTAGCCATTCATTTGAAATCATTCAAAGTATCTACCATTTAGCTTATCAATAAAGTCATCGATTGTTAGAGTGCATGACAAAACATTCGCTGGCATTGTATTGCTTTAACTGTGTTACATAGTTTTAAAATATACTTCATGAAATTTGATTTTCATTGTGGAAACACAATGTTTTTGACTAACTATTGTCATACTCTGTTCGATTAATTCTTTCGAAGGAGCCTACTCAGTTATATGAAGACAAAGCATGAGGAATATTCCGGGGAAAGCAAGAAAACACACATATTTCACGAATAATGAGAAAAATGTCAAATTCTTGAGTTTTTCTAACTCACTGTAGAAGAATATAATATATCGTGACTATTATCGAAATTTATCAATACGTAAAATGATGGTTGAGACACAAAATGGAATACTGTATGTAGACTTTCACATACAATTATAAATGGAACTAATTTACAAAATCAGAAATCGTCATTTGGCTATTTTCCCATACGGTAACGGTAAAACTTTGTTTAGTTTTTTTTACTTCAGATATCAGAAGGAAATTGTCATACAGTATTCCATTGTGATGCTAATGCAGATTTATTAATAAAATTATTAATAAAAAATTTATACTAATTAACACTAAAACTTACATTGTATTACAGTGGGTTGGTTCAGTACATGAATTTGAGGATTTCTACGAGATTCGTGAAGTATGTATGTTTTCAGGCTTTCCCCCCGAATATTTCTAATATACACTCTTTTAATCAGTAACTATATTGATAAGGAATATGACAAATAATATAAATTTTTGGAAAACAAGGACTTTTTAAATATTTGCAACTAATTTACAAAATCAGAAATCGTCATCTGGATATTTTCTCATACTGTAACAGAAAAGCTTTGTTTCGATCTTTTTACTTGCAGTTTCACAAGGAAGTTTTCATACAGCATTTCACTTTGATGCGAATGCCGTATTTTATTTAGAACAAACCTTTAATAAGCATTATAAACTGTTACATTTTTTAATGTGCTTCATGTAATTTCGAGAATTTGGGGATATCCTATATAATTAGCCACATCAAATAAACGTTTTAAAATGTTTTAAAGACATTTTTTAGACGTTCTTAAAACGTTTTGAAAATATGCGAATGCTTCAAAAGGCGGACATTATCCGCGTTTTAAAAACGTTTTTAAAACGTTTTTGCAAAAACGTTACAAAGTGTTTCAAACCACGTTTTAAAAACGTTTTTAAATGTTATGTTTTATTAGGAATAGTTACAATTATATACTGTAGTCTGCTATTTATCCTGAAAATGCACTAAAATCATCACTACATGACTATAGTACTTACTACACTTCGTAATTATAACCTAATGTAGTAGAGTATAATCATGACTACACCCCCGGACCTTCCCGCGTACAAATAGTTAGTTGCTTTTTGATTTTTTTGTAATATTTTCGTCTATCTTTCCTATCGAAAGAATTGCAATAATATTTTAAATTGCTTTTTTAAAGGGATGTAAAAAACATGGCAGCCTTGTTAGTTTGACTCTCCCAGGAGAGTCATTAACGGTCGAATCTTACGGCCTTACATACTCTTGGCGTTCCCATGTATTCGGAGAAGTCTCCACCATTGTGCCGCATGGCGGCAAGCGGCGGTACTAGCAAGTGATCGGAAACCGCTGTTCTCACAAGTTTCCCGCAATCGCCGCATAGTGTTGCATCGATAAAGACCCCCTTGAATACATGAGAACGCCGAGAGTATACATAAGGCCGTGAGATTCGACTGTTCGAATGGCTCTTCTCGGAGAGTTAACAAGGCTTGCCTCGCTTTTTACATCCCTTTAAAAAAAGGGATTTAAATATTTTTACAATCCTTTCGATAGGAAAGATAGATGAAAATATTACAAAAAAATGAAAAATCAGCTAACTCTTTGTACACGGGAAGATCCGCGTAAAAGTGCCGGATTAAGTCTACCAATTATTTACTCTACTATATTAGATTATAATCACAAGGTGTAGTAAGTACTACAATCTTGTAGTGACGATTAGGGCCTTCGCACGCTAAAAGAATTGCGATATGGAAATAAGAAATAGCATTGAAAATATATCTATATATATGAAGAATAAGAGGAATAAGTCTCTTATTCCTCATATATATAGATATATTTTCAATGCTATTTCTTATTTCCATATCGCAATTCTTTTAGGGCACGAAGGCCCTTATAGTTCGTTTTCGGGGATATAGTAGCAGGCTATAGTATATGATTGTAACTATATAGTAGTGATTATTTTCGTCAATTTTAGTTAGAGTCAGATACCATAGTAATCCCGTATAGTATCGCGAAAATACTATAGTTATAATTACAGTTTGACTATAGTCCAACTATAGTTCAAATTATATTCATTATTATACGTAAGACTATAATTATTTTCTGTTGGGGTACATAAGCAACAAACAAATTAATCACAATCTATGATGATCTGTTTCAATAAACTTAAAGTTAAACTAGTTATTTGTGCGAAAATGTGGTTAAATACGCAAAAAAATTATGTACAATATGTCAATATCGATTTTTGAAGAGATTTTTAAGCATATTATCGGGAGATTTTGCATGGAATTCGAACTAAATCAAGTATAATGCAAGGAGTGTTAAAACGGAAGTTTGAAGGCTTTCTTAAGCATAGTATCGGAAGTTTGAAATGAAATTGGGATAAACAATGTGTCAATACGGAAGTTTGAAGAGATTTTTAGGCATATTATCGGAATATTCTGCATGGAATTCGAACTTAATCAAGTATAATGCAAGATGTGTGAACGGAAGTTTAAAGGGTTTCTTAAACATATATCGGAAGTTTGAGGATGAAATTGGGATAACCAACGTCTGAATACGGAATTTCAAAGAGCTTCTGGATAACAAGGAATTGAAAATTGTAATCAATATACATTAATAACAGATAAGTGATTAAAAATGTTTGATCTATTTCAATTTTCTTAAGCCGAAACTTGATAATTTTTATATATGTAAGCTTACATACTGTAAGTGTTAAATTATAATATCGTTTCCTGATTTATTTTTATGTTAAATTATAAGTTTGAGGCTGAAATTCGGATAAACATTGTGTTTATACGGAATTTTGAAGAGGCTTTTTATCATACTATTGGAAAATTGAGGATGAAATTCAAACTAAATCATGTACAATCCTAGATATGTTAAAACGGAAGTTTGAAGGTGTTTCTAAAGCATATATCGTAAGTCTGAGGATGATATTGGGATAAACAATGCGTCGATACGGAAGTTTGAAGAGATTTTTTGCATATTACCGGAAGATTGAGGATGGAATCGAACTAAATCGGGTATAACGCAAGATGTGTTAAAGCGGAAGTTTGAAAGGATTTCGGAAGCATATATCGGAAGTTTGAGGATGAAATTGGGATAAACAATTAGTCGATACGGAAGTTTGAAGAGATACTTTTTGCATATTACCGGAAGTTTGAGGATGGAACTCGAATAAACTTTATATATATATATTAGTCTCAGAAATTTATTAATAACTATAATCTGTTTTAGACTTTTCGAAGAAAGAGTATAGTCCGGGCGCTGGTGACATTTGAGCATAAATTTTTAGCTCTCCTCAGTAATTTGGAGTAAGCTCAAAATCCGTCAGTTTTTTTGTTATAAACAAAATTACTGATTGGGAATAAACAAAAAACCGTTTTTGCAATTAAAAAAAATTGCGTTACATTTTCCATATAATTTTGAATCGAAAGTGTTCTTAGAAGTTTTTTCGTAAAACGCATACTTTTTGAGTTAATTGATAAAGTTTTCACAAAATACGATTGTTTGAGCTTTTATTCCCGTCCATTCTCATGAAATATGAAATATCAATAATTTTGAACTCAAAAAATATGCGTTTTACGAAAAAACTTCTATGAACACTTTCGATTCAAAAATACCTAGAAAACATAACGTAATTTTTTTAATTGCAAAAAACAATTTTTTGTTTATTGCAAATCAGTAATTTGTTTATAACAAACAAAATTACGGGTTTCGAGCTTCGTAACCAACAAATTTCGATTCAGTCCACCGAAAAACATCAGAAAACCCCAAGTTACTGAGGGGAGCTAAAAATTTATGCTCAAGTGTCACCTCCGCCCGGACTAGTTATAATATATTTGAAAACATAAAACTAATACTCAATAAAATCATGCAATATATGTTGATAATAAAACTAAAACACATAATATGATGTAAATTGAGTTAATAGGGAAGTTTGAAGAGCTTCAAAGCACATCGCTGGAAATTTGAGGATAATCCTTAGTTTCACCTCCTCAAATTTACCGTTTGATGCTGATTCTCTTCAATTATCCGGTCCTATGTTTTCCCCTGATATGTACGATAAAATATGATATCTATATCAATCCGGCAGTTTGAAGAGTTTTTTCATGACTCGTGTGGAAGTTTGCGGAAGTTTGAGGATACTCCTCAAACTTCCTCGGCACTCTACTGGAAGTTTGGGGAGCCCCTCAAGAACAAATCCGGAATTTTGAGCAGCTCCTCAATCACTGTTACAGAAATTTGAGGTGTATCTATAAAAATTACAATAAACCTCCTTAAACCTCCAAGAGTGTACCGTAAACCGCGTCAAACATCCAAGAGTGTACTGCGAACCTCCTTAAGCTCCTAAGAGTGTACCGTAAACCTCCTTAAACATCCATGAGTGTACTGCAAACCTCCTCAAACATCCAAGAGTGTACTGGAAACCTCCTCAAACTTCCAAGAGTATACCGTAAACCTCCTCAAACTTCCGTATTCGAAATTTCAGAAACATTATGCAAATTTCACCAATACTATATATAACGCGTAATTGTAGAAATATGCAATCAATAAACAGGCACACTGCACTACAGGAGACTTCGACTATCCTTTATACAATTAGAGAATCTCAAACATCCAAAAGTGCACTGCAAACCTCTTCAAACTTCCAAGAGTGTACCGTAAACCTCCTCAAACTCCCAAGAGTATACCGTAAGCCTCCTCAAACATCCAAGAGTGTATTGCAAACCTCCTCAAACTCCGAAAAATGTACTGCAAACTCCTCAAACTCCCAAGAGTGTACCATAAACCTACTCAAACATCCAAGAGTGTCCTGCATACCTCCTCAAACTTCCAAGAGTGTACTGGAAACCTCCTCAAACTTCCAAGAGTATACTGCAAACCTCCTCAAACTTCCAAGAGTGTACCGTAAACCTTCTCAAACATCCAAGAGTGTACTGGAAACCTCCTCAAACTTCCAATAGTGTACCGTAAACCTCCTCAAACATCCAAGAGTATACTGCAAAGCTCCTCAAACTTCTAAGAGTGTACTGGAAACTTCCTCAAACTTCCAAGAGTATACTGCAAACCTCCTCAAATTTTTAAGAGTGTACTGGAAATTTCCTCAAACTTCCAAGAGTATACCGTAAACCTCCTCAAACTTCCGTATTCGAAATTTCAACAACATTCTGTCAAATTTCACCAATATTATATATATCGTTTAATTGTAGAAATATGCAATCAACAAACAGGCGCACTGCACTAAGAAGACTTCGACTATCCTTTATACAAATTGAGAATCTCAAACATCCAAAAGTGTACTGCAAATCTCCTCAAACTTCCAAGAGTATACTGCAAACCTCCTCAAACTTCCAAGAGTATACCGTAATCCTCCTCAAACTTCCGTATTCAAAATTTCAACAACATTCTGTCAAATTTCACCAGTCTTATACAGAACGTTTAATTGTAGAAATATGCAATCAACAAACAGGCGCACTGCACTAAGAAGACTTCGACTATCCTTTATACAATTTGAGAATCTCAAACATCCAAGAGTGCACTGCAAACCTCTTCTAACTTCCAAGAGTGTACTGCAAACCTCCTCAAACTCCCAAGAGTGTACCGTAAACCTCCTCAAACATCCAAGAGTGTACTGGAAACCTCCTGAAACTCCCAATAGTGTACCGTAAACCTCCTCAAACATCCAAGAGTATACTGCAAAGCTCCTCAAACTTCTAAGAGTGTACTGGAAACATCTTCAAACTTCCAAGAGTATACTGCAAACCTCCTCAAATTTTTAAGAGTGTACTGGAAACCTCCTCAAACTTCCAAGAGTATACCGTAAACCTCCTCAAACTTCCGTATTCGAAATTTCAACAACATTCTGTAAAATTTCACCAATATTATATATAACGGTTAATTGTAGAAATATGCAATCAACAAACAGGCACACTTCACTACAGAAGACTTCGACTATCTTTTATAAAATTTGAGAATTCGAAATTCTCGAATAAGCTAGTGCCCCTGTCACTACGCATACGCGTATATCCATATCTATATGGGTAATTTCACGTCAACTGTGATAGGTCGTAATTTTAAAATGGCTAAAAATAGGGCTTTCTAGTTCTAAATTAGCCCAAAAATACAACCCTAGACTTTTAGAGCAAAATATTCAATGGTTAAAAAGTTAGAATCAATTGAAAATTTGAAAATTTTGATTTTTTTCAAAAAACAGCAATTTTCATGATTTTTTTACTAAAAATCTTGAAACTTTTTGTATAGCATATTAAATGGGAAAAAGTTTACAAATTATAAGTAGAATTGCTCAGAATTTTTCCAGATTGATGCCAATTATATTGTTAATTTATACGTAAGAAAATACCATACAAAATATGTTTAAGGCGGCTGTGACATGATTAATATCCCTCGACAGAGGCTAAAAATTTAATACAAAATGTTAGTTTTAAAATGAGACCTTGATGAAAGTGGAATGCAAACTCAGAAATAAGTAACAGACAATTGAAACTGTCAAAAGACTGAAAAAAGGGGTTTTTTCAGGGTTTTTTGTCTGTTACTTATTTCTGAATTTGCATTCCACTTTCATCAAGGTTTCATTTTAAAAGTAACATTTTGTTTCAAATTTTTAGCCTCTGCCGAGGGATATTAATCATGTCACAGCCGCCTTAAGCATATTTTGTATGGTATTTTCTTACGTATAAATTAGCAATATAATTGGCATCAATCTGGAAAAATTCTGAGCCATTCTACTTACAATTTGTAAACTTTTTCCCATTTAAAATGAATTTTGAAGAGGCTTTTTATCATACTATTGGAAAATTGAGGATGAAATAGAAACTAAATCAGGTACAATCCTAGATGTGTTAAAACGGAAGTTTGAAGGTGTTTCTTAAGGTGGCTCCGGCGCGCTGGGCCGTATCATTGGGAGGCTCTTTAGGGTGCATTGCATTTTTTCTTAGAGAATCGATCAAATTGCAAAAAAAAAAAACAGTTAATAGTAAGTTATAAAGTATCTCTTAAGCATTTAAGCACCCTACAATATAAAAGATAAAAAAGTTATTCATCACTATTGATCAAGTACTACGGCCCTGGGAGTGTATATAGATATATCTTATACACAGGAAGAGCGGCTTTTCATTTTATAAGTAAAGATTTCTTCGAAGTTTTGTCGGCGATCGTTATTTTTCAATACATCATTGTAAACTATAGATTATGAACAGTTATTTACAAGTAAATATTTCAAGAACTTATGTTTTTTTAATTCGTACCAAGAAAATTAATACTTGAAAACTATTCTCTCCCATAAGAGCCTGAAATAAAAGTACGATTTGCAAACTTTTTTTTCTTTTTCATTTACTCGGTGACCCTACTCAAGACACACGCCATTAAATAGCTTGAGATTTCACCTTTCAATACAGATTTTTATTTTTTGATTCTTATGTTTTTAAAAAAACGCCGGAGCCACCTTAAGCATATATCGGAAGTCTGAGGATGAAATTGGGATAAACAATGCATCGATACGGAAGTTTGAAGAGATTTTTTTGAATATTACCGGAAGATTGAGGATGGAATCGAACTAAATCGGGTATAATGCAAGATGTTTTAAAGCGGAAGTTTGAAGGGATTTCGGAAGCATATATCGGAAGTTTGAGGATGAAATTGGGATAAACAATTTGTCGATACGGAAGTTTGAAGAGATACTTTTTGCCTATTACCGGAAGTTTGAGGATGGAAATCGAATGAACTTTATATATATATATATATATATATTAGTCTCAGAAATTTATTAATAACTATAATCTGTTTTAGACTTTTCGAAGTCAAAGTATAGTCCGGGCGCTGGTGACATTTGAGCATAAATTTTTAGCTCTCCTCAGTAATTCGGCGTAAGCTCGAAATCCGTCAGTTTTTTTGTTATAAACAAAATTACTGATTTGTAATAAACAAAAAATCGTTTTTTGCAATTAAAGAAAATTGCGTTACATTTTCCATATAATTTTGAATCGAAAGTGTTCTTAGAAGTTTTTTCGTAAAACGCATACTTTTTGAGTTAATTGATAAAGTTTTCACAAAATATGATTGTTTGAGCTTTTATTCCCGTCCATTCTCATGAAATATGAAAATTCAATAATTTTGATCTCAAAAAGTATGCGTTTTACGAAAAAACTTCTATGAACACTTTCGATTCAAAAATACCTAGAAAACCTAACGTAATTTTTTTTAATTGCAAAAAACAATTTTTTGTTTATTGCAAATCAGTAATTTGTTTATAACAAAAAAAATTACGGGTTTCGAGCTTTGTAACCAACAAATTTCGATTCAGTCCACCGAAAAACATCAGAAAACCCCAAGTTACTGAGGGGAGCTAAAAATTTATGCTCAAGTGTCACCTTCGCCCGGACTAGTAATAATATATCTGAAAATATAAAACTAATACGCAATAAAATCATGCAATATGTGTTGATAATAAAACTAAAACACATAATATGATGTAAGGCCGAATCCATCTCAAATCAGACAGCCCGCGTATGCCTATTTCACCTATCATGTTGAAATAAAAATATTTATGTTCTACTCGAAAAAATATTTTACACGTGTTTTTTTATTTTTTTGTTTCATCAAAATTTCATGCGTTCAGCGATACCGAAAAATTCCGAGAAAATTCTTTCATTGAGAAAAAAAATTTTCAATGTGATTTTCAGACTGCTATTGTTTCAGCAGTTTTTCAAGCTTTTAAACGTGTAACACATAATTTCACTCAGTTTTGAGCCCTCTTTAACGGCCTTAATGTCATTTTCAAAAAAAAATAAAAAATCCACGAGCTATGCACTTTTTACTGAAAAATTCATTTTTTAGAGAAGTGCCTTTTTCTCGAAAACCCCATGTTTTTTTTGCACAATTTTTGTTGTCGTGATAGAGGACGGTAATGCCTAGCTAGACGTATTTGTGAGATTCGGTACTTTTTCCCTGGGATAGCGATCACTAATGAGATAACACACAAACAAATTTTTCACGCTTAACGCTTATATATAGTCAATGATATTAGAGTCAATGTAAAGGTATTTATCTTTGTGCATATGTAATATACATGTACGTCCGCCTACTTATAGGAGTATATGTACTAGTACATTTGTCCGCTAGATGGATATGGTTTGACTTAACATTTACAAAGAAAAGTTCGGTTTCTGCTATATATCACACATCTCGTCTTATTTAAAACCATCATCTTTTGGAAAATTATTACATATTTACACCTTATCAACTCAACTACGATGTCTCAATATTACTCAACAGAGAGAATCAAATGTGCAGACTTTTTAGACAAACACAAACAAATTATTTACAAATCTAGTTCCGTACGTTTAAAACAACTTGAGAATCTTGCTCATCCATTGAAGCACCTCTATCCTCATTTACCTTTGACACCTTCTACATATCTGTGTCAACATTGTTACAATCGTGCTTTAGAATTGGTGAGTAGTACTGACAATGAATTTATAACGGATAATGAAGTTACCGATAACGTAGTTGATAGAGATGAAGATTTTTTACCAAGTACTCCAGAACGCATTGAAGAATTTAATAATGAAATAAGTACATCTTTCTTAGGTTCTGTATCGCCTCTTAAAAGAAAAAATCTTATACATGAAAAATCAATTGAAAATTACGTAACAAAGAAGAAAAAAAATACTTTCAACATTGTCTAATACCCTTGATGTGAAGTTGAACAATGTTTATGACGTTTCTATAACAGCAAATGAATCAACTGTATGCCATTGTACAGAATGGATACAAAATCTTGGTCTAGCCTTGCAAAAGTGTTCTACGGTATCAGAAAAAATAAAAATTCTGACTTTGCTACCTTCATCCTTTACAAAACATGAAATTTTATCTTTATTTCCAGAAATAACAATGTATATGATCAACAAATCGAGAAATCTTGTTAAAGAAAAAGGAATTTATTCAGAACCAGATGCATATTCAGGCCATCCGATTGATGAAAACATGGAAAAAATTGTTATGGAATATTATTTAAATGATGATTTTAATTGTTCAAGACAAAGTCCTAATAAATGTGACGTTGTTACAATTAAAGTTAACAATAAAAAAGAGAAAAAAGTTAAGCGTTTTCTTACTCGAAGTTTAAAAGAGACGTATAAAGTATTTAAAAATGATTATCCAGAATTGAGAATTGGAAAATCGAAATTTTATAGTTTGCGACCAAAGTATGTCTTACTTAGCCCCATCAAAGAAGTTTGTCTCTGTATCTATTGCGCAAATTATGATTTATTTCTTACGAGCTTAATTAATTTTAGAGGGAGTAACGTCACAGAGTTGGATGAAAGTCGGTCACAAATAATAAATGCAACAATGTGTTCTGAGCCATCTGATTTATGTTATTTACAAGAATGTAAACTATGTCCAGGGATTAAGGGAATTACGTTTCATGTTTTAAAACTGCAAGATGTAGAAGGCACAGAAGAAATTACATATGCTTTGTGGGATAATGGAAACCTGATTAAAAAGACACTATCAATTTCTGCTTTTAAAGATGAACTTTCGGTTTGGACCATGAGGGTTAGTACTCACATGTATGTAAAAAAAATATACAACGCAAAGCTATAAAAACAGAAAGAGAAAGTGCTAAAAAGACTCACATCATTTAGTTCTTCAAATAGACTTCGCTGAAAACTGGGCTGTGATTCATAATAAAGCTGTTCAAGGAAATCATTGGGTTAATGATCAAATTTCTATTTTCACAGCAGTCTCTTATCAAGGGGATTCGACACAAAGTTTCGCAGTTATAAGTGATGACCGAAAACATGATTCAGCGTATGCTTTGCTAGCAGTACAAAAAATTATAAAATTCTTGAAAGAAAATTGTTGTGATTCAATTTAAAAAATTACCATCGTATCAGACGGCGCTGCGAGTCACTTTAAAAATCGCTTTCAATTAGATGAACTAAAACGAGCACCGTGTGATATAAAATGGTTGTTCTCTGCTACTGGGCACGGCAAAGGAGCTGTAGATGGTGTGGGTGGACTTATAAAGCATTATGCTACTTCGCATAATCTTCGAGAGCCCCTTGAAGAAGCTATTCAAAACGCAAATGATTTTGCAATACATGTTCAAAAATATACTGATGCTATTAAAATAATACATTTACAAGATGCTGAAATAGAACAATTCAGAAAAGAAAAAATATTGATTGGCTTACAACTCCAAAGTATCCTGGAATTCAAAAACTCATATATGGGTTAAAAAAACATGTGACGATAAAATACATTGTTTGACAGCAAAGACCGCTGATCGTCCGCTTACTGAATTAAGAACAATGAAGCAGAAAAACAAAGGTAGTAAAATAGGTATACAAATGAAAAAAAGGTATAAAAATAAAAAATCAAAAAGACGCAAATAACAAATAAATACATAGTTATGTGTACCTGTATATTACATACACACAAAGACAAATACCTTTACATTGACTCTAATATCATTGACTATATATAAGCATTAGGCGTGAAAAATTTGTTTGTGTGTTATCTCATTAGTGATCGCTATCCCAGGGAAAAAGTACCGAATCTCACAAATACGTCTAGCTAGGCATTACCGTCCTCTATCACGACAACAAAAATTGTGCAAAAAAAACATGGGGTTTTCGAGAAAAAGGCACTTCCCTAAAAAATGAATTTTTCAGTAAAAAGTGCATAGCTCGTGGATTTTTTATTTTTTTTGAAAATGACATTAAGGCCGTTAAAGAGGGCTCAAAACTGAGTGAAATTGTGTGTTACACGTTTAAAAGCTCGAAACACTGCTGAAACAATAGCAGTCTGAAAATCACATTGAAAATTTTTTTTCTCAATGAAAGAATTTTCTCGGAATTTTTCGGCATCGCTGAACGCATGAAATTTTGATGAAACAAAAAAATAAAAAAACACGTGTAAAATATTTTTTCGAGTAGAACATAAATATTTTTATTTCAACATGATAGGTGAAATAGGCATACGCGGGCTGTCTGATTTGAGATGGATTCGGCCGTAAATTGAATTAATAGGGAAGTTTGAAGAGCTTCAAAGCACATCGCTGGAAGTTTGAAGAGCTTCAAAGCACATCGCTGGAAGTTTGAGGATAATCCTTAGTTTCACCTCCTCAAATTTACCGTTTGATGCTGATTCTCTTCAATCTTCCGGTCCTATGTTTTCCCCTGATATATACGATAAAATATGATATATATATAAATTGAATTTTATAGTCACAGATAATTGTTGTATCTATATATATATATATCGTGTTAAGATAGCTATATATCATATATATCAGTTTTTAAAATATCTATAAATAATCCTCAAACTTCCGGATTGATATATATATATATATATATATATATATATATATATATATATATATATATATATATATATATATATATATATATATAAAGACCTATAAACGTTATTTCTGGTAATCTACAGGGTCCTATAGTTTATCTCTTCAGAGTTCCCTATATAAGCGCGTGACTAAAGAAATAATATCCCTGGGGTGTGGGACTAATACCACGTCCCGGAAATAACAGTTGCAGACACAGATTTTCCGGGACGTCCCGGAAAAAACAGCGCGTCCCGGAAATAACAGCGATGTACAGTGTAAACGTCCCGGAACGAACCGTTGCAGATAAATATATATATATATATATATATATATATATATATATATATATATATATATATATATATATTATCTTATATCTTAAAAATGAACAAAATTAAAAAATGGATTTTGTGGTATGCGACACATACACGTATACATACACACACGGACAACACACGCGTATACACACACACACACACACACCCACAACTATATATTACTTATTATTGATATAATATAATATGCATTATTTGTATTATACCACAGCTACATGTTCAATATTTAATAAATAGTGGATTTCATAATAAGTACTATATCTGTGGTGCCAAGGAAGATGGGAATTAATCCACTCTTTATGAAAATCGAGTTAAAGCCATTTTACTCTTTTTTGAGGTTTAATACACCATTTTTTGAAGTTTTTACTTGGTAAAAAATTCATTATTCTGTAGTTACAACGCAATTGAAATAGGACAAATATAGCAGTTGCATTTAAGCTTTATCATTTAAATCGCCATATCTCTAAAACTTTTCCAAGTGATCTGTTCCCTTCTTCCTTAGCACCACAGATATATATATATGTGTGTGTGTGTGTGTGTGTGTGTGTGTGTGTGTATGCGTGTGTATACGTGTATGTGTCGCATACTACAAAATCCATTTTTTTAATTTTGTTCATTTTTAAGATATAAAATAATATATATATATATATATATTTATCTGCAACGGTTCGTTCCGGGACGTTTACACTGTACATCGCTGTTATTTCCGGGACGCGCTGTTTTTTCCGGGACGTCCCGGAAAATCTGTGTCTGCAACTGTTATTTCCGGGACGTGGTATTAGTCCCACACCCCAGGGATATTATTTCTTTAGTCACGCGCTTATATAGGGAACTCTGAAGAGATAAACTATAGGACCCTGTAGATTACCAGAAATAACGTTTATAGGTCTTTATATATATATATATATATATATATATATATATATATATATATATATATATATATATAAATGTGTTCATGTATAATTTCTGGGACCCCATAAGAAAAAGTAAAGTGGGTTTCACAATAGCATCTATACATACGTTGTGAAAAAAGCCTAAAAGTGGGGAATTTGATGCTTGACTAAAGAAATAATGACCCTCAGTGTGTTGTGATTCGCAGGGGGCCTGCGGCGCCCGCTTCTAGTACCGGAAATATGAGAAAATAACTAAAAAAGTAATCTTCTCATGATGTGACAGTTAGCTTAAGACGTCCTGGAAGCTTGCGTTATATATAGAAGTCTTCCAGAAGTCCTGGAACGCAATTGAAAATCCCATAAGCTTGCGTTACGTACACGAAAAGTCCCAGATACTAGCGTTTCATATATTTATGCATATATACACACATACACCAACCGATATAACTCATATGTATGTCTAATAATAATCTAATAATATATATATATATATATATATATATATAAAGACCTATAAACGTTATTTCTGGTAATCTACAGGGTCCTATAGTTTATCTCTTCAGAGTTCCCTATATAAGCGCGTGACTAAAGAAATAATATCCCTGGGGTGTGGGACTAATACCACGTCCCGGAAATAACAGTTGCAGACACAGATTTTCCGGGACGTCCCGGAAAAAACAGCGCGTCCCGGAAATAACAGCGATGTACAGTGTAAACGTCCCGGAACGAACCGTTGCAGATAAATATATATATATATATATATATATATATATATATATATATATATATATATATATATATATATATATATATATGTGTGTGTGTATGTTACATATATTTTTATTATGATAGAGACATTGAGTAATGAAAAGCTTTGCACGAAAATGTCATTTTAATGCGGTTACTGTATGTATGCTCAATATACGCCTGATATACACACACACACACACACATATATATATATATAAATAATGACCCTGGGGTTATTGACTCTAGATCGGTCCCGGAATACACGCTTATATATCTTAGCAATTCCGGGACGTCCGGGAAATAACAGCGTAGTCCCGGAAATTACAGTTATATATCAAAGAAAGTCCCAGAAATAACACTTAGGTGTACTTATATATATATATATATATATATATATATATATATATATATATATATATATATATATATATATATATATATATCAATTACGATCATACAGGGGGAAACGGTTTATTAAAATGTAGGTTACAACGAATACTTTCGAGCGAATTTCGGCGCTTTTTTTTGCTCGCGGCCCCACTGTGCGGCGTCTTTGAAGTAAATCTCCGGGTGTGTCCTTGCGTGAAGCCACCGTCATCGACGCCTGTTAACGCACCCGTCGAGCAACGTGTGAGGAGCTGGTATACAATTGTTGCACCTCGTCGAGTATTCTTCGAGGCTGCCCCAGCAGTCAACAGCGACGTTGTCCTCAAGATCATTTTTGCGCCAAGGTATGCGTGCGATATAAATTTCGGTGCGTGCGACATAAATTTGGGTGCGTGCGACCAAAATTAAGTACCTTGCGGCATAGTGATTTTTCATGCGAAAATAATCGACTTTTTCTAGAGCGGGATTTCCGGGAAGTGTTTACCTTCTCCCGGTCTTCCGAGAATTGTCGTCGCGCGGCGCGTGTTTACTCACGAGATTTTGAATTCGTGAAATTCGCGCGCATCGGCCACGCGTTCTAGGAACTAGATGGCCACTTTGACTTTCTCATCTCATCGAGTTTTCAAGCTCGCTCTTGCGCAAGGTGACACGAAAAACCTTTTAATATTTTTGAGTCACGCATACTACACTTTTTCAATTTTATTAAATCTCGCATTGCCTAATCAAACTCTGTAATAAGATTAAATTTTTTTTAGCGAGAAAGTGGTCTTGTTAGCTTTTCACGCGGTTTACTGATAATTTTAATACATAGTTTTAAGTTTTAGCTTAGGCTTAGCTTTAAAACCATTGTTTGTGCCTGCGAGCACTAACTAGGCTACTTGTGATACGCATCGACGTAAGGCAATTTAGGCTCGTCAATAACCTCTCCGGAGGAATTGGATTTCTCCTATCCTATACGTGTACTTTCGAGTCGCGTAGAGGTACTATTTACGCTCTAGGTTTTCGGCTCGCGTACATTCTTGTTCATCAAGATGCCGGACAACGCAGAGATCTCTGTGGAGGCACTGCAGCAATGGCTGCAACGGTTAGAAACGGCCTCGGGTAACCGTATTGAAGGCGCCCGTATGCCTAAAATTCCACCCTTCATTCAGACTGATCCGGAGTTGTGGTTCTTTCAGGCTGAGGCCACATTCCGCCATACGCAGATCTCTGCAGACTCTACTAAAGTAGATTATCTCTGCCTATCATTAGGTGGTGAAGGCATGTCGGCTATCAGGGACATAATTAAGCAGGACCCTGCTCCTGCAGGAATTTATAACTTACAAGGAGTGTATACCAGATCCGGGTGATGGATTCACCCAGGGTTGTGGGATATCACTTCTTACATATAAAAATGAAAGGCTGTGCAATCCCAGACTCTAACGCATCCATGATTTTGAGTTACAAGAGATTGAATTTTTTATAAATTAAGTGACTTTTTTCACCTTAAATTACTCATTTGACGGCTAAACCTTACTTTTATACCTGTAAACAAACGACAAAGCATTTTTATTTTTTAAAATATCATATATTTTAACAAAACATATTATAATTTTTAACAAAAATGTCCATTGTTATTTTATATTATTTTATATTACCTTATTTCAATACAAAAAATGCAATTTGTGCCAATATTCCAGGTTTAATCAGAATGAAACCAATTGTCGACTAGGAAGCATGGTTTATTGATTAAACTTATTCAATTTGAAGTCCATTGTGAAGAATATTTAATACTTATATTCCACAATTAGTCTTTAATATCGAAAATCCCATTAGAAATAATAGCTTCATGTTTTAATTTTGGCGTAACGAGCTGAACTATCTGGCCTATCTTTGGAATCCTGGAACATTATAAAAAAAAGACACAAAGTATCATTCTTTACACAATGAAACACTGTAAAAAAACAAAATTATACATATCTGATGGAGAATATTTATGAAATTCTCTTAAGCTGTCCTTTTCAAGTTAGTCATAGGCTTGAATCTGACTGATGTTTCACACACACACACTGAAAACTTTTTTCCTTTTTGCTCGTCTTTTATCGAGAAATGACTCCATTCCATTGTTAACAAATTATCTGTAAAACACAAAACAATTAATTAGTCACAAATAAAAAACGTCAACTGTCAGCGGTTACGAAATAAAGGTTTTTGTTGTCTGCTGTTATTATGTTCTGAAGGGGTAGTCTAATCGATTCGACAATCGACTGTAGTCGATGAAAGAATCGATAGTATACATAATACAGATACAGCTATTTTAAAAGCATATATATATAGGCCGGTATAGAACACCGTTTATAGAACGATGTATATTGACTTGAGCGACATCTGTTGGACGCGGTTGAAATCATCGTTCTCAAAGCGAATTTTTTTAAATTTTGTTCGCTAATTAGTCGTTTACAATATTGTAGCATTGAGTGAGTAGTCATTAAAAAGCAAAGGCACCTTATAAATCTTTTATTCTTTCTATAATATTTTATATTTTCTTTTTCTTTTATATATTTTAATTAATATTTTCATATTGTATTATTTTATTATTATATTTATTTATTTATTTATTTATTGATATCATTTTATCACATACTTTTTTCATTTTTATTCATAAATTTTTTTCAAAAATTTGAAATTAATTATACTTTATTTATTTGATCTATTGATTTTAATTTTAATTTATTCGATTTATACATATTTGTTGATCTATTTCTTAATTTTTTTATTTGATCAAGTTTTTTGAAATGGAAGAAAACGAGATTTTTAATTTTGAAATATTTAAAGGATTTATATCTGATAGTGTTTTTGTTTGTATTGAAATATTGAAAGCCAAAGGCTTTATTAGTTGTGAGCCAAGTGAGACACTGTCTGATTATGAATTTTATGTTTTTATGAATGTGAAGGAAGTCTGCTTTCCAGAAAAAAGACTTAATAAATGTTCATGTGGCTCCCTTCAGTTTAGCAAGTGCTCTTGGTGTCGTTCGTCTTTCTGCTTCCGTTGTTTTTATGATATGTACCATCCTTCAAAATGTGAATTATTCTTCAGGAATGTTTAATATCCACTGTGCAATTTATATTTTCTCTGTAAATACATATATTTTAAATTAAAAATTGTTTTATATTTATTAAATAATTTTCCAATAATCTTGAAATAATTAAAAAAAACATTTTAATACATTACAGATTAGATAAAAATTAGATTAATATTAGAAATTAAATATTTTTAATCATGTAACAAATTTTTTTTAATTTCCTAAGCAGAAATTTTTTGAATTATTTATTTATATACGTTTAAATCAACAAATAAAAAATTATTTTACATCAATATAAAAAAAATATAATAATATGATGTACTTAATTACCATCAAAAAGCCCATAATTTAATAAAAAAATAATTTTTTTCAATTTAAAATAATAAAAAATGAAACATACAGTATGTCAACAAATCGTATTATCATATGTTTTGATGAAGCATGAGGTATAATCCACATAACCTGCTACACGTATATCAAATTACCAACCTTCTTTACGATGGAATCCACATCTCCAGACAGTCCAGTCCAGACCCTCTGTACAGTTGACGTTCGAGTGGTGCCATCTCTACACTTTTAATTGAACTGTACACTATCGATTCTTGCATCGACTACAGTCGATTGTGGAATCGATTAGACTACCCCTTCAGAACATAATAACAGCAGACAACAAAAACCTTTATTTCGTAACCGCTGACAGTTGACGTTTTTTATTTGTGACTAATTAATTGTTTTGTGTTTTACAGATAATTTGTTAACAATGGAATGGAGTCATTTCTCGATAAAAGACGAGCAAAAAGGAAAAAAGTTTTCAGTGTGTGTGTGTGAAACATCAGTCAGATTCAAGCCTATGACTAACTTGAAAAGGACAGCTTAAGAGAATTTCATAAATATTCTCCATCAGATATGTATAATTTTGTTTTTTTACAATGTTTCATTGTGTAAAGAATGATACTTTGTGTCTTTTTTTATATTTTTCTAGGATTCCAAAGATAGGCGAGATAGTTCATCTCGTTACGCCAAAATTAAAACATGAAGCTATTATTTCTAATAGGATCAATTATTTCTAATGGGATTTTCGATATTAAAGACTAATTGTGGAATATAACTATTAAATATTCTTCACAATGGACTTCAAATTGAATAAGTTTAATCAATAAACCATGCTTCCTAGTCGACAATTGGTTTCATTCTGATTAAACCTGGAATATTGGCACAAATGGCATTTTATGTATTGAAATAAGGTAATATAAAATAATATAAAATACCGATGGACATTTTTGTTAAAAATTATAATATGTTTTGTTAAAATATATGATATTTTAAAAAATAAAAATGCTTTGTCGTTTGTTTACAGGTATAAAAGTAAGGTTTAGCCGTCAAATGAGTAATTTAAGGTGAAAAAAATCATTTAATTTATACAAAATTTAATCTCTTGTAACTCAAAATCATGGATGCGTTAGGGTCTGGGATTGCACAGCCTTTCATTTTTATATGTAAGAAGTGATATCCCACAACCCTGGGTGATTCCATCACCCGGATCTGGTATACACTCCTTGTTAGTAAAAGAGCGTTTGATTGCCACCTTCGCCAGCTCTGTAGAGCACAATCTGCGAAAACTTCTAAAGGGGGAAGTGTTGACTGATGGCAAGCCTACGAGAGTTCTTCAGAGGCTTCGTGCCCTCAATCAAGGCTCTTGCGATGATAAAATCATCCAGACTGCCTTTCTCGATCAACTTCCGCCACAATACCGTTCGATTCTTACCGCTACTGGTGCTACGGACCTTAATAAATTAGCCGAAGCGGCCGACAGACTCGCTGAGACTTCCGGCAGTTCTGACCATCAGGTTAGTACCGTTTCTTCAAACAAACCCAGTTCTTTCAATGCTGAAGCCGCTTTCGACCGCCTGGAGCGGAAGGTTGATGCGTTAGCTAAGATGATTGAGGGTGGCCAAGGTTCTTCTAATAACTCCGCCAACTCTCAACCCAGAGGTAGAAGCAGGCGCGGCCGTTCTTCTAGTCGCGATTCTTCAGGTTTATGCCTCGCTCACCAGAAATATCCCGGTAATCCGCTATCGTGCAGGGAGTGGTGCTCCAAGTTCGCTGAGTGGCAGAAACAAAATCCACGAAAAAACTAACTCAACCTTCTGTTGAGGAGACGTCTTCAGAAGGTACTCGTTTATCTAAATGTCTTCATATACGTGATCGCATCTCGGGCAGGTTGTTCCTTATCGATACTGGTGCGGACATTTCGCTCGTTCTAGCAAATCCCAAGGCATGCGGCAAGCCCAGCTCATTTAAGTTATTCGCGGCGAACAACTCTTTTTATAAGTACCTACGGCAAATCGATGCTCACACTCAATCTGGGCGTTCGACACCCCATTCGCTGGAGCTTTTACATCGCGGATTTTCCTCATCACATTATAGGTGCTGACCTTTTACCTCATTATGGCCATCTTGTTAACCTTAAAAGAAGTCGTCTTGTCGACTCATCTACCAATATCTATACTCTTGCAGTCGTAAAAGATGTTTCGTTGGACTCTGTCTTAGCAGTTGTTCCCGGTTCGGAGTGTGCGAAGATTCTCGCTGACTTTCCGAAGATCACGGGCATTTCTAAATCCACAATTCCCAGAAACAGCGATGTTTCCCACCACATTTTGACCTCTGGTCCTCCGGTATGGGAGCGTCCTCGTAGGCTCGCTCCAGATAAACTAAAAGCGGCGAAAGCCGAATTCGATGCTTGGATTGAGGCAGGAATTTGGCGCCCCTCCAGCAGCCCTTGGGCAAGTCCTCTCCATATGGAGTTAAAAAAGGACAACAGTTGGAGACTTTGTGGCGATTATAAGCGCTTAAACGCCGCTACGGCCCCTGATAAATACCCGACTGCTCACATTCATGACTGCACGAATAACCTTTACGGTAAGAAAATCTTTTCGGCGCTTGATCTTCATAAAGCTCCTGAAGACATACCGAAAACGGCCATTATTACCACTTTCGGCCTTTTCGAGTTCATGTATATGACCTTCGGGCTTCACAACGCGAGTTAAACCTTTCAGCGTTACATCAATAGCGCGCTAGGTGATCTCGATTTCGTATACCTCTATATTGACGATATTTTGATTTGAAGAAGAGCATTATGCTCACCTTCGCACGGTCTTTGATCGACTTAAGAAGTTTCATCTTCGATTAAACGTCGAAAAATGTATCTTTGCTGCTGAAGAATTAGAGTTTTTAGGCTATCTGGTGAATGGTGAAGGTATTCGCCCCATTCCCAGTAGGGTTGAATCTATTTTAAACTTCCCCAAACCTCAGACTATAGCGGAACTTCGTAGGTTTGTCGGCACCGCAAATTTTTGCCGCCATAACATGCCTCGTGCTGCGACTCCTCAAGCTCATCTCAACGCTCTTTTTAGCGATTCTCGCAAAAATGACAAACGTCCCGTGCCGTGGACGCCTGAAGCTGAAGAGGCTTTTACTCGTGTAAAGAAGGAGTTGTAGGCAACAGTTCTGCTTGTTCACCCCCGCATTGATGCGGAAATATGCATTGTTTCTGATGCTTCCGATTCTGGTATGGATGCTGCCCTTGAGCAGCTCTCTCTCGCTGTAGTTTGGGAACCACTAGGTTTCTTCTCCAAGGAGTTCTCTTCCTCACAGCGGAAGTACAGCGCCTATGACCGCGAGCTCACGGCCATAAATGAAGCTGTTAAATACTTCTCGTTCTTAGTTGAAGGCAGAGACTTCAAGATCTTAACAGATCACAAACCTCTTATCTATGCTTTCATGCAAAAGTCTGATAAGGCGTCACCGCGGCAAACGCGCCAGTTGTCCCTTATCGCACAATATACCACTCAAATCGAGTACATCAAAGGCACAGAAAATGCTGTAGCTAACTCACTCTCTCGGATAGAGTCTATCCGACTCCCTGCAGAGAATAACCGCAACGAGCTTGCTGAAAAACAGGAAGCTGATGAGCAGTTCAAGGCTCTTCGCGAGTCTTCTGACTATCCACTCTCTTTGAAGCGCATTCAATGGGGCCCTGTGCATACTACCATATTTTGCGAAATTACTGGTGAAGCCATTCGTTCCTACATTCCTAAGTCGCTCCGTGAAACGGTGTTTAATATGTTCCATAAACCTGCTCACCCGGGCCCCAAGGTCACCATTAAAAGCGATTAATTAAATATAAAAGCTATAATTTTGGATAAAAAGGAATTAAATGTTAATCCTTCAATAGCGAATTAAAGGGAATTACATTGTTTTTCATTAAAGTAGATAAAAATAGTTTTAATTTTAATGCCTGCTTTATGGATTAAAAGCGATTAGTTCTAAAAGTTTAAAATTTGGATAAAAAAGGATTAAATGTTAATACCTAAACAGCGAATTAAAGGGTATTAAATTGTTTTTCATTGAAATAGATAAAAAAAGTTTTGATTTAAATATCTGCTTTATGTATTAAAAGCGATTAATAATAAAAGCTATAATTTTGGATAAAAAAGAATTACATGTGAATCCTTCAATAGCGAATTAAAGGGAATTACATTGTTTTTCATTAAAGTAGATAAAAATAGTTTTAATTTTAATGCCTGCTTTATGGATTAAAAGCGATTAGTTCTAAAAGTTTAAAATTTGGATAAAAAAGGATTAAATGTTAATACCTAAACAGCGAATTAAAGGGTATTAAATTGTTTTTCATTGAAATAGATAAAAAAAGTTTTGATTTAAATATCTGCTTTATGTATTAAAAGCGATTAATAATAAAAGCTATAATTTTGGATAAAAAAGAATTACATGTGAATCCTTCAATAGCGAATTAAAGAGGATTGCATTGTTTGTCATTAAAGTAGATAAAAATAGTTTTAATTTTAATGCCTGCTTTATGGATTAAAAGTGATTAGTTCTAAAAGTTTAAAATTTGGATAAAAAAGGATTAAATGTTAATACCTAAATAGCAAATTAAAAAGGTTTGAATAGTTTGGCATTTAATAAGATTAAAGCAGTATTAATTCATTACTAATCTTAGGTTTTAAAAACGATTGAAATAAGCAGTATACAACTTGTTCTGAAAATGTATGCGTCTGTAAACATAATCCTGTAGAGCACAAAATTCTAAGAAAAAAGTTCCTTTAACATTTTTTCATATGACTAGTACTTTTTTAGTAACTGATGTGTTTAAATTGTTTCTTATTAATAGAAAATGTATACCTATATAAACCTATAAACCTATAAACCTATGAAAAAAACCTATAAACCTATGTTTATAAGATGATTTTATTTAAAATGATTGTCTCGTTCAAAAGATATAGACAACTACATATTTTTATGTTCGTTTTCCTTTCAGAATTTTATTCTTTTTCTTCCGGCATCCGGTTTGCAGTTGCAGCTCTACGACACATCCGGTTACATATATATATATATATATATACACATTTGTTTTAACAGATTTATGGAGCCCTTTTATACACATGAGCATATTTATGGAGCCCGTTTTCTTTTATGGAGCCCGGGTCCCATAAAATATTTTTCTCGGGCGTTTATGGAGCCCGATCTAGAGTCTATAACCCCAGGGTCCATTATTTCTTTAGTCACTTGCCATAGGGATCTCTGGGCTGTAGGTACTAATATACAGGGATGGGCTCCATAAACGGATGGGGGGATAATTATATATATATATATATATATATATTTTTATATATATATATATATATATATATATATATATATATATATATATATATATATATATTTATGTTTTATGTTAGTTTCCAGGACATTTCAGATGTTTAACGTTGGTTTCGGGGACATTTGTTAGTTTTGGAGACAGTCCCTGAATCTACATATGTTTAACGTCAGTTTTGAGGACATCGGCCCCCATAAGAGACATTATTTCTTTAGTCACGTATAGGTATACAGTAACATGGGGTCCTGGGAACTAACGTTATACAAGTTTATATATATATATATATATATATATATATATATTATAACTATGGGAATTGGTATATTTGAAGAGATATTAACGTATAGATCGGTACTTTTGAAGAGATGTCGGCATTTTGAAGAGACTCCTCAAATTTCTCAACGCAAGAATCGCGACTTTTGAGGAGAAATCTATACCCCCTTTTCCAAGAGTTGGTAACCTGAGGGTCATTATTTCTTTAACATTGTCCGAACTCTGAGCGAAAGGTTCACATCTCCTCAAAAGTACCAATTTACAAACATATATATATATATATATATATATACACACACATAAGTGGGTGAACCGGTACTTTTGGGGACCTAGAGTTTGTTTCTCCAGTTATTCGTGGCCGCGCGTGCTCGTGTCGGTGTTTTTTCTGTGTGTGTGTAGTGCGTGGGTGCGGCGCGAGTGTGCGTCGGCGGCCGGCATCTTCCTTCGGCGGCTGCTGTCTCCGCAACATAGCGGCCGGGCTCACTTGGTCACGTTCCCATTCGGCGCACAGCCTTAATTTTCGAGTGCGTCGTCTGCGAGCGTGCGAGCAGGTGGCTCGGCTTTCATCGCCTCCGTGCTGCCTGCTGCTTTTCGCTCTCTTCCTCTCTGCGCAGTATCGTCGTCGGCGTGGACTCTGGGGCTGCTGTTACATCGGTGTCGTCTGCTACCCGCCTCGGAAGCGTCGTACCTCGACAGAGTGAGACAAAAAACGTGTTTAGCTATGTGTACAACCGTGTACACGTAGCTCAGTGTCAAGGTATCACGTGTCACCCTCCGCCACATTTTGCTCTCAATCCACTTAATCGCGTTTTTGCTTTCTCAAGGAGGTGCAGAAAACGCACCTCGTTACACCCCCTTCCTAAACCGGGAACACCTTGTTTTACTGCCGGTTTACTAACCGTACTACTCGGTGGCGGATTGGCGGTTACCTCCCCCCCCCCCCCCGACACCTCACTATGCGCACAGATGATAATCCTTAACCTAATTTGGCTTAATCATTCTACATGTACATCCGCAGTTTGGTCGAGCCGACTCGCCCCTCCATACCTGAAAATAATAGAGAAAATCGTTATTGGTTGCGCTGCGCTGCATAGCCACTCTCTCGCCTGGAACCTGAAAGAATCTCATTCATACGTCGTCATACGGGTTCCCCGGATGGGATACTTACTACTCGTCACGAGGCGCGATGCTCAAGGGCGGTATGCTGTCGTATCCACTGGTGGTGGTGTCTCCCTTTTTCTCTCTCGTCGGTGGCTCTCTTCAGGTTCTCTCTGACGGTGGCTTCTCCTCTCTCTCACTCTCGGTGGTGTGGTCCCTCTACTCTCTCTATCGGTGGCGGCGGTCGCGCGGCTCAACGCCGCTGGGCTGGCGGTGACCGCTCGTTGTGGGCGGCGTCCGGCTCCTCCCCGAGCGCCGCCGCGAGGATCCGGTGCCGGTCTCCGCACCGGGGACACTGTCCAATCTCTTCCCCCCGTCGGCCGCAGTTCATGTAAAACCCGCGGCTTAGGGGGCGAGGGCACTGGTGGCGACTATGGCCCTGTTGCCAGCAGTTGAAGCAGTGTCCCGGGGTGGTTCACGGGCGGGGTCGGTGGCGATGGTTTGAGGTCCCCGAAGATGACCCCGGTCAATTTCACCCGCAGTGGCTCCCGCGGTGGGGGCGCACGCGACGCAGAGGCGATGGTGGCGGTGGTTGGCGTCCCACATTGGTATGGGGGTGGGGGCCGGGGCAACCTGGGCGATTGGCGGCCGCTCCGATGGTGGCTGCGGCTCTTCCAGCTGCGCCAGGCACTCCGCCAGCTCCACCTCTGCGGCCCAGCTTACCTCTGCTTCCTACTCCTGGCGATGGTAGCTGCTACTCTCTCTTCCCCCGCGACCAGCTCCAGGGTGGCTACCTCCACCGGGGCGGGAGCTCGTGGGCGTCGCAGGATGGTGCGGAGAGGTTCCGGATATCGCCCTACCTCCGGTCTATCCTCTACGACGGTGGCTTCTCTTCTCTCTCTTTCGCTTTCGTTCTCCTGGGCGGTTTCCTCTCTCTTCTCCCTCTCTTCCCCTCTCTCTACGGTGGCTTCTTCCCTCTTCTTCTCCTCTTTCTCTTCGAGGGTTTCTTCCATCTTCTCCTTCCCACCTTCTCTCTCCGCGGTGGCTTCTTCCCTCTTCTCCCCCTCTTTCTCTTCGAGGGTTTCTTTTCTCTTCTCCTTCTCTCCCTCTCTCTCCACGATAGCTTCTACGGCCTCCTCCTGCCTGTCGGTGGCCCTTTCTCTCTTCCTCGTCTCTCTTTCTCTCGTCCAGCCAGGTCCCCAGCTGGTCCATCCAGTGTGCCAGGACCGCGCGGGATCTGGCCGTGCTGGGTTCGCCCAGCATTGCTCGCAGCTGTCAGATGGTTTCGGACGTTGGGATGACTTGGTCCCGTCCCGGCTGGAACTCTGGGTAGGGCGCGTGGGCGGTGGCTGAACCTGACAGGCGTCGGTGTGGCGATTAGGTATTGTTATCTAGTTCCCCAAAGTAAGGTAGTACAAGGATAATAAGATTTAGGAAATTCATACGTCATTCGCTCATACACACAGGACAACCAACAACTACGGGGTGGGGTGAGAACAGAGAGAAAGGGGGTGCAGCCTGATGGCGTATCTTCGGTCACTCTCTCGCTGGCGTGGTTCGACCCTATCTTACTCTACTACACGTCGCGGGGGGTAAGTAACGTTTTAATTCACCTACGTGTACCTTCGCGTTTTTTCGACTACCCTCCATTTCTAACAGATATACGGTGGGAGATAATTTCGCGGTTATCTCATACGGACCCTCGTATTTCGGAGCGAGCTTCGCGGAATATCCTTGGGTGGCATTCGATAGCGCATGGACGCGGCGCATGACTACATCTCCTACTGCGTACTCTACTACTCGTTTCCCTCGGTTGTAATATTTACTCTGTTTGGCGTTACTCTCGTCGATGTGTTTCGCCACTAAATCCTGAAGCGCATCGAGTCGGTTGACGCGATCTTTCCATACTTCCAGATCCAACCTTACTATGGGCTCCTTCTTCTCCACTTCTCTACGTAGGCTCTTCACGGGGCGGGGGTGTCGGCCGTAATTAAAAAATGCAGGTGAAATCTTGAAGCTGGCTTGTTGGGCAGTGTTGATCGCGTGGCGAAGTTCGTGCAGGTGAGCGTCCCAGTTCCGGTGGTTTCCTTCGACGAAGGTCGCGATCGTGGTTTTTAACGTCCTGTTGCTTCTCTCCACCGGGTTGGCCTGGGGGTGATACGGAGGCATGGTGACGTGGCATATTCCATATTCCTCCAGGTTTTGCTGCAACACCTGATTTACGAATTCATTGCCGTTATCGGTCAACAAGTACTCTGGCGTCTCCCATCTAAACAATATGAGTTCCTCCAAGGCGCGGGCGACTGCTTTACCATCAGCTTTTCTCAGTGGCTTCAACTCTAGCCAACGTGTGAACAAATCCTGTAGCACTAGTACGTACCGATATTGCCCTTTGCTGCGTGGCAATTCTATCATGTCGGCGGCTACTACACACCACGGGCGTTCCACGACTCTTCTCCCCATTAGTCCTTGGGGCCCTTGCTGCGAACTTTTGAACCGTTGGCAGCTCTCACACGTGTGCACATAGTCATATACATCTCGGTAAACTCCTGGCCAAAAATACTCTCTTGCCACTCGGTGATAGGTTTTCTCGACTCCTAGGTGTCCGGCGGAGGTGATACAGTGGCTATCGTGAAGTACTCTCTCTCGCTGTTCTAACGGCACCACAAGACGCCATCCTTCTTCTCCGTCGGTTACTGGGTCCAGTAGCGGATCTCTCTTGTATTTGTAGAGTAGCTCATCTTCTACCTTCCATGCATCATACTTCATTGGGAAGTGGGCGACCTCCTATCTCTTCTGGATGTACCACTGGTCGGTGATCACTCCCATCTCTGCTACCTTCGTGTCATCTTCCTCGAACATCTGTGAAAGAGCATCTGGGACCTTATGCATCGCACCTTCCCGATGCACGATATTAAGGTCCCAATGTGCAGTTCCAGGGCCCACCTCGCTAGCCTTCCTGTCGGTTCCTTCATGGTTCTCAACCATTTGACGGCGCTGTGGTCGGTGACGGCGGTGAATACATACCCTTCTAGGTAGGGGCGGAGCTTCTTCAGTGACCAGACTAGCGCGAAGCATTCTCGCTCGGTGGTCGTGTAATTTCTCTCCGCTGGAGTGAGGGCGCGGGAAATATACAAGATCGGATGTTCACCATCTTCATATTCTTGCACCAGCACGGTACCGAGGGCTGAATCACGGGCGTCGCATTGCACGATAAATGGCTTGCTGCAGTCGGAGCATGCGAGTACGGGGGCAGTAGTAATAGCTTGTTTTAGCTCGTCAAACGCCTTCCTCTGCCCCTCCTCCCAAATCCACTTCTGCGATTTCCGCAGTAGCTTCAGCAATGGCACCTTCGGATCTGCGCAATTCTTGATGAACCTCTCATACCAGTTCACGATACCCAGGAAACCTCTCAACTGGCGTAAATTCGTGGGCGTAGAATAATTGAGGAGGGCTGCGACGCGGTCCGGGTCTGGGCGAAGGCCTTCGTGGTCGAGAAGAAATCCCAGGTAGGTCACACGGGAGCAGCAAAACTCGCACTTGTCGGTGTTTATCTTCAGGCGGGCGTCTACCAATTTTTTCAACACGATCTCGACCCACTTCAGGTGCTTCTCAAACGTTTCGGTGGCCACGATGATGTCGTCGAGGTAGCCAAAAACATATGGTTCTAACTCTGGGCCAAGAAGGGCGTCGATGAGGCGCTGAAAGGTCGTGGGGGCATTCGTGAGTCCGAAAGGCATTCTTTTAAACTGCCACAACCCTGAACTTGGCACTGCGAAGACGGTGTATTTCTTACTATCCTGGGCCATTGGTATTTGGTGGTAGGCGGCTTTCAAGTCAATCTTGGACAAATATTTCGCACCACGTAGTTTGTCCAAGATCGAATCCATGTTTGGCAACGGATACGCGTCCTTCTTGGTCACTTTGTTCAACGGGCGGTAGTCGATGCATGGTCGGTAGCCCCCATCTCTCTTGCGTAGAATCACTGGTGCGCTGCTATAATCGCTCGCAGAGCGCTCAATGATTCCCTCGGCGTCCATCTTCCTCACCTCTTCCTGGGCGATTCCTAGTATCTTCGGCGACATTCGTCGTGGTTTATCCTTGATAGGCGTGACGCGAATATGATGTTCCGTCAGATCCGTCAACCCTGGGGCGAACTGAGCCGAGCTTAATACCTTCTTCACGAGTTCCTCCGCGATGGTTCTCTCTTCCTCCTTCAGCTCCGAAATCCCAGCACATTCGGCGTACACGACTGGATTGCGCTCGTTCCCTCTCTGCGTGAAATTCGTCCACTCTCCTTCTCGGGCTCTCCACACTCCTCTAGCGGGGCGTACCGCGACGTCAAATTTCTCGAAGAAATCCATGCCTAGGATTATATCGTGCTCTATCCCTCGGATAGCTTTGAGCGACAACATTTCCTGGTACCCGCCTACTTCAAAACTCACTTGCAACTCTCCCACGATGCGGTTGACGTTCCCCGTGACACTCTTGACGGCGGTGGCGGACTGTCGCAGGCGGTTGGCGTAACGATCGATTACTCTCGGGCCGGCCAATGACACCATTGCCCCCGAATCTACCAGCGCTCGGTACGGCTCGCCACCTAGGATGATCTCAATGAACGGGCGGTTCTCACTGCTCATTTCGGCCACCTGGCCGTCTGATCCGGCCTCCACGGGCACGGGGGCTGAGTCCTCACTCCTCACCTCCTCCTCCTTCTCCTCCGGGGGCTCTGTTTCCCATGCCGTCCCGGCAAGCATCTTCTCCACTTCCTCTTGCACCTTATTTATGTCTACTACTCCGTCTGCAGCTGGCGATACCCCCGCCTGACTCTGGGCTCCCTCTACATTTGGCGGCGGGTCTCGGCTTTCTCACTGGCGAAGTCTCTTCCTTCGGGCGGTGGCGACGTGCACGGAGAGGGCACACCAGCGTTCTCCCTTTCTCCTCCTTCCTTCTCTACTGCTTCCGGTGGAGCCACAGCCTCCCTTTGCGTAGTGAGTAACGGATTCTTCCTCGCTCCGTTTGCTCCTAGGCTAGTTGGCTGCGGGCTCTTTCCCCTCCTCGAAGGTTCGCTGCATCTCTCCGTGGGCTCGACGATCTCCCGGGCGAAGTCTTTTCCTTCAGTCGGTGGCGACGCGCACGGCGACGGCACAACAGCGCTCTCTCTCTTCCCTCTGCTTCCAAGTGTCTCGGTTTACTTGCTTCCTCTCTCTCTGTCTCTCCTCTTCGCTCTTCCTCTCTTCGCTTCTTCTCTCTTCTTCAGCTAATTTTATCTCCTCCGCTATCCTCTCTTCTTGTCGCTGCCTCTCTGCTTCTGCTCTCCCCCTCTTTTCTTCTTCTTTCACCGTCTCCTCCTCTCGTCCCCGTACCTCTATTGTCCCTGGGGGAATTGGGGGAGAATCAAGGGACTGATCTGACTCCCCACCTGCCCGTTTCCCCACTGGGCCCGACGGTGGACACAATCGGGTCAGTTTGCGAACGTCACTCCTGGCTGGCCGAAGACTTGGCACATTACGTTCGCAGGCGGTCGTGGCGGTCTCAACGGACAATCGTCTGCTATGTGACCCACTTGATGACAGGCATAACACTCTCGTCGAGGGCATTTATTTGCTCGATGGCCTATTTCCTCGCAAATATAACATGCTCCTACAAACCGGCCGTTGTCATCACTCCTCCGCGTGCCATCATCTGCCTGGGGCCCATAGTTCCTGCCGCGGTCGGGTCTTCCTCTCCCTCGGCGTAGTTCCCCTCCAACGCTCCCGTAGGTCGCTGCATTACTAGCGAGTGGTGAGTCGGTGCTCGTTGGGGGCGCTGCGGTCGGTGGCGAGGGCGGCGCGGTTGTCGATGATCCGGCTGGCCGCTTCGCGCCCACTGCGGCGACTTCTTCTTGTGTCTTCCCTTCTTTCTCCTCCTTGTCCTTTTTCCTCTTCTCCTTGTGCCGGTGGTTTGCAGCTTCTCTCTCACTGGCGCTGGTGTCGTCGTCTACTCTGACCGTTGCTACGACTTTGGCCGCGCGACTGCTCTTGACCAATGCCGCCCCTTGCAACTTCATTTTCTCCTTCGGTTTTGGCGGCGTGTGGTCTATTTCCATCTGATGCTCCAGCTTGACTCCGTACTCCTTAATCATCTGGAGCGAGTTCACCTTCTTATCAAATAGCGCCGCTCGATACTCCGGCAGTATGTTTTTATACGCTATCTTCACCAGTTTCCTCTCTGGCGGTGGACGTTTAAAGTGGCCAACGATATATCTGAAACAGGACAGGAAGTTTGTGATATTCTCGTTTTTGGCTTGTGTCCTGGCGTGTAACTCCTCCTCAATGTCGGTCTTGTCCAATGCTCCGATGAACTGCAGTCTAAATTCCTTCTTGAACTCGCGCCACGTGCTAATGTTGTCCTGAGTCGTGAGATACCATCTCAATGCGCCCTTCGATAGGATACTTGGAAGCACTCGCAATAAGTCGCTATCGGCCATACTCGACTTTTTCCTCCACGGTGACAATATCGTGAGGAATTCCTCTGGCCCGTCTCGGTCTTCTCCCGAGAACTGTATCCTCCACGCCTGCACCTCCCTGCGGCACTTCCAGTCTCGGCTTGCGTTTCACCGTCGCCGCCTGGGTCGTAGCCTCTCCTCATCACTCTCGCTGCTACTGCTTTCTGACGAGCTATTATCGTCGCAGCTCTCTGACGACGAGCTGTCCTCTGAGGGGCTCCGTCTTCGGCGGTGGCGTTTCAGCTCCTCCTTCCTTCTCTTTTGTTTCTCACTAAGACTGCCATCTCGTTCTCGCACTGTCGCTTCTCTTCGTTCAAGTGTTTCCCTTGGCGTTTGTCGTCTCCGCTCTCCAAAGTCTTCCTCTTCTCGTCTGCCTTGGTTTCTCCATCGGTCGTTCGTTTCTGGTTCTCGCTGGCGGTGCTCCTTTCTTCTACCGCCGCTGCTATCACTCTCACTACTACTTCGTCGGTGGTGTGCTTCCCTGCGTTGCGCGGTTGGGCGGTGTCTCTTTTCCTTGTTTAGCTCCCTCTCGTTTGCTTCGCTCTCTCTTCTTTTGGCAAACCGGGGTGGGCTGTTGCAAGACTGGCTGGCTGTGTTGAATCTTTCCTGTATTTGTCGCCTAGGCGGCGTAATTTTTTTCCCGCCGCGGCGTCACGCGTGGCCTGACTCCGGCTACCGGTAGGGCTGCGGCTTCCATCGACTCTCGTCGTCTTGCTTGGGCTTTCTTCGTTGCCAGTCGTGCCGCAACTTGCGTCAGCTTCGCGCTCGTATACGCGTCTACCTCTGTATCTTCGCTCGTCGTCCCTTTGCCATTGTTCCACCCATCGGCATACAGACTTGCATTAATCGATGTTGACGGCCGAGTCGGCGGTGCTGCTGGCGTTGGCGTTGTCCTTTGCGTTGTTCCCAGCGTGGCGGTTGAGGTTGTCGGTTGCCGTGGCCGCGGCGTCGGTTGCGTCAACGAGACTCCATGCCCGGGGCTTATCCTTGGGGCCTGATCCCTCTGTGGCGTAGTGATCGTCCTTACATACTGTACCCCCAACGTACTCATCTGCCAACTTCGTGCCTTTCCGGTCCAGTAATTTCTCAGCTCTGGGGCGACGTCGAGGTATTGAGGTAGGCCTGACACAGTTCGGTGCTCCTCCTGTCTTGCCAAAGTGGCGACAGACATCGGTAGATTCGTTGCGGTGGCCGTTTCGCTGGCGGTGGCAGAGCTCATCATGGGCCAGGCGGATGAGGTGTAACTGACGGTGGGCGTTCCTCGCGTCGTCAGTCCGGATGTCGATGTCACCGGTTCCACTGCTCTTACTATCTCCTGTATCTGCATCTCCGTCAAGCGTGAGCGTAGTCTCTCGTCATCACCGGTGGTGGTGGTACTCTCCCCCGTTACCTTCTGGTTGGATTTTGGCTTCCGCCCTCGTTTCGCTATAGGCTGTGCTACAAACTCCTCCTCACTCGTTGACTCCCGACCGTAGGGTGCTCCTTCCTGTTCGTCCTCCTCGTACCATGAAATGCCCTTCAGCGGGAGGCCAGCTTCCCTCAGACTTGCACGTAGCAATCTGTCTTGACGTTCGCCGGTGTTGCCTCGAGTGCTCAGCTGCTTATCCCTCAGTGCCGCTTTCAGTTGCTCGGGTGACAGGTGTATAACTTCCAAGTTTATGGCCCTCATCTCCCGGATCTTTAGAAACTTCTTCATCGTTTTTTGATGATTAGCGACGTCCACGTTGATCTTCTTCGTCCCTTCTCGGCGGTAGACTTCGCTAGTTCACACTACAATAATTATGCACAACGCGGAGATGGGCGGTGGTGTTTGAAAACCCAAGGTACACGCGGGCAGCCTCAAAAGCGCCTTGAATATCGCTCGAAGGGTCCGCGAACGGAGTGCATATAACAATTAAATTCCACTCCTACTTCCTACTCGGTGCCACGATTACAAAAAAAGAAGTGAATAAAATTAAAAAAAAACACACTAGAACTTTTCGGTTTATTTCACGCGACACGCCAGCGTGAGGGCCCTTTGGGGTATGTTTCCACGCAGTCGGTCGTGTCTCACTGGCGGTGGGGGATTTTATTTTACTTGGTGGTATATATAATATTTTATAATTTTAATATATATATATATATGGGAGCGTCCAGCAGAAACGGGCCACCGAGCGCACGCCTTTTTTCGCGTAAAAGGCGCTCTGTTTAACTCGCTCATAATCGTATGCTGCGTCTTTGAAAAAAAAACCAAGCACCTATATCGATAGATTTTTTCCTGCTCTTTCCAATGGTACTATTGTTTTTATTGCGAAATGCGTTCTTCCGGACGAAAACTCAAGTTGAATATTGAAAGCCATTTTTCTCAAAGTATATCATGTTTTTTTTCAAAATAAACTACACCATTGGAAAGTGCAACTCTTAAGTTTCAAAACCCTATCTTGGAGAAGTTGGAGAAATAAAGGGCTTAAAAGTAACAACATGAAAAAGACAGCGCCGAGGGTCCGCGCGAGCCCCTCGCGCCCGTGCGTACGGCACGTTTAAGTGCACGCTCTATTCAATTCGCTAATAATCGTGTACCAAGTCTCTGAAAAAAGAACTAAGGACATATATCGATAGATTTTTTCCTGCTCTTTCCAATGGTGCTATTATTTTTATTCCGAAACGCGTTCTTCCGGACGAAAACTCGAGTTGAATATTGAAAGCCATTTTTCTCAAAGTATATCATGTTTTTTTTCAAAATAAACTACACCATTGGAAAGTACAACTCTTAAGTTTCAAAACCCTATCTTGGAGAAGTTGGAGAAATAAAGGGTTTAAAAGTAACAACATGAAAAAGACAGCGCCGAGGGTCTGCGCGAGCCCCTCGCGCCCGTGCGTACGGCACGTTTAAGTGAAAACAAAATTAATAATAGTATCTGTCGGTGCGAGTCGGCTCGACTCACAATTTGTTCTCTCTCTCGCGTGTCTCGGCTTGTCAATTCGCGTAATTTTCCCTAATGTCGGTGTCGGCCCCACATTGGGCGCCATTTGTAACGTTGCGAATTTTACACCCCCTTTACAACGTTAGAGCTTGCCCTGAGGGCTTGTTATGCGCGGTAGACTCTCGCGCCCACTCCTAATTCCCCACGACAATCCTGTCCCTAGGCACTATAACGCGCGAACGCTGTCAAAATTTTAGTTAAAGGGCGCCAGACCACGGTGACGGCGCGTTCTCTTCTCCTCCTCCCCTGCCTGGCTCTGGACTCTCCTTCCTCCCGGGAGGGCCTGGGGCGGCCGATACTATCGGTGACTCAGGGAAAGACGCGAATGAGAAAACAACGCGTTGGTTCTTCGTGTGACGAATAACGACTCGCGTACGTCAGCAGGGAGCACGAAACAAACACATAAAATAATATAACACCGATGTAGCTAGTGATTATGATCTTTAATGTTACGACTAAAGTGTCTTCTCTGGCGGTGGACAGTGCACATTCTGATGTTGCGGAACGCGGTTAACAAGATAGCCGGCTCGGGGCCTCGCGCCGGGTATTCGCGCGTACGCGAGAAAGAACTGCCTCTACTTTCTCTCCGCTGGGAGCTATCGCTTGCAATACACAAAAAAATGATAAATTTGAGGGTCGGGGGGCAGGAAAGAAAATGCCTCCCGACGAGAGCAACCAAATTCTTACCGTTGCACACCTGTCGCTCGTACGGACCTCCGACTCTCTCTCTCTCTCTCTCTCTGTCTCTCTCTCTCTCTCTTTCTCTCTCTCTCTCTCTCTCTCTACGGTGGTTCACGGCGACAGTCACAAGTGGGCGGCGGACAAATACTCTCTTTCCTTCACTCTCCAACACTACTCTCTTCCAGTACTCTCCAACACTACTGTCTCGCACTATTAATATAATACACTCTCCTACTACTACTCAAAACGCTCTCCTACTACTAATACAATACACTGTCTTACTACTACTACTCAAAATGCTCCAACTGTTACTTCAGACTCTACATCGATGACTTCAGACTCTACGAGATGTGCACTAGGCGACAATCCAGAACTGAGTGAAGAAGAAGGAAGCGTTACCTGCTCGCTTCCGTCTTCTTCCTCGGTGGAGTCTCTCTCTTTCTCTCTCGCTCTCATTCAATCAGATAGGTCGGTGGGCAGGTTGGCAGCAGGTATCGGCGCGCGTCGCGATTTTCTTTTTCCTTTTGTGGTGAAACTTATTCATGCAAACCAATTGGGGCTCTAATTACTCGAACGGTGGCTGCGATTGGCCAAGCGTGCTACCACCTGTTGCGCGCGAATTTTAAACCGGTATAACCTGGCTTAATTCTCTACGCTTAGTGACGGCGCGCCTTTAGAGGACGGCGCGCCTCCACACTTTGATGCGGCGGTCGTCCTCTTATCGGTAGTTCTCTCTCTCCCTCCTACATGTGCGCAGCTGCGCACTATCTCTCTCACTCGTACTTGTGCGCCACTGCGCACTCTCTCTCTCACTCATACTTGTGCACCGCTGCGCTCGCTATCTCCCTCACTGATACGCTCTCGGCTGTGTGCAGCTCGCAGGCTGCCGAGCCGGATTCTCGCTCTCTCTCGCTCTCATGTTTCGCGGCTCTCGCTCGCTCTCTCCCTATTATACATGTGCGCCGCTGCGCACTCTCTCTCACTCATACGCTCTCGGCTGTGTGCAGCACGCAGGCTACCGAGCCGAGTTCTCGCTCTCTCTCGCTCTCATACTCCACGGCTCTCACTCGCTCTCTCTCTCCTATTCGCATGCGGTGTGCAGCGTGCAGGCTGCCGCTGCCACCCCCTCCTCCCTCTCGCTCAGTATGAGCAGCATCGGCGCGTCGTCGCGCATTTTCTCTCTCTCGGTCTCGCGTCTCGCATGGCTGCCGGCTTCGTGGCCGTCGCACAGCCGCAATAAGTATTCGTGGCCGCGCGTGCTCGTGTCGGTGTTTTTTCTGAGTGTGTGTAATGCGTGGGTGCGGCGCGAGTGTGCGTCGGCGGCCGGCATCTTCCTTCGGCGGCTGCTGTCTGCGCAACATGGTGGCCGGGCTCAGTTGGGCACGTTCGCATTCGGCGCACAGTCTTAATTTTCGTGTGCGTCGTCTGCGAGCGTGCGAGCAGGAGGCTCGGCTTTCATCGCCTCCGTGCTGCCTGCTGCTTTTCGCTCTCTTCCTCTCTGCGCAGCATCGCCGTCGGCGTGGACTCTGGGGCTGCTGTTACATCGGTGTCGTCTGCTACCCGTCTCGGAAGCGCCGTACCTCGACAGAGTGAGACAAGAAATGTGTTTAGCTATGTGTACAACCGTGTACACATAGCTCAGTGTGGAGGTATCGCGTGTCGTTCTTTAAATTATGAGTCTAATAACTTAACTTAGTCTATCTTTTATTTATTTATAAAATAATATTAATATTATTGAAAAACATTAATATTAATAAATTCAATTATTTAAATAAACATATTTAATTATCAATATTTAATATATTTATTTTTAAAATTATATTAAATATTGATAATTAAATTTTTTATCCGCCACATTTCGCTCTCAATCCACTTAATCGCGTTTTTGCTTTCCCAAGGAGGTGCAGAAAACGCACCTCGTTACAATATATATATATATATATATATATATATATATATATATATATATATATATATATATATATATATATATATATATATATATATATTTATTTATTTATGTCTTTTATCGGTTTTGGAGAGTTTTTCGAGATATTATATACCGGTTTTGAAGAGTTTCTCCGGTTTTGAAGATCCTCTTCAAACTGGAAAAGGTATATATGACCGGTTTTGGAGAGTTTTTGGCCATTTTCTAGAGTCTATAACCCCAGGTCCATATTTCTTTAGTCACGTTAACATAGGCAACTCTGAGAAAAAGAACTATACCTCTTCAAAACCGGTTCACCCACATACTAATATATATATATATATATATATATAACCGCGCGCGCGCACACATGCGTATCTGGTCGATCTAACCTTATTTACATATAATAACATGTCAGTATTAATTTATACTAATGCTAAAGTTCGACACTCGTGCTTCGCACGCTGATTGTTTTTTTTTAAGTTACAAAATAAGCTGTATAATTAATGAACGGTTTCTTTTTTATTTACAAGAGAAATGTTATTATTCAATTCATTATTTAAGGTTGTATGGGCTATATATCAAAAATAATATCAGATCAATAAAGTTTCGTCAGTAGGTCAATAATATCATTATAAACGTCTCTGCCAAATTTGAATATGATTTGCGAGCTAGTTTTCGAAATATTCTAGTTTAAAATTAACGTGGGTTCTTATGGAAATTCTCTGAAATGGCTAGACTCGTCGTAGTTATTGAAAAAATTAAGTTGAAAAAATAGTGTTTAGTTCTTGTAAATTTGTGTATACGTAAAAGAAAACCTTTGTAATCGATTGCAATTGAAATGAATTGCTTTTGCGAGCTAGTATTAAAGTTATAGCACAAAAACTGTGTAATAAGACGTACAGTCATACCAAAAAGTGAAAGAAATGAGCATTACAATGTTCTAAAACCGATGTAAAGTTTCCTTCATAGTTCTAAAAAATATTTTTTTTTAACATAGTGTGCGAAACACGCCTTCTCGTGCTTGTTTTGCGTGCGCGAAGTAGCTGTTTTACACACGGCGTGCGCGAAAGTCGCGCATGCGCAGATCAATTTACTTTCGCGCACGCCGTGCGAGAAACAGCTACTTCGTGCACGCAAAACAAACAGCAAGGCTAGTTTCACACACTCCGTTAAAAAAAATAGAGTTCGATACACGTGACCGACAAGGGTCATCATTGCACGGGTGTTTTTGTCACCCTCGCTTCGCTCGGGCGACAAACTACACCCGTGCGAGAATGATCCACTTCGCACACTTGTATCGAAAATAACTATTACATATTTGTTTACTCTTAGTACTGTAGAATATTAGTGTTTTCGACGAATTATACGACCAAAATATTTGTCTTAAATTTTTGAATGAGACCTTACGGCCAATACAACCTTAATGCACTTATTTTGAATTCATTTAAATGTTTTTCATTATAACGTTTTTCATCAAGCTGTGTTATAGTTTTATTGACTAAAAAATGTATGTATGAAGAAGTATTTGTTATTTTAATATATGATTTGTCTTTATCTTTTGAATTTAGTTCTAATGATTCAAATTTAAAGGTTCATTCAATTCTATAATATCAGAATTTCACTACAATGTTAAAGATTAATCAAGTTCGATTTCATGTAAATAAGCTTTTTTCGTGTTGTGATTTTGTTCAATAAGTAAAATTGCCACTAAGATAGATAAACAATAACATAATTATGAAGATATCTGTTTTCTATGTATAATAATTTTAAACCTGTAAAAAGGTAAAGTAAAAGTATAAAATTCAAGATGAACATTTTTATATTGAGAAAACCATGTTTTCAATTTTAACTAATGTAACGGGGCAAATCGTCTGTTACATAAGGAACGCACGAAACAGATAATGCACGGTAGCGACGGCGAGCTTCGCCTCGGCACGCGACGTCGTTCGCACCCACACATGCGCGCGCCTGTCCCTCCCCGCTGCCTTTCTTTACGCGCTACTCCTTTCCACGCTCTTTCCCTCACGTATCCAGCTCTGGCCAGGAGACGGAGAGAGACCAGCAGCAGCTACAGCGAGGACAAGCTGTAGCTGGAGCCAGAGCGAGCCTCGCTCTCCCCGGCCGCTGATAGCAGCAGCCGACGCCAGAGGAGAGAGAGAGAGAGAGAGAGAGAGAGAGAGAGAGAGAGAGAGAGAGAGAGAGAGAGAGAGAGAGAGAGAGAGAGAGAGAGAGAGAGAGAGAGAGAGAGAGAGAGAGAGAGAGAGAGAGAGAGAGAGAGAGAGAGAGAGAGAGATGCACTGTGCCGTAGTACCGTCCACCATCCATGAGAGAAACCGCGCGCGAGCATCGGGAGTCATGTGGACTGGTCGCTCGCTCCGCGGTGAAGAAGACGGCCGATCGGCAAACTGGAGCAGCAGGGCAGCGTGGGTAACGCCGGCCGGCATTACTCTGTCGCCTACCGCCGCACAGCAGGCAGAACTGGAAAATTTTGTGTCAAAATCGTAGAACTTCACGAAAAAAATTTTTAGCGACTTAAAAATTTAGCAACTTACAGATGAGCTTGTATACAATTGAGAAAAATTATTAGATTATGAAAAAAAAATTGCTGAGATATTTGAATCGAATGTATAGCATTCGAAAGAGCATTAAAATACCTATATTTTCTAAAAAAAAGCTTCTCTAGCTATCACGGTTCTTTTGTTATTAACAAAAACGTGTTTTTTTTTAAAAAGCTTACAACTCCTAAACTAAACGGTCAATTTTCTTGAAAAAAATTATGATAATGCAAAATATAAATACCTATAATCTGTAAAAATTTGAATCCATTTTGTAGACTAGTTATTGAGAAAAAAATGTGAAAAAAATGAGTTTTGTATGTACAACGATTACGGGAGTAAAATTGACATAATCGCTTTGAAATTCCTTGTAGAGGTAGATTTTGGATAGCTCTCGATCGAGTTCCTTGGGCAAAATGATTAGTCCAGAAATTTCAGAAATATTTGAGGTTAAAATTTTTTTAAACTTTTCTTCAAATCGTAATTTCTTAAGAACGGCTCCATGTATCAGCTCCAAATTTATAGACAATTTTACATGTGATATATACAATATGTGTGCGAATTTTCTTTTTGAAATATTTGATTTTGAAAATTTTCGTATTTTACAAAATTATTTTACAAAATTCTTTTAAAATTTTTTTCAAAATCGTAATTTCTCAATGACGACTTCATGTATCAGCTTGAAAATTATAGACTATTTTGTATGCGATATAGGCAATATTTTTGAAAATGACTTTCTTTGTTGTCGCACAATAAAACTACATTAAAATTATTTTAATTTCTTTGATATTTGGTGGAATGTAGAGTTTGTATATTATTTATTAGAAGAGTTCTTAGGGTAAAAAAATTCGTTTATGAATTTCAGATATATTTGAGGTTAAAACTATTTTAGCCCTATTTCAAAATCGTAATTATTCGGGAACGCATTTATGTATACTAGAAAATGGAAATGACATGCGCTATGCGCTATGCACGCGTGTTGTGTACCTGCTTTTGATTTGTAATAGCCATTTATTAATTTTAAGGTTAGAACCTTTTTCTTAGATCGGAAATTGCAGAAAGAGCACACAAATACGGATAGCATACTACTAGAGACACGTACCCTATGTGTGAAATTTCACAAAGAAAATATAATTTGAAGTAAAGGTTATTCAGGAATTTTAAAAGGTTTTGACGATAATATTACAATCAATTATTTTATTTATTTTTCACACACCCGTATGGGAATAATAAATGTATGAAACCTTAGGAAAACGTATAAAAACGTGTAAAAATGAACCTTTCTATTGGTTTTTGGACATATTTTATCCGGTTTTATACATTTTTATACATTTTTATACATTTTTATACAGTTTAATACATTTCCTTACAATTCAAAAATTCTTCCATGTCAACTGTGTAAAAAGGTTAATGTAATAAAACATAGGAAACCGTATAAAAATGTATATTTCTGTATATTTCCGTAGATTTTTTCAAATCTACATTTTTATACGGTTTTATACATTTTTATACAGTTTAATACATTTTCATACAAAATAAAAAAAATAAATAGAAAAATAAATAAATTATGTTTTTATGTTTATAAAAACTTAATTACGTTTTTACGTTTTTTACGTTTTATAAATTCTGTAAAACGTAAAGAACTGTATGAAATTGTATAAAATCGTTGTAAATCGTAGAAAACCGAATTAAAATGTTAGAAACCGTATGAAATCGTATTAAAACATATCAAAACATATTAAAACGTATAAAGTTGTCCAAAAACCAATGTTTAGATCCGATTTTATACGTTTTTATACAGTTTTGTACGGTTGTATACGCTTTCATACATTTCTTTTTTTCCATACGGGCATAATTTAAAAACCGCTGCCAATTCATTGGCACGTAGCTTCCTCAAACTTAATTTACTGATTCCTTTAATTAATTTTTAATTCCAATTTTAAAATTTAATACTTTTTGTATGGTGAGAAATGCGCGCTGTAAATTAACTTTAATAAAAAATAAAAGCAAGTAAACAACACGCACGCGAGCATGCGTCATTTCCATTTTCTAGTATATATACAGCTGTTCCAAAAAAATACGATTTGAAAAGAGTGCTAAAATAGTTTCAACCTCAAATATCTCTGAAATTCATAAACGAATTTTTTTACCTTAAGAACATATATAATACATAACATACATACTCTACATCACCACCAAATTTCAAAGAAATTATAACAATTTCTCCAGGTTACGTCCTCAGTACAGTGTATTTGATAGGTTATGAATATTGTCAATTTGTAAATATAGAGAAGGTGTGTTCGTTTACAACCATTGATTACGAACTCACTAGATATCGGATAACATACATTAAAATGCATCCAACGTCCAACGTCCAACATTCTGCGCTATTGAAGAAAGCCCGTTACAAACATTTGAAACCCATCTTAAATTTAAATATTTTGTAGAAATAGTGCTAGATTTTCCCACCCATAGGTAAAGTGTGATAATTTATTCTAAGTAGAATTTTGTAAAAGATATTATTGATAATCCATTTCTTTAGTTTTCTTTCTGTAATGTAATTATTTTTCACATTGAATCCAAAAAATTTCTATTTTTGTTTTCCCTTTTCTTTTCTACACGTGTCAGGGTATTCAAATCTAAAATAACAACCGTTATTTACTAAACCAAATTTTTTTCCCAGTACAGTTCTTCAGCATCGATTGGAAGTTATAATGGACTCTCGATATGACTATTAATATGACCATCATTAAGGCAGGAGACTTTTAAGAAAATAGCACCAAATTGGGAACTGCAACTTAGAAAAAACTACACAGTGGCATTACAGTGGGCAACCTTAAGTGAAGGGCTTCCTGATATACGCATCTGACAGCTTCATCTTCCAGATTATCCATGGAACCAGATCTAGTCTGTAAGTATTTGAATACTCTATGACCACTTTGTGGTCTCTTTTAGTTCGGCACGGGCGCTTCGCGCGCTGATTTTTTTTTTTTAAGGTGATGCGATACCCACGCTATTACTCAAAATTAGGTTCCCGTTTTTCTCATTCAATTTTTAATTTTAAGAAAAAAACTCTTTGATACGTTGTAGTTCTTTATTAAACTTAAAACGTGTCAAAGAGTTTTTTTCAAAAAGTTTAAAATTGAAGGAGAAAAACGGGAACCCAGAATTGAGTAATAGTGTCGGTATCACATCACCTTAAGTCATAAAAGAAGCTGTATAATTAATGAACGATTTCTTTTTTATTTACAAAAGAAATGTTATTATTCAATTCATTATTTAAGATTGTATAGGCTATATGTAAAAAATAATGTCAGATCAATAAAGTTTCGTCAGTAGGTCAATAATATCATTATAAACGTCTCTGTCAAATTTGAATATGATTTGCGAGATAGTTTTCGAGATATTGTAGTTTAAAATTAACGTGGGTTCTTGTGGAGATTCTCTGAATATGGCTAGACTCGTCGTAGTTATTGAAAGAATTAAGTTGAAAAAATAGTGTTTAGTTCTTGTAAATTTGTGTATACGTAAAAGAAAACCTTTGTAATCGATTGCAATTGAAATGAATTGCTTTTGCGAGCTAGGTAATAAGGCGTACAATCATACTAAAAAGTGAAAGAAATGAGCAATACAATGTTCTAAAACCGATGTAAAGTTTTCTTCATAGTTCTAAAAAACATTTTACATATTTGTTTACTCTTAGTACTGTAGAATATTAGTGTTTTCGACGAATTATACGACCAAAATATTTGTCTTAAATTTTTAAATGAGACCTTACGGCCAATACAACCTTAAGGACGTTCTCCGGGTCGAAACAGCAATTTTAGTTTTTATATTTTTAAATAATGTTTTATTAATTTGATAATCCAAGAGTAAGTACATGTAACAAATATATACTTGAAAGAACATAAGACAATTTTTTTCAGACAAATTCAGGAAATAGTCACTATGGTATTGTTACAATTAAAGACAAAAAGTTCCATAAGTTCTTTAAATTTTTTTATTTTTTATCCGATCTTAACGAAATAAAGCTTATTTTGTTCGTTAAGAAATTTCAGGGGGAGTATCGATGGGAAAATTTATGATACGAGTTACCAGTACGGCGCAATATCAATTTGTTTAAGAAAGTTTTGATGAAAACTTGACTTGCTTTTCTTAAACAAATTAATATTGGCCAGAAATAGTTTGCGCGGCTGCATATCTAAAAAATAGAACTTTGACAAATACAATTGAAAAGAAAACACCGTATGAAATATTCCTTAATAAGAGACCAAATGTTAAAAATTTGAGATTATATGGAAGTAAAGTTTTTGTAAGAAATCCGGAACAAAAAAGATCTTCGAAATGGGATAAAAAATCCAATATGGGAATTTTACTTGGATATAGTGAAGTAGGATATAGAGTTCTTTTAGATAGAAAAATAGTAGTCGCGAAAGATGTAGATATAGTTAAAGATGATGTAAAATGTATCGGTCTAGATCTCGACGAAAACGAGACTGATTATACTCTTCCTTCTACACCTACCTTCGGGGAAAGTAGAAGAAATAATGATAATGACGATAATCCGGATGATAATGTCTTTGAAAGCACAGATGAGTCTGAAAAACCAAATGATAAAATAAAAGATGGACACAATAAAGATCAGGGGTTGAGAATTCCACGTAGATCCGAACGTGAAAGAAAAAGTACTGTAAGATATCCGGAACCAGAAGCGTATAATATCTTTGTAAATTATAGTAGAGTAGATACTCCTTGTACATTTGAGGAGGCGATGAATAGCAAAGATAGTAAAAATTGGCAAGTAGCCATGGATAAAGAAATTGACTGTATTAATAAAATAAAACTTGGTCGTTAGTTGATAAAAAAGAAAGGAAAAAAGTACTAGATGTGAAATGGGTTTACACTAAGAAATCAGATAATAGATATAAGGCTAGACTAGTTATAAGAGGCTTTCAGCAAACTGATGTAATTGATGACATATACGCTCCAGTAGCTAAGAGTCAAACATTAAAAATACTTCTTTCATACTGTTGTCAAAATAGTTTAATAATAGAGCAAATGGATGTTGAAACTGCATTTCTAAATGGCAAAGTGACTACAGAGGTATATGTTAATCAACCTAAAGGTTATGAAGATGGCACGAAAAGAGTGTTAAAATTATATAAAGCTTTGTATGGATTGAGAGAAAGTCCTAAAGACTGGTATGAGTGTTTGGATGAATACTTAACAAAAATAGGCTTCATAAAAAGTAATGTAGATTTATGTTTGTATATTTACGGAAAAGGAGAAAATGTTATATATCTTCTAATATACGTAGATGACTTATTAATATGTGGAAGAAATCAAAAGAATATTCACAAAATTAAGAAATTGTTATCCGATAAATTTAAAATGAAAGACTTAGGTAAAATAAAGGAATATTTAGGAATTAATGTTGATTATAATTATAAAGATTGTAAAATGACACTTAGTCAAGAAAATTATATTGATTCATTAGCCGATAAATATCAAATAAAAGATAGTAGATTATAGAGTACTCCTATAGAAACTAGTTTGAAAATTGAAAAATCCGATAAATGTGAACCAAATTTAAAGTATAGACATTTAATTGGCGCATTATTGTACATAAGTTCTGGTACGCGACCAGATATTAGCTATAGCGTAAATTACTTAAGTAGGTTTCAAAATTGTTATACTGAAACACATTGGAAATATGCATTGCGAATATTAAAATATTTATATGCGACAAAAGAATTAAGTTTAAAATTTAAACGAAATGAAAATTGTGATTTAATTGACTGCTATGTAGACGCAGATTGGGTAGGTGATAGTACTGATAGGAAATCTACATCAAGCTATATAATTAGAGTTTTTGGAAATGTAGTCGACTGGAAATCACGAAAACAAAAATGTGTTGCAAAAGCATCAACGTATACTGAATATGTAGCTTTATCAGAAGCTGTGAGTGAAATTAAATTTATAAAAGAGTTAGTAAATATTTTCGATGTAAAAGGAAATAAACCAATTAAAGTTTACGAGGATAATACAGGTGCGATTAACATAGCAAATTGTGGAAATTTTACAAAGAATTCAAAACATATTGAAATACACTATCACTTTGTTCATGAAAGCGTAAAAGAAAAGGAAATTGAAGTGATTAAAATCGATACCAATGCAAATATTGCAGATATTTTAACGAAAGCGCTATGTAAAGAAAAGTTTGTAAAATTCAGAATGTTGTTAAATGTAAAATAAGTACGCAATATAAATGTAAGGAGGCGTGTTAAATATTGTACATTCTATATTGCGTAATATAAGAGGAAAGGTCGCGTATGAATTGTATACGCGCACTCACACAAGTGTACGTATGCTCCCCTCCAGTGCGCATCACGTGATCGGTGCGCGAGCAGCAGCGGCTGACTCGCGCAAAACTCTCTCGACCATTGGACTCCAAGCGACAAGCACCTCGCGCCGCGAGCATGAGGCTCGCTACATCATACTTGTATATACTTATTCATCTTAAATAAACTATTCTTTTTTCTTTACAACCACGACTCAATTTATTCAACAATTCTTACACTCTTATGAATTAAGTACGGTAACATGACCTCAAAGTCAATATCGATCAGCAAGTGTTGAGTTATTGCCATTTTTGTGTGTTTTTCAGGAAATTTTCAAGAAAAAAAGTTATTTCCCCTACACTGGCTGATTGAAAAGGTCTTAAATTGGATATGCAATCCCTCAGCATGTATTGCATTGTGTGAGGACATTTTCGTTAACTTTGAGCAAGGGTCTGGCGGTTTTAGTTGGAAATGCACATGCGCCTTTTCGACTTTTGAGTCCAAAAGATACATTGCCATTCTCTCAACATATTTCTAACTTTACACACACCATGCAATACATGCTGAGGGATTGTATATCGAATTTGAGATCTAAATAATCATCAAGTGTTATTGCCTTTTTTGTGCGTTTTTCCAGGAAATTTTCAAGAAAAAAAGTTATTTCACAAAACTGGCTGATCGAAAAGGTCCGAAATTGGATATACAATCCCTCAGCATGTATTGCATTGTGTGAAGACATTTTGGTAAACTTTGAGCAAGGGTCTGGTGGTTTTAGTTGGAAATGCACATGCGCCTTTTCGACTTTTGAGTCCAAAAGATACATTGCCATTCTCTCAACATATTTCTAACTTTACACACACCATGCAATACATGCTGAAGGATTGTACATCGAATTAGAGATCTAAATATTCAGCAAGTGTTGAATTATTGCCTTTTTTGTGTGCTATTTAGGAAATTTTCAAGAAAAAAAGTTATTTCCCAAAACTGGCCGATCCAAAATGTCTGAAATTGGATATACAATCCCTCAGCATGTATTGCATTGTGTGAGGACATTTTGGTAAACTTTGAGCAAAGGTCTGGTGGTTTTAGTTGGAAATACACATGTGCCTTTTCGACTTTTGAATCCAAAAGATACATTGCCATTCTCTCAACATATTTCTAACTTTACACACACCATGCAATACATGCTGAGGGATTGTGTATCGAATTTGAGATCTAAATAATCATCAAGTATTGAGTTATTGCCTTTTTTGTGTGTTTTTTCAGGAAATTTTCAAGAAAAAAGTTATTTCCCAAAACTGGCTGATGCAAAAGGTCTGAAATTGGATATACAATCCCTCAGCATGTATCCCTCAGCATTGTGTGAAGACATTTTGCTATACTTTGAGCAAGCGTCTGGTGGTTTTAGTTGGAAATGCACATGCGCCTTTTCGACTTTTGAATCCAAAAGATACATTGCCATTCTCTAAACATATTTCTAACTTTACACACACCATGCAATACATGCTGTGGGATTGTACATCGAATTTGAAATCTAAATAATCATCAAGTGTTGAGTTATTGCCTTTTTTGTGTGTTTTTTCAGGAAATTTTCAAGAAAAAAAGTTATTTCCCAAAACTGGCCGATCCAAAAGGTCTGAAATTGGATATACAATCCCTCAGCATGTATTGGATTGTGTGAGGACATTTTGGTAAACTTTGAGCAAGGGTCTGGTGGTTTTAGTTGGAAATACACATGTGCCTTTTCGACTTTTGAATCCAAAAGATACATTGCCATTCTCTCAACATATTTCTAACTTTACACACATCATGCAATACATGCTGAGGGATTGTATATCGAATTTGAGATCTAAATAATCATCAAGTATTGAGTTATTGCCTTTTTTGTGTGTTTTTTCAGGAATTTTTCAAGAAAAAATTTTATTTCCCAAAACTGCCTGATCCAAAAGGTCTGAAATTGGGTACACAATCCCTCAGCATGTATTGCATTGTGTGAGGACATTTTGGTAAACTTTCAGTAAGGGTCTGGTTGTTGTAGTTGGAAATGCACATGCGCCTTTTCGACTTTTGAGTCCAAAAGATACATTAATTGCTTATTTGAAATATAATGGATCGATCCGAAGGAGGCAGGTAAAAAGAAAAAACAAGTTTTTACTTTAAATTTGTGCAACGTTTCGTTGGCATGTTCCGCTAACCTCTTCAGGTTATAATTTATTAACAAAAAGGTTTTTAATTACAATATATAAAAAAGAACTATCACTTGTATAAAGGAATAGTATATACCTTATTTTACCTAGCACATAACGTCAATGTAAGCAATACAGTGGTGTACATTCGTATTTATAGTCGTACGATCCTTGTATTTACAAACAAGGCCAAAAATAAACAGAGCGATGCGTATTAATTTAAAAGGCGCAGTAACGGGAAATACAAACTGTTTAATGATTTTACATCTTCTTTCTTATTGATATTGTTTTTATCGCATTTAATATGGATCATTTCAGATAAAGTGCGTTTTTTATAGTTTGTTTCGTAATCTAGAATTTTACAATTTTTCCAGTCGAAGTCATGTGAGAATTTGTTCATATGTTGTTTTACTACTGCTTCTGTGTTATTAGTTTTTTGATGTTCTTTAATTCTCGTTTTTAGAGTACGTTTCGTTTCCCCTGTATATGAAGCTGGGCATGACTTACAGAAGAACTTATATACTAGGTTAGTCCGATCCCATTTATCGGTATGGTCTTTACCTAGTTTGATAACTGAGTTGAAACTTTTTTTAACTATGGGTAGAGTACAAAATTTGAAGGGTTTTAAAATTGCTGCTATTTTTTCGTATTAGTCATTAAACGGTAAAGAGATGTAAGAGATAGATCTATTGTGTAATGGTGCACTTTTTTGGGGTTGTTTATGTTTAATTGTGTGCATCCTAATACGTGTATGACGGTTGATAAATTTGTTAGGGTAATTATTGTCTCTTAGGATTTGATAGACCATTTTTAGATTTTTGCTATGAAATTGTTTGTGTGAAAGAGAAATAGCCCTATCGACGAGGTTATAGACTATGTTTATTTTTTGTTGAGTGGGATGGTTGGAGAGATAATGAATCAATCTACCGGAAGAGGTGGGTTTGTTAAACCAATCTGTAATAATAGAATTATTGTGACGAATTATGGAAATATCTAGAAAGTTGATTTTTTTGTCTTGTTCAAGTTCATACGTAAATTGTAAACTTTTATTGTATGAATTAAAGATATTTATAACTAGATCGATATGTTTTTTCTCAATACACATAAGGGGAGAGGTTTGACGTTATAGTTATCTTCTAAGTTTTGTAGACTATTTGTTTCTAAGTCATCTAACACCATATCTGCGGACAAGGGTGAAATGGGAGAACCCACAGGTGTACCTTCAATTTGTCGATAAAACTTATTATTGAACGAGAAAAAAGTATTAGAAAACAAAAATTTTGTGCAAGTAACGATGTCGTGAAAAGGAATTTTACATTTGTTATGTACATATTCAAATCTTCTGTCTAGGTTGTCTAATACTAACTGTAGTGGTATGTTAGTAAATAAAGAGATGACATCTAAAGAGAGTAGTATATGGTCATCTGGAATAATAACTGATTCTAATTTTTGTTTTAAATGTAAGCTGTTATTGATGTGAGATGCGGGTATTTTTATAGAATGTAAATTATTTTAGCTAAAAAATGGGTCGGACTGTTGATTAATGAAATTATTGGACGAAATGGTACATCTTTTTTATGTATCTTAGGTATACCGTAGCATTTTGCTAGTGTCGTATTGGTACAGGAAAGTGCGTTATTATGAAATTTTGTGTGTAGATAGTTATTGTCATTTAGATTTTTTAGGATCGTAGAGGTGTCTGTTTGTAATTTCTTTAAAGGATTCTTTTTCAAATATTCATACGTAGTTTTATCAGATAGTAGGTTTTCCATTTTTATATAATATTCATTCTTAAATAAACAGACCGTCACATTGCCTTTATCAGAAGTAGTGAACCATATGTCAGGATTACTTTTCATGAAATCTTTAGTTTTTCTTAACTTAATTTTCATATTTCTATCTTGCGAATTTACGTGTTTTTGTTTATTGTGGCCCATTTTTAAATTAGATACAATTTTTTCCTTAATTTCTAATTTTTTCCTAATAGGTAATTCAGAGTTGTCTAAGCTAGACTCAATATTTTTGAGGGTGTCAATAATGTATTTTTTATCTATCTCTTCATTAATACTAAATTTTGGTCCTAAAGATACTATTTCTACTACATCAGTCGGTATATGTACATTCGTAATATTTTTGAAAAAACGTTTGGAAGATGTAGACGATGTAGTTGGCTCTGAGATTTGCAATAATCTGTTGTACAAGAATTTAAATTTTTTCTTTAACTTCGTGTTATGTTTGGCTAAAATGATATTAACTTTTTTGTCTGTATATCTAAAGAACTTATTTATGATTGCACTGTCAATATTACGTCGCATGATTAAATTTTTTAGCGCTGACAATGATTTGTTCAGGAAATTGATGCGAAAGTTAATGTCACGAATTTCAAGATTTAGACGTTTAAGAGATAACAGATTGTCAGTATTCTGAAGTTTTTGTCTACACTTTTGACTCTTGAACGATAAAGTACGGAAACGCTTACTTATGTTGATTAGGACGCGCACAATTAAACATAAACAACCCCAAAAAAGTACACCATTACACAATAGATCTATGTCTTACATCTCTTTACCGTTTAATGACCAATACGAAAAAATAGCAGCAATTTTAAAACCCTTTAAATTTTGTACTCTACCCATAGTTAAAAAAAGTTTCAACTCAGTTATCAAACTAGGTAAAGACCATACCGATAAATGGGATCGGACTAACCTAGTATATAAGTTCTTCTGCAAGTCATACCCAGCTTCATATACAGGGGAAACGAAACGTACTCTAAAAACGAGAATTAAAGGACATCAAAAAACTAATAACACAGAAGCAGTAGTAAAACAACATATGAACGAATTCTCACATGACTTCGACTGGAAAAATTGTAAACTTCTAGATTACGAAACAAACTACAAAAAACGCACTCTATCTGAAATGATCCATATTAAATGCGATAAAAACAATATCAATAAGAAAGAAGATGTAAAATCATTAAACAGTTTGTATTTTCCGTTACTGCGCCTTTTAAATTAATATTATGCATCGCTCTGTTTATTTTTGGCCCTGTTTGTAAATACAAGGATCGTACGACTATAAATACAAATGTACACCACTGTATTGCTTACATTGACGTTATGTGCTAGGTAAAATAAGGTATATACTATTCCTTTATACAAGTGATAGTTCCTTTTTTATATATTGTAATTAAAAACCGTTTTGTTAATAAATTATAGCCTGAAGAGGTTGGCGGAGCATGCCAACGAAACGTTGCACAAATTTAAAGTAAAAACTTGTTTTTTCTTTTTACCTGCCTTCTTCGGATCGATACATTATATTTCAAATAAACAATTGGAGAGCAATATTCATATTTAACTCAACATACAAAGTCCTGGATCAGAAATGGACTCAATAATATACAACCAAGGACAATCTCTTTTCAACTACATTGAAAAATCCTATGGACTACAATCCAAACGACAACTAGAGGATTGGTGTAACTTAAACTATCAACTTGCGGAATCAATACCATAACGCTGGTTTCTGTTAAGATGCAGATCCAAAGACATCATACCTCTACATATCTTCAACATAAGTAAGCGTTTCCGTACTTTATCGTTCAAGAGTCAAAAGTGTAGACAAAAACTTCAGAATACTGACAATCTGTTATCTCTTAAACTTCTAAATCTTGAAATTCGTGACATTAACTTTCGCATCAATTTCCTGAACAAATCATTGTCGGCGCTAAAAAATTTGATCATGCGACGTAATATTGACAGTGCAATCATAAATAAGTTCTTTAGATATACAGACAAAAAAGTTAATATCATTTTAGCCAAACATAACACGAAGTTAAAGAAAAAATTTAAATTCTTGAACAACAGATTATTGCAAATCTCAGAGCCAACTACATCGTCTACATCTTCCAAACGTTTTTTCAAAAATATTACGAATGTACATATACCGACTGATGTAGTAGAAATAGTATCTTTAGGACCAAAATTTAGTATTAATGAAGAGATAAATAAAAAAGACATTATTGACACCTTCAAAAATATTGAGTCTAGCTTAGACAACTCTGAATTACCTATTAGGAAAAAATTAGAAATTAGGGAAAAAATTGTATCTAATTTAAAAATGGGCCTCAATAAACAAAAACACGTAAATTCGCAAGATAGAAATATGAAAATTAAGTTAAGAAAAACTAAAGATTTCATGAAAAGTAATCCTGACATATGGTTCACTACTTCTGATAAAGGCAATGTGACGGTCTGTTTACTTAAGACTGAATATTATATAAAAATGGAAAACCTACTATCTGATAAAACTGCGTATGAATATTTGAAAAAGAATCCTTTAAAGAAATTACAAACAGACACCTCTACGATCCTAAAAAATCTAAATGACAATAACTATCTACACACAAAATTTCATAATAACGCACTTTCCTGTACCAATACGACACTAGCAAAATGCTACGGTTTACCTACGATACATAAAAAAGATGTACCATTTCATCCAATAATTTCATTGATCAACAGTCCGACCCATATTTTAGCTAAAATAATTTACAATGAGATTAAACATTCTATAAAAATACCCGCATCTCACATCAATAACAGCTTATATTTAAAACAAAAATTAGAATCAGTTATTAGATGACATCTAAATGTCATCTCTTTATTTACTAACATACCACTACAGTTAGTATTAGATAGCCTAGACAGAAGATTTGAATATGTTCATAACAAATGTAAAATTCCTTTTCACGACATCGTTACTTGCACAAAATTTTTGTTTTCTAATACTTTTTTCTCGTTCAATAATAAGTTTTATCGACAAATTGAAGGTACACCTGTGGGTTCTCCCATTTCACCCTTGTCCGCAGATATGGTGTTAGATGACTTAGAAACAAATAGTCTACAAAACTTAGAAGATAACTATAACGTCAAACCTCTCCCCTTATGTGTATTGAGAAAAAACATATCGATCTAGTTATAAATATCTTTAATTCATACAATAAACGTTTACAATTTACGTATGAACTTGAACAAGACAAAAAAATCAACTTTCTAGATATTTCCATAATTCGTCACAATAATTCTATTATTACAGATTGGTTTAACAAACCCACCTCTTCCGGTAGATTGATTCATTATCTCTCCAACCATCCCACTCAACAAAAAATAAACATAGTCTATAACCTCGTCGATAGGGCTATTTCTCTTTCACACAAACAATTTCATAGCAAAAATCTAAAAATGGTCTATTAAATCCTAAGAGACAATAATTACCCTAACAAATTTATCAACCGTCATACACGTATTAGGATGCACACAATTAAACATAAACAACCCCAAAAAAGTACACCATTACACAATAGATCTATATCTTACATCTCTTTACCGTGTAATGACCAATACGAAAAAATAGCAGCAATTTTAAAACCCTTCAAATTTTGTACTCTACCCATAGTTAAAAAAAGTTTCAACTCAGTTATCAAACTAGATAAAGACCATACCGATAAATGGGATCGGACTAACATAGTATGTAAGTTCTTCTGTAAGTCATGCTCAGCTTCATATACAGGGGAAACGAAACGTACTCTAAAAACGAGAATTAAAGAACATCAAAAAACTAATAACACAGAAGCAGCAGTAAAACAACATATGAACAAATTCTCACATGACTTCGACTGGAAAAATTATAAAATTCTAGATTACGAAACAAACTACAAAAAACGCACTCTATCTGAAATGATCCATATTAAATGCGATAAAAACAATATCAATAAGAGAGAAGATGTAAAATCATTAAACAGTTTGTATTTTCCGTTACTGCGCCTTTTAAATTAATACTATGTATCGCTCTGTTTATATTTGGCCTTGTTTGTAAATACAAGGATCGTACGACTATAAATACGAATGTACACCACTGTATTGCTTACATTGACGTTATGTGCTAGGTAAAATAAGGTATATACTATTCCTTTATACAAGTGATAGTTCTTTTTTATATATTGTAATTAAAAACTTTTTGTTAATAAATTATAGCCTGAAGAGGTTAGCGGAACATGCCAACGAAACGTTGCACAAATTTGAAGTAAAAACTTGTTTTTTCTTTTTACCTGCCTCCTTCGGATCGATCCATTATATTTCAAATAAACAATTGATGAGCATTATTCATATTTAACTCAAAATACATTAATTGCCATTCTCTCAACATATTTCTAACTTTACATACACCATGCAATACATGCTGAGGGATTGTATATCGAATTTGAGATCTAAATAATCATCAAGTGTTGAGTTATTGCCTTTTTTGTGTGTTTTTTAGGAAATTTTCAAGAGAAAAAGTTATTTTCCAAAACTGGCTGATCGAAAAGGTCTGAAATTGGTATTCAAAATCCCCCAGCACGTATTGCATTGTGTGAGGACATTTTGGTAAACTTTGAGCAAGGGTCCGGTTGTTTTAGTTGGAAATGCACATGTGTCTTTTCGACTTCTGAATCCAAAAGATACATTGCCATTCTCTAAACATATTTCTGAGTTTAGACACACCATGCAATACATGCTGTGGGATTGTATATCGAATTTGAAATCTAAATAATCATCAAGTGTTGAGTTATTGCCTTTTTTGTGTGTTTTTTCAGGAAATTTTCAAGAAAAAAAGTTATTTCCCAAAACTGGCCGATCCAAAAGGTCTAAAATTGGATATACAATCCCTCAGCATGTATTGCATTGTGTGAGGACATTTTGTAAATTTTGTGCAAGGGTCTGGTGGTTTTAGTTGGAAATGCACATGCACCTTTTCGACTTTTGAGTCCAAAAGATACATTGCCATTCTCTAAACATATTTCTAACTTTACACACATCATGCAATACAAGCTGAGGGATTGCATATCGAATTTGAGATCTAAATATTCAGAAAGTGTTAAGTTAATGCCTTTTTTGTGTGTTATTTAGGAAATTTTCAAGAAAAAATGTTATTTCCCAAACCTGGCTGATCGAAATGTCTGCAATTGGATATACAATCCCTCAACATGTATTGCATTGTGTGAGGACATTTTGGTAAAGTTTGAGCAAGGGTCTGGTGGTTTTAGTTGGAAATGCACATGCGCCTTTTCGACTTTTGAGTCCAAAAGACACATTGCCATTCTCTCAATGTATTTCTAACTTTACACACACCATGTAATACATGCTGAGGGATTGTATATCTAATTTGAGATCTAAATAATCATCAAGTGTTGAGTTATTACCTTTTTCGTGTGTTATTTGCAAATTTTCAAGAAAAAAAGTTATTTTCCAAAACTGGCTGATCGAAAAGGTCTGAAATTGGTATTCAAAACCCCCAGCATGTATTGCATTGTGTGAGGAAATTTTGGTAAACTTTGAGCAAGGGTCTGGTGGTTTTAGTTGAAATGCACATGCACCTTTTCGACTTTTGAGTCCAAAAGATACATTGCCATTCTTTCAACATATTTCTAACTTTACATACACCATGCAATACATGCTGAGAGATTGTATATCGAATTTGAGATCTAAATAATCATCAAGTGTTGAGTTATTGCCTTTTTTGTGTGTTCTTTAGGAAATTTTCAAGAACAAAAATTGTTTTCCAAAACTGGCTGATCTAAAAGGTCTTAAATTGGTATTCAAAACCCCCCAGCATGTATTGCATTGTGTGAGGACATTTTGGTAAACTTTGAGTAAGGGTCTGGTGGTTTTAGTTGGAAATGCACATGTGCCACTTCGACTTTTGAATCCAAAAGATACATTGCCATTCTCTAAACATATTTCTAACTTTACACACACCATGCAATACATGCTGAGGGATTGTATATCGAATTTGAGATCTAAATAATCATCAAGTGTTGAGTTATTGCCTTTTTTGTGTGTTTTTTAGGAAATTTTCGAGAAAAAAAGTTATTTTCCAAAACTGGCTGATCGAAAAGGTCTCAAATTGGATATACAATCCCTCAGCATGTATTGCATTGTGTGAGGACATTTTGGTAGACTTTGAGCAAGGGTCTGGTGAATTTAGTTGGAAATGCACATGTGCCTTTTCGACTTTTGAGTCCAAACGATACATTGCCATTCTCTAAACATATTTCTAACTTTATACACTCCATACAATACATGCTGAGGGACTGTATATCGAATTTGAGATCTAGATATTCAGCAAGTGTTGAGTTATTGCCTTTTTTGTGTCTTATTTGGAAATTTTGAAGAAAAAAAGTTATTTTCCAAAACTGGCTGATCGAAAAGGTCTGAAATTGGTATTCAAAACCCCCCAGCATGTATTGCATTGTGTGAGGACATTTTGGTAGACTTTGAGCAAGGGTCTGGTGAATTTAGTTGGAAATGCACATGTGCCTTTTCGACTTTTGAGTCCAAACGATACATTGCCATTCTCTAAACATATTTCTAGCTTTATACACACCATACAATACATGCTGAGGGACTGTATATCGAATTTGAGATCTAAATAATCATCAAGTGTTGGGTTATTGCCTTTTTTGTATGTTTTTTCAGGAAATTTTCAAGAAAAAAAGTTATTTCCCAAAACTGGCTGATCCAAAAGGTCTGAAATTGGATATACAATCCCTCAGTATGTATTGCATTGTGTGAGGACAGTTTAGTAAACTTTGAGCAAGGTCTGGTGGTTTTAGTTGAAAATGCACGTGCGCCTTTTCGACTTTTGAGTCCAAAAGATACATTAATTGCCATTCTCGCAACATATTTCTAACCTTACACACACCATGCAATACATGCTGCCGGATTGTATATCGAATTTGAGATCTAAATAATCAGCAAGTGTGGAGATATTGCAATTTCTGTGCTCTTGTCAAGAAATTGTCAAGAAAAAAATTTATCCTACACTGGCTGATTGAAAAGATTTTAAATTAGATATACAATTCCTAAACATGCATTGTATTGTGTGTGAACATTCTGGTGAACTTTAACCGAGGGTCAGGTGGTCTCAGTTGGAAATGCACATGTGCCTTTTCGACTTTTGAGTCTAGAAATCCCTTTCCATTTTCTACAAATATCTTAAACTTTACACATGCTATGTTATACATGCCGAGAGATTATATATCAGGTTTCAGATCTAATTAATCAGTAAGTTTGGAGATACTGCATTTTCTGTGTGTTTTTCAAGAAATTTTCAAGACAATAGTTATTTCCTCCATACTGGGAGATTGAGTAGATGATCATCTATTCAATAAGCCATCCTTAAAAATATTAATAACTTCTTTCATGATTGTACTAATAAATTTGTTTGAAGTTCTGAACGTTCACGGTGAACGAAAAATCGAAAATTTCCAAATTCGGTTTTTTTGATATTATCTCTTAGAGATACGCATAAAACATGTACAAATTGCAAAACAAGTTATTCCAAAGTGATTATCCCCCAAATCACCCCTAAAACCACCCCGACTAGACAATAAATGACAACAAAAATTGGTACCATGAGAGTTTATTAATTTAAAACAAATTTTATAGCTGATATTTCTTCCAGATGCTGCCCTAGCATTGCAAAAAAATTGGCGATATGAAATTCGAACCGGATCCTTTCGCTCGGGGGTGCAAAAGGGCTAAAATAGCGTAAAATACACGAAAAATACCGAGAAAAAATCATGTCTCGTGAGTTTATGAATTTAAGGCAAATTTTATTGCTGATATTTTTTCGAGATGCTGCCCTAGCATTTTTGAAAAATTGGCGATATGAAATTCGAGCCGAATCCGTTCGCTTGGGGGGTGGAAAGGGGTTAAAATAGTGTAAAATACACGAAAAATACCGAGAAAAAATCATGTCTCGTGAGTTTGTGAAATTTAAGATAAATTTTATTGCTGACATTTCTTTGAGATGCTGCCCTAGCTTTGAAAAAAATTGGCGATTTGAAAATATAACGGGATCCTTTCGCTTGGGGGGTGCAAAGGGGCTAAAATATCGGAAAATACACGAAAAATATTGCGAAAAAATCATATCTCGTGAGTTTATTAATTTAAGACAAATTTTATAGCTGATATTTCTTCGAGATGCTACCCTAGCATTGCAAAATAATTGGCGATATGAAATTCGAACCGGATCCTTTCGCTCGGGGGTGCAAAGGGGCTAAAATAGCGTAAAATACACGAAAAATACCGAGAAAAAATCATGTCTCGTGAGTTTATGAATTTAAGACAAATTTTATTGCTGATATTTTTTCGAGATGCTGCCCTAGCATTTTTGAAAAATTGGCGATATGAAATTCGAGCCGAATCCGTTCGCTTGGGGGGTGGAAAGGGGTTAAAATAGTGTAAAATACACGAAAAATACCGAGAAAAAATCATGTCTCGTGAGTTTGTGAAATTTAAGATAAATTTTATTGCTGACATTTCTTTGAGATGCTGCCCTAGCTTTGAAAAAAATTGGCGATTTGAAAATATAACCGGATCCTTTCGCTTGGGGGGTGCAAAGGGGCTAAAATATCGGAAAATACACGAAAAATATTGCGAAAAAATCATATCTCGTGAGTTTATTAATTTAAGACAAATTTTATGGATGATATTTCTTCGAGATGCTACCCTAGCATTGCAAAATAATTGGCGATATGAAATTCGAACCGGATCTTTCCGCTTGGGGGGCGCAAAGGGGCTAAAATAGCGGAAAATACACAAAACGTACCGAGAAAAAATCATGTCTCGTGAGTTTATTAATTTAAGGCAAATTTTATGACTGATATTTCTTTCAGATTCTGTCCTAGCATTGAAAAAAATTGGCGATTTGATATTCGAACCGGATCTTTTCTCTTGGGGGGTGCAAAGTAGCTAAAATAGCGGAAAATACACGAAAAATACGGCGAAAAAATCCTGTCTCGTTAGTTTATTAATTTAAGACAAATTTTATAGCTGAAATTACTTCAAGATATTACGATAGCTTTTTGAAAAAATTGCCTTTATGAAAATCGATCCGGAACCTTTCGCTTTGTGGCTGGGGGGGGGGGGGGGCTGGAAAGGGGCTAAAATAGCGAAAAATAATCCATTACGACTGAAAAAAATCAGCTCTCGGGAGTTTATTAATTCGAAAATTTTTGTTTTTTTTTTCATTATATTTTCTGGAGAGGAGACGAGTGCAAAGATATTTGAAATGTAAATTTTTTCATAGTTTTTTCAATCTGGAGTTACTCAAGAACGGTTTCATGTGAAACTTTATAATTCATAGGAAACATTGTGTATTGCACCTCATTAATTTTTCGATTTTTGTTATTATATTTTTATCTTTTTTTTTTAATAGCAATATTGCTTCGGTTTTATTAATGTTATAAAAGCCAAATAAGATTTTGAAAATATGGCTTATTGATATAAGGTAAAGTATGCAGATGTGGGACAGTTTCGAGCATATTTTTTTGTAATCTTTTGTAGTACCATATCGAAGCATAATACATGAAAAGTCATGACCTCAGCAGATAGCTTGTGTTTGGAGATTTATTTAAAAAAACAAGTTTTTTTTGTTGCTGGTGTTTTGAAATAATCGCATTCAAGGAAATTAACTATTGTCTGATGAGTGGATCACACTAATTTACTTGGGAGCTGCAGTAGAATGTCCGTCGGGATGCAATAATGGGACTATACTTTTTAACGTGTTTCGGACTGTCCCACTGCTGTGATATGGAAATCAAGAGGTACCTTATGTGGGACAAGGATTTTGCTATATACATTCGGAAAATTAGCCTCGAAAAGTTGGTACCATGTTATACACTATTTTCATCTGCGAAATCAACAAAATAACGAAGTGATTACATAGTAAACACCATAAATAATGCTAATAAATTAATGACATTATCGTCTTAAGTGTTTATTGTCCTACTACTGGTCCGAAAATTGTCTTTGTCCCAGTACTGCTTCCTTTCTTAGTTAATTTTCAGTTATTACTTAAATCGTTTTTCCCGTAAACCGTTTGTATCACAAACATCGACTTCTCGATTTTTAATACATTATTTTTCCATTTTATATACTATTAAAGCTCATATTATTTATGTATTATTTATGTATTATTAATAGTTCATGTTTGAAAAGCATAAAGAGATATCTTAATAAAATTAAACTATTTTGAATAGAACAACTCTCTTGGTTAGCATGTTAATCAAATGGAGGCATTTTTAGTTTATAGGTAATGTAGTACTGTAAGGACTCGTGAGTCAATGCAGCGATCATGAAACAATAAGTATTATTTAACATTTTAATTAGTCAAATCATGTGTGAAAAAATTATTTATGAACTTATATGATTTTTTAAGTTAAGGGATAATTTAAGCATAGAGTAGAAAATAAATAATTTCTAATTGCACAAACACGTGATTCCCGTACTAACGCAAAATAGGTTAGAACAACATCGATTTTTTATTCTCAACAATAAATACCGTTTTAAAAAGGTCGTCGTAATACATTTTATTGTACTTATAAGAAAGTGCAGAATTTCTTGTTTAATAACATACTTTTTTATTTTTTAAAACCAACTTTTAAAGTAACAAACTTTATTACTTTTCATCACAATTGATATGATTCATATTAACTGTAGTGTAAAAATGACTAATTTCAATAATTTTTATCTCAAAAAATAGGTTGGCTACATATATTTTAAAAAATAAATAAAAAACTCCCTAGAATTTTGTTATTTTTGAAACCCACTTTTTGATACATTACAGAACTACCTTAAGATTTAAATAGATGTTTAAATAAAACTATTTAAAATTATGATTATATTTTAAAGCGTCTGTAATATAATATCTCCATATTTTCTTTGTTGGCAGTAGCAACACATGTTTTCAATTTAAAATTTGGTCTGTTACAGGGTATACAAATTTATAATTTGACTATAATATTGTACAACGAATGTTCATTGTTTACGTAAATGAAAAAAATGACAAAACGTAAATAACTTGTTTGAAAATTAAACTCTCACATCAAGGAATAGCTAATTAAATCCGTAAATATCGATAATGTAATCAGTCTGTTAAAGAAAATAAATAAATAGGAATCACGCGCGTCATGTACTTAGCGACGCTCGGCAAATAGAAACTATATAAATGCTATGCAAATAGAACACTTGCCGAGCTGATGTTTCCCCCAGCGTTCACCAGCCAGAGGCAGTGTCACACGTCATACTGATCGCGATCATATAGTACCTATAATGGGAGGCGCATATTTAGCGTAAAATACACTTTGTTCAATTCGCATATAATCGTATGCTAAATCTCTAAGAAAAAAAACGAAAGACATTTATCGATAGATTTTTTCCTGCTCTTTCCAATGTTCCTATTGCTTTTACTCCGAAACAATACTTCCTTCTGGTCGAAAATTCAAGTTGTCAGTTCAGAGTCATTTTTCTCAAAGTATATCATGTTTTTGTTTGAAAATGCATTTTACCATTCGAAAGTACAATTCTTAAGCTACAAAACCCTCATTTTTTGAGTTCGAGAAATGAAGGGTTCAACAGTAACAAAGACAGCGACGAGCGGCCGCACGCGCTCTTCACGCTGCGCCCGAGCGAGCTCTATACTAATAAATGTAGTGAACCATTTCGGTTTTTCATACTGAAAAATATCATTAAACAATAAAGCCTCAAACATCATTTTTATTAGTAGGTCACAAATTTAACTTTCAATCCTGTTAATTTCTAATTTTTTTTATTTTTATTCGAATAGGTATGATACAATTGGGAAGTTCCTGATACTGAAAATCGTTTTAGATCTAACTTTCCAATATCTGCTAATAATTTGACATAGTGAAACGATGGAGTTTCAGGCACTGTTTTTGCTGAATCTAACCGTTGTTTTAGTTTATGTATAGTTTTTAAATATTCATCTTTTGATGAAAAGAAGCAAACATTATTTTCAAAATATTGTTACCCTCTCGTAAAGATCTTGTGGCGTTGGTATATAATTATCGGATACTTCCCGCAAACTTGCCCGCCTAGCATTACTTTTTACGAAAGCACCAATTCTATCACATCTATTTTCTCCGTGAGCAGTCCGATGACAATACCACTTTAACAGAAAAATCTTCATAGTGATGAAGAAAATTCTAGAAGTTGTGTATATTTTTTAAACATTTACTTCTTTAACGAAATCAAAAGATTTTTTAATGTAATTAATTATTATTTCTTGGATTAGGTAAAGTGCTATGGCATCGTGAATTAAATTGTCTGAAAAAATTATCATTCTTTTGTGTTCAATTTTAGAATCCGATCTTTTATGGTAAATGACTATTGTCGTCAAACTACATTGATTATTATTATTATACTAAAATGATTGCGCCACATATTATCCAATGAAAGCATAGTTTTCTGAAAAACCTAGGGAAATTAAAAATTCTAAAAAAGTGAAATATATAACCTATATTAATAAAAATTATGTTTGAGAGTCCGTTAGGACGCAGCGCGAAGAGCACCTGCGGCCGCTCGCCTCTTTTTTTAATCTTATTACTTTTGAATCCTTCATTTCTCCAACTCGAAAAATTAGGGTCTTGAAGCTTAAGAGTTGTACTTTCCAATGGTAAAATGCATTTTGAAAAAAGAACATGATTTACTGTCAGAAAAATGACTTTGAACTTTCAACTTGAATTTCCGACCAGAAGAAAGCGTTTCGGAGTAACAAACATAGCACCATTGGAAAGAGCAGGAAAAAGTCTATCGATATATGTCTTTTGTTTTTCTTTTAGAGACTCCGCACGCGATTATGAGCGAGTTAAACAGAGCGTATTTTACGCCCAAAAATGCGCCGCGTGCGCCTGCTGGTCCGCTTCTGCGGCGGACGCTCTCACATGTTTGAGGTTCGAACGTAGCGGACTCACGCGAGCCAGCGGCGACCGTACGGCCGTACCGACTCTCTCCGATTTCCCCCGCTCCGCAGCGATTCCAGGAACTGATCGCGCGCTGTATACAGTTTTGTTCGAGCGTCGCCGACTCTCGTGAGCTGCGTCAGCCGAACCACCTTCTACCGCTTCTCCCACTCCGTCTCGACTCAAGCCGCACTGATCGTGTGTATATGAATGGATATCTATATTATGTGTTCGGGCGTAGCGGAGTCGCGCGAGCCAACGCTAGCCGGGCACAGGCCATCTCTTCCTGATTTTCCCACTTCGCTCCAATTTGGCGCACTTATAGCTCGTAATTTAATAGATGAGTAAACAAAACGCTAAAATCAACTTTTCAATAAAAGAAATTATAATTAATGGTAAAAATTTGTTTTTTCGTTTAAGAGTAATTTTTCAAATTTTGTTTATTTCTTTTTTTGTACATTAAAACTAATGTTAGTTATACGTTAAATAATTAACGTACTTAAAGCCAAGTGAAATTCTTCATAGTGTGAGAAAAGCGGCGTTAATAGTTATATTCTAGTATAGACTAAAACGTGATGTTATGTAATAGATTAATCTAAAAAATAGAAAGAGATATATGGTATTGAAATATTTTTGATGTATATTATGAAAAGATTTATAATTTGTTAAACTGTTGATCTTATTTTTTCTCAGAGAGAAAATCCATTTGTAAAAATAGTCGAATTTCTTTTTGTATGGATAGGTGGAGTAAATGAGATTCAAATGTAATATCAATTTTGTTAAGTGGGAGAGTTTATACATCTATCGCACTAGTTTGTTCGCTGCAAAGATTGGTTCATAAATCCTAAAGATATTTCAGATGTGAATTGTTCCATTGTTTTCTTCAAATCACAATTTTCCGTGGTTATATATATATATATATATATATATATATATATATATATATATATATATATATATATATATATATATATATATATATATATATATATATATATATATATATATATATATATAAAGACCTATAAACGTTATTTCTGGTAATCTACAGGGTCCTATAGTTTATCTCTTCAGAGTTCCCTATATAAGCGCGTGACTAAAGAAATAATATCCCTGGGGTGTGGGACTAATACCACGTCCCGGAAATAACAGTTGCAGACACAGATTTTCCGGGACGTCCCGGAAAAAACAGCGCGTCCCGGAAATAACAGCGATGTACAGTGTAAACGTCCCGGAACGAACCGTTGCAGATAAATATATATATATATATATATATATATATATATATATATATATATATATATATATATATATATATATATATATATATATATATATATATATATATATATATATATATATATATATATATATATATATATATATATATATATATATATATATATATATATATATATATATATATATATATATATATATATATATATATATATATATATATATATATATATATATATATATATATATATATATATATTATATATATATATATATATAATCATATGAACATCGACTTATGCTGACACCAATGTATAAGACCACGTGACCTGTCTGCATAAGTGTAGTACCGTTTATACAAGTGTCTGCACAAGTCTAGCGTGACTAAAGAAATAATCCCTCTACTTATGCTGACGTCTGCATAAGTCGGTCTCTGTCTGCATAAGTCTATTTAAATTTCGGAAAGTGTCTGCATAACTAGCGTTTCATATATATATATATATATATATATATATATATATATATATATATATATATATATATATATATATATATATATATATATATATATATACGTCTGTAAATAAAAGCGTCTGTAAAATCATTAGTATGTGATGAGTAGATTTCAAGATTTCAAAGAAATTTAAATCAGACAGAACTTATTGTTTCTGCTGTTGCATACATTATTAAGAATAACACCGTTATATTGTCAAATCTGATTTTCAATTGTAATTTTTCGTTTCTATAATATTGTATTTTTCGAAAAACCACCAGTCATTGATACGAAATTCCGATCTTTATGCACGAGCATTTTTTTGTGTTTTTTTAATTTTTTTGAACAAATTTAACTAGGTTACAGAGGATTTAAAATTTTGAGCTGCTCACTTCCCTTGAAATATCCCATATATATATATATATATATATATATACTTTTATCGGGGTTTATGGAGCCCAACCCTGTATATTAGTACCTACAGCCGAGAGTTCCCTATGGCAACCCGGTCAAAAATATCCAGTTGGGAAATCCAACTGGATTTTCCAAGAGGGAAATCCAGCTGGGGAAGAGTGGATTCCAGCTGGATTTTGGTGGATTTCCCGTCGGATTCCCAGTTGATGATACCAAATATTCCCACCCATTTTTAACTGGATATTTAAGTGGATTCCCACCTAGATATAACAGGATTCCTATGCATTATTAACTGGATTTCCATTGAATAGAAAAGCGAAAGTTAGATGGATTCCCATCTATATTAAACTGGATTTTTACATGGATTTTCGCCGTCACGCTGGGATTCCCATTTATTATTAAGTAGAATTTTGAGTGGATTCCCATTTAATAGAAATGCGAAAGTTAGGTGGATTCCCACAAACATTTAACTGGATTTTTACATGGATTTCCGCCTTCGCCCAGGAATTCCCATTTATTATAAGTGGATTTCCATTTAATCCAGTTAAAAATGGGTGGGAATATTTGATATCATCAACTGGGAATCCGACTGGAAATCCACCAAAATCCAGCTGGAATCCACTCTTCCCCAGCTGGATTTCCCTCTTGGAAAATCCAGTTGGATTTCCCAACTGGATATTTTTGACCGGGAAGTGACTAAAGAAATAATGGACCCTGGGGTTATAGACTCTAGGTCGGGCCGCATAAACCCCTATATTTATAAATATTATGAAGCCCGCGCTGCATAATCAAAATCGGGCTCGATAAACCTCTATATATAAAAAAACTTTTTTAAAAAAACTAACAGGAAAATTTTTCGCCGATGTAAATGATTTTCTCTGCTTGAGTTACGTACGCTAAATTCCGTAACGTATGCGAAATGCATCTCGTAGGCCATAAATCTAATGGATGTAATCAGTACATACATAATCATATTTTTTCGATTCAGCATGCCTAAAATGCGATTTTACGTATACATAAACTTTTAAAATCGCTTTTACTTCCCCTGTATAGATATATCGTTCGATACACGTGCGAAAGATTGTTCTACCTCGTGTGCTAGAATCAATACTTTCCCACTTGTATCGAAATATACTATTAAGTATAAGAAGAAATTATATTTTGTAAACTTTAATTAAATGAGAAAAAAAATTACATTAGACGCCTCTAACAAAAGGATTGGTGTTACTTTACATGGTACCATGATCTTATACTTGTTCGCGTCAAAATAGTTTTTTTTTGACAGTTGCTTGAAACATGTATTTTTTCACGACTAAAAGTCGCACAGGAAATAGCGCATTCCGAGCGTTTTCTCAAAGTTTAGCGGGAAAAAAATTCTTTCCCCGCTAACTTCAATGTAATTTTGTAAAATTGTTCTTTTAGTGTCAAATTTATATATTATATACTTTTTTGGCTTGTTTAGATGATATAAAATAACAAGAGTTATTACCACTTATACAAACAATTGAAAAAAATTACATTTCGATTTAAAATAAATATAAGAATGACGCATATATTTGTAATAAGCTATGCAAATAAAAACAGAAAATGCAATGATTTGTAACTGCATAGTACATGACTCGAAATGCGCGATCCCCTATGCCTACACAACTTTTATGCCTACAAAAAGGACCTCTCATGGATTCGTTAAAAAAAAGGTGTGTACTCATCACGGAAAGTAGAACTATTTCAGACTTAGGTGAGGAGTTTTCAGCTCATTTTCTCTCCTTGTTACACAATATGCTATTTGGATGTGCTTGTCCGTCATTCGATTTTATGAACTCGTTTCCAAACGCACAAAATCAGGTATATTATGGACACGTATATCAAAAACTAATTTGCCTTAGAGTTTTCTGAAGAACATTTTCGAGGACGTAATGGAGGTATGAAAAAATACAAAAACCAAAACAATTTTTATTTTTCAATTAATTTCTTACAAATGAAGTATTATGGCGATGGAATAAGTTTTGGCATACTAGAGAAAAAATCATTTTTCTCACATACATTTTACATTAGTCTATTATTACGAATATATTCCTCTCTTAAAAGAATGATGGAGGAAATGTGAAGCCGAAATAAAACAATTCCGATTGGCCAAGTCAGTCTAAAAAGGAGCGCCCGATTAGTCGACGGTGACTTCAGTTTTTCGCTTACGGTCTTGACTGATTGGGCCGAATAAAACCCGCAAAGTTTGGAATAATGAAATATTTAAATAAAAAATATAAGTATAAATAGTATTAATCATTTGAAATGTGGTTTTGTATGACAAAAAAATATTAAAAGTTATCTGTAGTTAACAATGAAGGACTATGAATACAGGATTATGAATCCAGTTAAATTTCTAACCAACCAATTGCATTCTCCTAGAGCAAGCTTTGTAATAGTATAATTTTTATAGCAAAATAATGAATTATTTTCATCCACAAAATTTGTGTTGAGTTAATAAACTCGCTAGAACTGATTTTTTTCGGTATTTTTTGTGTATTTTTCTCTATTTTAGCCCATTTGCACCCCGCAAGCGAAAGGTTCCGGATCCAATGTCATATCGCTAATTTTTTACTATGCTAGAGCAGTATCTCGAAGAAATATCAGCCAAAAAATTTGTCTTAAATTAATAAACTCACGAGACATGATTTTTTCTCGCTATTTTTTGTAGATTTTCCGCTATTTTAGCCCCTTTGCACCCCCTAAGCGAAAGGATCCGGTTCGAATTTCATATCGCCAATTTTTATTCAATGCTAGGGCAGTATCTGGAAGAAATATCGGCGATAAAATTTGTCTTAAATTAATAAACTCAAGAGACATGATTTTTTCTCGGTATTTTACGTGTATATTCCGCTATTTTAGCCCATTTGCACCCCCTAAGCGAAAGGATCCGGTTCGAATTTCATACCGCCAATTATTTTAGAATGCTAGGGCAGTATCTGGAAGAAAAATCAGCGATAATATTTGTATTAATTTAATAAACTCACGAGACATGATTTTTCCTCGATATTTTATGTGTATTTTCCGCTATTTTAGCCCATTTGCACCCCCTAAGCGAAAGGATCCGGTTCGAATTTCATATCACCAATTTTTTTACAATGCTAGGGTAGGCAGTATTCGGAAGAAATATCAGCGATAATATTTGTCTTAAATTAATAAACTCACGAGACATGATTTTTCCTCGGTATCTTACGTGTATTTTCCGATATTTTAGCCCCTTTGTACCCCCCAAGCGAAAGGATCCGGTTCGAATTTCATATCGCCAATTTTTTTTTAATGCTAGGGCAGTATCTGGAAGAAATATCAGCCATTAAATTTGTCTTAAACTAATAAACTCACGAGACGTGATTTTTTCTGGCTATTTTTCGTAGATTTTCCGCTATTTTAGCCCCTTTGGACTCCCTAAGCGAAAGGATCCGGTTCGAATTTCATATCGCCAATTTTTATTTAATGCTAGGGCAGTATCTGCAAGAAATATCAACGATAAAATTTGTCTTAAATTAATAAACTCTCATGGTACCAATTTTTTTTGTCATTTATTGTCTAGTCGCGGTGGTTTTAGGGATGATTTGGGGGGGTAATCACTTTGGAAATAACTTATTTTCCAATTTGTACATATTTTATGCATATCTTTAAGAGATAATATCAAAAAACCGAATTTGGAAATTTTCGATATTTCGTTTACGGTGAACGTTCAGAACTTCAAACTCATAGGAGGAGGTCTTAGTTGGAAATGCACATGCGCTTTTTCGACTTGTCATTCCAAAGATCTCTTTCCATTCTCTACAAATATCTTAAACTTTACACACACTATGTTGTCCATACTGAGGGATTACATACGAGGTTTTAGTTCTAAATAATCAGCAAGAGTGGAGATACTGCATTTTTTGTGTGTTTTTCAAGGAGTTTTCAAGAAAAAAAGTTATTTTCTCCATACTGGCTAATTGAGTATATCTGCTATTGGATATACAATCCCTCAGCATGTATTACATAGTGTGTATGTAATTCTGGTAAACTTTGAGCGAGATTGAGAAGGTCTTAGTTGGAAATGCACATGCGCTTTTTCGACTTTTCATTCCAAAGATCCCTTTCCATTCTCTACAAATATCTTAAACTTTGCACACACTATGTTGCACATGCTGAGGGATTATATTCCAGGTTTTAGTTCTAAATAATCAGCAAGAGTGGAGATACTGCATTTTCTGTGTGTTTTTCAAGAAGTTTTCAATAAAAAAAGTTATTTTCTCCATACTGGCTAATTGAGTATATCTGAAATTGGATATACAATCCCTCCGTATGTGTAGCGTTATATGTGGACATTCTGGTAAACTTTAAGCGAGGGTCGGGAGGTCTTAGTTGGAAATGCACATGCACTTTTTCGACTTTACATTCCAAAGATCCCTTTCCATTCTCTACAAATATCTTAACTTTACATCTATCTACTCCCTCTGTTCCTGGCAGGTCGATACTGCTATCCTCATTCCTATACTGCTTAACACTTTATTAATATATTTTGTATTGCCCTAGGTGAAGAGCTCCTGTAGAAGACAACACGTCTTCATATAATTCTACTCTCCTCCAGGGCAGCCAACGCAACTACCACTTCCCGAGGACATCCCTAGGCGAACACAACGGAGAAGGGAGGGCGAAGGTGTAGTTGAACGTAGTTTGCGCTCCCGTGACAGACTCGAGTAAGTACTTCACTTCGGATTTGGACTTTATCCTATAGTATAGCCGAATCTAGCCTCCAACTTTCCATCTGTCTACACCTCTGCTCCTGGCAGTTTGATACTGCTCTCCTCATCGCCACTGCCTAAAACATTATTAATATATTTTGTTTTGCTCTAGGCGAAGAGCTCCTGCAGAAGAGAATACGTCTTCATATCATTCTACTCTCCTCGAGGGCAGCCAACGCAACTACCACTTCCCGAGGACATCACATAGGAGAACACAACAGAGAAGTAAGGGCGGAGGTGTATAGTTGAATGTAGTTTGCGCTCCCGCGACAGACTCGAGTAAGTACTTCACTTCGGGTTTGGACTTTATCCTATAGTATAGCCGAACCTAGCCTACAACTTTCCATCTGTCTACTCCTCTGTTCCTGGCAGGTCGATACTGTAATCCTTATTCCTATACTGCTTAACACTTTATTAATATATTTTGTTTTGCCCTATGCGAAGAGCTCCTGCAGAAGACAACACGTCTTCATATAATTCTACTCTTCTCCAGGGCAGCCAACGCAACTACCAAGTCCTGAAGACATCAGCTAGACAAACATATCGTAGAAGTGAGAGCGAAGGTATATATAAATATAGTTTGATCTGTGCCAGACTCGTGTAAGTACTTCACTTCGGATTTGTACTTTATCTTGTAGTACAGCCGAACCTAGTCTCCAACTTTCCATCGGTCTACTCCTCTGTTCCTGGCAGTTCGATACTGCTATTCTCATCCCTACTGCTTAACACATTATTAATATATTTTGTATCGCCCTAGGTGAAGAGCTCCTGTAGAAGACAACACGTCTTCATATAATTCTACTCTTCTCGAGGGCAGCCAACGCAACTACCACTTCCCGAGGACATCCCTAGGCGAACACAACGGAGAAGGGAGGGCGAAGGTGTAGTTGAACGTAGTTTGCGCTCCCGTGACAGACTCGAGTAAGTACTTCACTTCGGATTTGGACTTTATCCTACAGTATAGCCGAATCTAGCCTCCAACTTTCCATCTGTCTACACCTCTGCTCCTGGCAGTTTGATACTGCTCTCCTCATCGCCGCTGCCTAAAACATTATTAATATATTTTGTTTTGCTCTAGGCGAAGAGCTCCTGCAGAAGAGAATACGTCTTCATATCATTCTACTCTCCTCGAGGGCAGCCAACTCAACTACCACTTCCCGAGGACATCACATAGGAGAACACAACAGAGAAGTAAGGGCGGAGGTGTATAGTTGAATGTAGTTTGCGCTCCCGCGACAGACTCGAGTAAGTACTTCACTTCGGGTTTGAACTTTTCCTGTAGTATAGCCGAACCTAGCCTACAACTTTCCATCTGTCTACTCCTCTGTTCCTGGCAGGTCGATACTGCAATCCTCATTCCTATACTGCTTAACACTTTATTAATATATTTTGTTTTGCCCTAGGCGAAGAGCTGCAGAAGACAACACGTCTTCATATAATTCTACTCTTCTCCAGGGCAGCCAACGCAACTAGCACGTTCTGAAGACATCAGCTAGACAAACATATCGTAGAAGTGAGAGCGAAGGTGTATATAAATATAGCTTGATCTCCTGTGCCAGACTCGAGTAAGTACTTCACTTCGGATTTGGGCTTTATCTTGTAGTACAGCCGAACCTAGTCTCCAACTTTCCATCGGTCTACTCCTCTGTTCCTGGCACTTCGATACCACTATCCTCATCCCTACTGCTTAACACATTATTAATATATTTTGTATTGCCCTAGGTCAAGAGCTCCTGTAGAAGACAACACGTCTTCATATAATTCTATTCTTCTCGAGGGCAGCCAACACAACTACCACTTCCCGAGGACATCACCTAGGCGAATACAACGGAGAAGGGAGGGCGAAGGTGTAGTTGAATGTAGTTTGCGCTCCCGTGACAGGCTCGAGTAAGTACTTCACTTTGGATTTGGACTTTATCATGTAGTATAGCCGAAACAAGCCTCCAACTTTCCATCTGTCTACTCCTCTGTTGCTGGCAGTTCGATACTGCTCTCCTCATCCCCACTGCTTAAGACATTATTAATATATTTTGTTTTGCTCTAGGCGAAGAGTTCCTGCAGAAGATAATACGTCTTCATATAATTGTACTCTCCTCGACGGCAGCCAACGCAACTATCACTTCCCGAGGACATCATCTAGGCAGACACGACGGAGAAGGGACGGCGAAGGTATACTTGAATGTCTGCGCTCCCGCGACAGACTCGAGATGTAGTCTAGGCGCCAGGGGGGTTTCTGTGGTCGATGGATATCCGCACTTCCACCAAAGCTTTTCTTAAGTATTTTTGTCTGCTGATTCTGAATTTCGAAGGTGGACAGTCGCCAGTCTGTTAGTTTTTTGTTATTAACAATTTAATTGTTTAAATTGCTGCCAAATCGATATGATTAATTATAACTGAATCCTAACTGCCTAAAACTGTAGTAAATTGATCTATAAATATGCTCATTTTTTCAGAATTGAAAATTTTTGATTAGAACCCGAATTATTGCAAATTTAGTGCAATAACTCGCGAATTCCAGCGCAATCGTGCATAATTCTAGATCAATTTACTACAGTTTTAGACAGTTGGCATTCAGTTATAATTAATCATATTGATTTGGCAACAATTTAAACAATTAAATTGTTAATAACAAAAAAACTAACAGTCTGGCGACTGTCCACCTTCGAAATTCAGAATCAGCAGACAAAAATACGTAAGAAAAGCTTTGGTGGAGGCGTGGACATCCATCGGCCACGGAAACCCCCCTGGCGCCTAGACTAATGTCAGTATTCAGTGGACACCTGATTTTTAGGTACGAATTATACCTCCTCAAAAAATAACAGTTTTCTGCGGGTGCACACGGAAAGAAAACTCTTACTGCTACAGTTAAAACGGCTTACTCGTGGAGTATAGGAGTTCCTTTACTATATAAGTAAGGTGGTTTTAGCAATCTCGGTAAGGGACCCATACTTTTATGGTATGGGTCGCTTACTTTTAAAGTATGTTGCTTTTCATACTACCACAGTTACACAATTATATGATCGTTGGATCAGCAGCATACCGACGTAACAGCGTCATACGATTTTAGTATACATTGCTTCCACCTTCAATTGTAAGGGAGAAATACTATAGCGGTAACGGTTGCTGCCTGCTAATACGGAAATCACAACTATTATAAGGAAGTGTTACTTATCGATAATTGAACGCATCGAATGCATCGTCTAGGTCTTTGGGGGTGGCCAATGATGGATTCTAGGTGGTTCGCTCCGTAGTTTTTTGCATTAAAATATCAGGGCGCATCTAATACGCAGTGCAGGTCTTCGGGGAAGCTGATGACGATATTTAGGTGGTACGCTCCGTAGTTTTTGGCTAATAGGTGTTGGACATGTCAAAACTTAAAGTATTACGAATCACGTAATTTTATACTATAAGTAAAAATCGTGATTATAAATAAATACTCGAACGTAATTACATTCAAATTGACATGTGTTTGTAATAAAAAAAATAGTAAATAAAAAAATGCGTATAGGCGAAATACGCACAATTATTTATAATAAAAAATGCGTACAAGCGAAATACGCACAATTATTTACAATATCAAAAATTTGTATAAGCGAAATACGCACAGTTGTTTATAATGCAAAAATGCGTATAGACGAAATACGCGCAATTATTAGTTATAAGGAAAGGTGTATGGGCGAACATATTTAATTATAACAGAAAAGAATTACAATTACATGAGTTTATTTAGTTATCTATTTATAAGAAACTAGATGTCTTGACACAAAATTAATTCTTTTCCGTTTTTTTTCAACAAAACTCATAAAATTTGAAAAGAAGCTAAAGAAACTTATGAGCTTAGCTCAATGAAATTATAGTAGCTCTACTTTTGCCAATCATTCAGTAGCATGACAAGTATAATACAAAGTAATTATTAATGACAATACTTCTAAACATACAAATTTTGTTAAAATGTCCAATTGGCAGTTATGCGTTTATATGATGGAAGGTGTATATTTTAAAATGCCGATTAACTTAAATACCATACTCAGGTTCATTTGAAGTTCAACCCTTGGTCTCAAATATTGTTACACCTTCCTGTTGTTTCAGGTATATGGGATATTTCACGTGAAGTCAGCAGCTCAAAATTTTAAAATCGCTCAAAACTCGTTTTCTTTTAGTTTTTATGAACCAAAAATGTTCCTCAAATTTTAGGTCGATATTTGCAAAACTAAAAAAGCTATGCAACATTGAAAATTCAATTTTTTGCAATTTTTGGTTAAAATCCAAGTTTATTCATTTTTTAACTCAAAATCTTGAAACTTTTTGCATAGTACATTGATTGGCAAAAGGTTTGCATTTTTTCTGTAGAATGTGCCAGTATTTATTTTATGACCCTTTTTGAAAGTCTCTGATTGGCTGCTTCTTAGTATACCTTCATCAAAGGATATTGAGGCTGCGGCCAAATATTCTTTATTCGACAAATTTTTTTTTGTATTCTTCTTCGAAAACCCCTCAAAATGCTTTTTTGATCAATACTGGCCGTTCATAGGGAAAAAAGTTACAACTTTTTGAAATATCAAGAAAAATCCATAATTTCAATTTTTGATAACATGATTAATGAAACTGAATATTATTCATACATCTTATGGCATGGACCGTACCACTGAATTTTGTTAGAGCATCAAATAGAACATTAGAAATATCTATTTTCAATAATATTAGGCTTACACAATAAGCGATACCTAATTATGAATGAAATTATCAGTCTGTTGCCTGATTTCATTTTGACAGCTTTATAGTAATTAATCTCTATAGCTTAACTTATTATTAATTCATAATTAGGTATTGCTTATTGTATAAGCCTAATATTATTGAAAATAGATATTTATAATGTTCTATTTGATGCTCTAACAAAATTCAGTGGTACGGTCCATGCCATAAGATGTATGAATAATGTTCAGTTTCATTAATCATGTTATCAAAAATTGAAATTATGGATTTTTCTTGATATTTCAAAAAATTGTAAATTTTCTCCCTTTGCTCGGCCAGTATTGATCAAAAAAAGCATTTTGAAGGGGTTTCGAATAAGAAATGCGTATATGTGAAATACGCACTATTATTAACAATAAAAAATGCGTATACGCAAAATACGCACAATTATTTATAAAAGGAAATACGTATACGCGAAATACGTACAATGGTTTATAATAAAAAAATATGCGTATAGGCGAAATACGCATATCTTTTTAGAGTAAAAAAATGCGTATAGGCGAAATACGTAAATATTGATTTGAACCATAGAAAATACAGATGTCTATTATTATTATAGTATCATATAATATTACAGATATTTAATATTCTTGAAATATGTAGCGCCATCTGTGTTAAAATCTATTAGGATTTTCTAGAGATGGCGCTGGTGTCATATTTCATCAATAGTATGTATTTCCTACTTTACCGATCTATGGGTCGGTCAAATCGCAGAATTGAGTTTGACACCCCCTTAAGTTTCTAATGCAAATCACTCTAAACTCAAAAGAGTAAAAATTGACGCAGAAATATAAAAATTGAGCAGTTTACTCTTTTTCAAGGCCATCGTCAATACAAACGCAGATCCCTACTTTACTGGTACCTAAATTTTATTTTCTTCATCCCCTAGCCGAAAGTATAGTCTGTAGAGGTAGATTTTGGATAGTTCTCGATCGAGTTCTTTGGGCAAAATGATTGGTCCATAAATTTCTATGTATACGCGACACAAATTTTGACTTCGCGCGAAAATTTAGACTAATTAATTTATTATACAAGTATAGTATATCGAACGTTATTGTAAAAATGTAAAATACGAGAAAACAAATTAGAAAATAAATATATAATAAATAGATAAATAAATAGATCATTGAAATGCATAATCAGTGCTTAAATACTAATGTTACGTGTGGATACTATGTACAACGTGACGAGGCGGATCGAGTTGCATCGAGCAACATGAGGACTACTCGAGGAAAGATGCGCACCAGCTTCGGTAGCTCAGTGGTCAGAGCAGTCGTCGCGAAAACGAAAGGTCCGGGGTTCAAGTCCCCGCCGAGTCACGCCGTTGCCGTTTTTTTATCGAGTAGTCCTCCATTTATTTATTTAATTGCGAGCTCTCACTCATAACACTAATAATATTTTCACTTTTTAAATAAGTAGATTATAAAGTATATTTTTCTCAAGATTAAGTTTCACTTATTGATTAAGTAATAAAAATGGTGAACATATTTTAAAGTGATTTTTTCACTTATTTTCAAGTGAAAGGGAGCATCACTTATAAATATATAAAAATTTACTTATTTTGAAGTAAAAAAGAGGATTTACTTATAAAATAAGTGGAAATTGACTTATTTTGAACTAAAAAGAGCATTTACTTATAAAATAAGTGGAAATTAACTTATTTTGTAGTGAAAAGGGCATTCACTTATGAAATAAGTGAAAATTTAACTTATTCAACTTTAGACTACATGTTGATTATCAGATTATTTATTTTTTAAGAATTATAATAATGTTTTTTAGCTTATAATTATATCAACGATGCTAAACGCTAACGAATTGATAGCATTATTGCATTCATTGACAGGAATAAGGATGGAAAAGATAAATCAGAGGTGACAAGGAATGGATGGTATGCAAGTTGATGGTGGTACAGAAGAAGAAGTAGAAAATCTCAATGTCCACAAAGAAGATGATACTGACGAAAGTGAATCATTGACGAAAGCAGAAAGTGAAACCAACGAGAGTGAAGAAGAACTGTCTTCGGACAGTGATGAGGAGTACGTTCCCGTCGGTAAAGAGAAAAACCATAAAAAGATCTCTCAAAGCTCAACTGAATGACATGTTTAGAAATGCAGGATTAACGAAAGATGCAGCTGAATTAGTGGCCTCACAATTGAAGTCTTATAACGTATTAGAACAGGGCGTCAACGTCACATTTTATAGAAACCAAGAAGAAGCGTTTCGGAAATACTTCACTGGCGAATCTGATCTAGTGTACTGTACGGATGTCAAAGGACTTATTGACGAGTTCCAACCAAATTTATACAAGCCAGAAGAATGGAGGTTATTCATCGATTCATCCAAGCGAAGCCTAAAGTCAGTTCTTCTTTACAATATGAACGTGCTTGCTCCGTTGCCAGTGGACCTTTTAACTGAACTCAAAGAAGAATACTGTAACATCGAGAAGGTTTTAAATAAAATAAAGTATAGTGATAATTTTTGTAGTATCCACCCTCCATAGTACATTGAAAATATTAAGAAACGATGGTGAGGGTCAACCCAGGATGTAAAAAATCACAACTCAAAGTTTTATTCTAAAATCACAACGTTTCGCTAGTCTGCTTTTCTAGCCTCTTCAGGTGAACATTTATTACACTACATAACAAAAAGTAAAAACAATATAATCGCAACATGGTCATTTTTCGTTGTACACATATGAAAAATCAAATAAAATTACATACATTACATAACTCGTTAACAGATATTTTAAGAGCCGAAGCTCTGTGTCAGAACCTCTATACAGACTACATCGCCGCCGACGACTATTACACTGAGTATTAGATATATAACTCTCGATTTCTAAGAAAACATAAACAAACCAATGCTTGACTACGAATCAAAACACATTATAAATGTATAAACGATGAAAACTGGCGTGCTTATCATAGCTATAGTGTAGCAAGATGATTTTTCTTCCATTTAATATCAAATTTATTCAAAATTCTCTTCAATCTTTTATACTGACTGTTTAAAAATTGCGTGTCTTCCTGTCTATTAATTGTGTTATCAATCCAATTTATATGTAGCATTTCAGCGTATATGTAGGCGAAACAAAAAGATGCTTGAAAACGAGAATCAATGAGCACAAAAAATCTGTAATAGATGGATTAAAATTAGACCCCCATAAATTACTTCCTGTTCCACAACATATCAAAAAAAATCCTACACACAATTTTGATTGGGCCAACACATTAATATTAGATAGAGAATGTAATAGGGAAAAACGACTTATATCTGAAATGCTACATATAAATTGGATTGATAACACAATTAATAGACAGGAAGACACGCAATTTTTAAACAGTCAGTATAAAAGATTGAAGAGAATTTTGAATAAATTTGATATTAAATGGAAGAAAAATCATCTTGCTACACTATAGCTATGATAAGCACGCCAGTTTTCATCGTTTATACATTTATAATGTGTTTTGATTCGTAGTCAAGCATTGGTTTGTTTATGTTTTCTTAGAAATCGAGAGTTATATATCTAATACTCAGTGTAATAGTCGTCGGCGGCGATGTAGTCTGTATAGAGGTTCTGACACAGAGCTTCGGCTCTTAAAATATCTGTTAACGAGTTATGTAATGTATGTAATTTTATTTGATTTTTCATATGTGTACAACGAAAAATCACTATGTTGCGATTATATTGTTTTTACTTTTTGTTATGTAGTGTAATAAATGTTCACCTGCAGAGGCTAGAAAAGCAGACTAGCGAAACGTTGTGATTTTAGAATGAAACTTTGAGTTGTGATTTTTTACATCCTGGGTTGACCCTCACCATCGTTTCTTAATATTTTTAAAGTATAGTGAGCATGAATGGTTAATTTGCGGATACCTGAAAATATTGACCATGATACTAGGACAACAATCAGGTTTTACTAAGTATCCATGCTATTTATGCATGTTTGACAGTCGAGATAGAGCAAAACACTATAATGTAAAAGTATGGCCAGCGAGGCCATCACTCACTCCAGGTTCCAGCAATGTCATCAAGCGTCCTCTTGTGGATCCTAGCACAATTCTTTTACCTCCTCTACATATCAAATTAGGACTGATGAAATAATTTGTTAAAGCTCTCGACAAAGAAGGGCGCTGCTTCAGATACTTAGAAAGCATCTTTAAGAATGTAACTCTGGTTAAATTGAAGGAAGGTATCTTTGATGGACCTCAAATTCGCAAAATGTTCTGGGACGAAGAGTTTGTTAAAAGTATGAATGATATCGAGAAGGCAGCCTAGTTGAGCTTCAAAGATGTTGCAACCAAATTTCTTGGTAATAGTAAAGATGAGAACTATAAGAGCATCGTAGAAGCTATGGTAGAAAACTTCAAAAGTTTAGGTTGCTTAATGAATTTGAAACTCCACTTTCTCGATTCGCACATTAATGAATTTCTACCAAACCTTGGGGACTTCAGTGAAGAGCAAGGTGAAAGATTTCATCAGGACATGAAGGAATTTGCACGTAGGTGGTAAGGAAAATGGAGCGCGAACATGATGGTGGACTATTGCTGAATGCTAAAAAGAGATGTACAATCTAATAACAAAAAGCGGCGTAGAAATCCTTTGCATAGGTCGTTCGATGACAAACGTATACGCAAGCGTAAGCCAATTTAGTTCTTGTGCATGAGATTTTTGAGCAGTTTTTTGAGGTTATCTCCGAAACCCGTCGGTCAAACCTCTTTTTCCATAGCAAATTCGGATTCAGCAGGCCAAAGTATATAAAAACAAAGTGTTTTTGATGTGAAGGAAATAATGTTTTTGTTCTTCTCAAGATCTTACCAGAGAAACACTGTTTTTCGACAGTTTTTTGAGGTTATCTTAAAAACTTACGGCCGAACCCGTATTTTTAATGATGAATTCGAATTCAGCGGAAAAAAATACATAAGAAAAAAGTAGTCTCCATCCCAGAACCAGACACATTTTTTTTTTTGTGGGCCTGTGTAATTATAGATAGTATTTATTATTTCAATTGAGCTCATACGTGCTAACCTATATTTTTATTTTTCAGAGTTTTGTTCCAAAAGCAGCGACAAAACAAGTAACTATTGAGTGGAAAAAATATAATTATGTGCAAAATAAGTATAAACAAGTGCTGAAGTCGCCAGGTGGGAACAAAATAATTGAACTGAACAAAACTGATAAAATTTCATACAAAATGTTGCTTAAGCTGGCTATAGATGTTATGAAGAATGAAGACAACTGTGATATTTTTAATAAATCTGTAATTCACCTCGGAAGCTACAAGATGAAATCTACCCTGAATTTCATGATTTTTGGGAATTTGCGAGAAGAATAAAATCAAGTAACAGAGAAATAAGAATTTACTTGCTAACAAAAGGAGTTATAGCGCAAAATAGTATTGAAATGAACCGACATAATAGGGAGGAGGGAGCATTGCCTGTTAAATCTATTAATACAGATAGTGAGGAGCAGGCATTGCCTGGAAAATCTACAATCAAAGATAGTGAACAGCAAGGATTATCTCAGAAACTTACTATTAAAGACAGTGAAAAACAAGCATTGCCTGTGAAACCTAGTATGAAATATAATGAGCAACAAATATTGCTTGCATTATCAAATGAGAGTGATAAGTTTGAATACAAAGAAACTCAAAGTTCAAATAAGAATAAGAAATCAGGAATTGTAGGAGGATCGTCACATCTCTTCAAATCTAATGAGAATGCAAGAGTTAACAGAAATCGTATTTGCTATTACGTAGATGAAAACTGTTTGATGAAGAAAATTAAAATAATAACGAAAGGATCAGCAAGTGAATACATACTTGAAACCTGTGTAATTGAACAATTGCAAATATCAGTGACACCCTGCTAAAAATCACCGATTGAATCGGATTGAAAAAAGTAAATCCGTTTGAATACGAAATCTTGATCCGGAAAATCCGGATTCAAAAGTATTTACACGATTAAAAACGATTGAAACGAATTCATTAGTCAATTTCTGAACTTCTTCTTAAGAATTCTTCTGTTTAACTGGCATTAGGAAGCAGTTTCTGGCGCTATCACCCAGTGATAACTTCCTAATCTTAAATCCATTTCAATCGTTTTGTATTCCCTGCTAAAAATCACCGATTGAATCGGATTGAAAAAAGTAAATCCGTTTGAATACGAAATCTTGATCCGGAAAATCCGCATTCAAAAGTATTTACACGATTAACTAGGGGGGCTGCACCCCCCAGCGTGCCTTCGGCACCCCCCCCCCCCCCCCCCCCCCCCCCCATACACCTGCACCTCGCTTCGCTCGTCGCCGGCCCCCTCCCTATGTAAAAACTTCGTTTTTACATAATAGGCACGACCGCAATACTCAGGAGAACCTTGTATTTTTATAAAAGCGAAAATTGATTAATAATGTCATTACGAAGGGCAATGCACTCATAGTTTTGCATACTATTAAAAAAAAAAATAGTTTCTGTTACCATATGGTAAATAGTAAAGCTAATAAGCGAAAAATTTACCGTCTAAAAACATTAGTGACCGTCTCTTACAGACATGTTACCGCGCAATGGTTATCAAGTCATGTCATATTGTTCGTGTATAACGTATTACGTATAATATATAGATGTTTATGCAAAGTGATGACAATGCGAGCTTGATTTTACGCAATTCGCAATAATCGCAATAAACGATATAAAAATTACAACATCATATATTCATATGGGTAACATGTATAGCATCGCCAATCACGTGATGGCGGTGACACTGCTGGCTTGTTGGCTTTACCCATGTGAGTGTGCGCCACGGTCGTATAGACAGGTCTGGAAACTCCGGTGGTGGGGGTAGGCCTCGAAAAGTGTCCCACTTAAGCTTCTCAAATCCGCCACGGGTAAGGCGCGGCGATCGAGTACAGTTGTGATGACAGTATAGTCAGCTGGGTAACCCTGACCAAAGCTGCGAACACACGATAAATGTTTCTGCTTGCTTGACTGTGTTTAATTTTTTTTTTGTTTAAAAAATGTCTAATTGGTGTACAGTACCAAATTGTGAAACAAATAAAGTAAAAAATAGTAAGAAGATATCTACTTTTAAAGTACCAGTCGATGCTGTTAAATAATGACACACTACTTAGATAGAATAAAAGAGTTTATTAAGAGACTTAAGCTAAGTTACAATAGAACCTTACTCGGCGCGGGTCATTCTCGGTCTAACAACAAGTTAGCAGGAGCATCGCGCTCGCCCGTCGACTCTCACACGTTATAGGGTGGGGAACGCACATGTTTACAAACGTGGGTCGCTCGCGCTATATTGCCTACATTGGCATCGCACAATATAATATGTATATTCTCAACACGCCTCCTTACATTTATATTGTACACTTTTACATATCTCATTTTACATTTAACAAATTTCTATATTTAATAAACTTATCTTTGCTTAGCGCCTTTGTAAAAATATCCGCAATATTTTCATTTGAATCGACTTTTACAATTTCAATTTCTTTTTCTTTCACACTCTCATGCACAAAATGATAATGTATTTCAACATGCTTTGAATTCTTTGTAAAATTACCACATTTTGCTATATTAATCGCGCCTGTATTATCCTCATAAATTTTAATTGGATTATTTATTTTTACATCAAAAATATTTATCAACTCTCTTATAAACTTAAGTTCACTCACAGCTTCTGATAAAGCTACATACTCTGCATAAGTCGACGCTTTTATCACACATTTTTGTTTTCGCGATTTCCATTCAATCATATTACCAAAAACTCTAATCACATAACCAGATGTGGACTTTCTATCAATATTATCGCCAGCCCAATCCGCGTCTACATAACAATCAATTAAGTCGCAATTTTCATTTCTTTTATATTTTAAACTTAATTTTTTCGTTCCATACAAATACTTTAATATTCGCAGCGTATATTTCCAGTGTGTTTCTGTATAGCAGTTTTGAAACCTGCTTAAATAATTAACGCTATAACTAATATCTGGTCGAGTACCAGAACTTATATATAATAAAGCACCAATTATATTTCTATATTTTATATTTAGTTCACATTCATCAGATCTTTCAATTTTTAAATTAGTTTCCATTGGAATATTATGTAATTTACTGTCTTTTATTTGAAATTTAGTTGCTAAAGTTTCTATATATTTTTCTTGACTTAAATCCATTTTACCATTTTTATAATCATAATTAATGTTAATCCCAAGATATTCTTTTATTTCTCCTAAATCTTTCATCTTGAATCTCTTAGATAATAATCTTTTTACATTGCGTATTAATTCCTTGTTTTTACTACATATTAATAAATCATCAACATATATAAGAATATAAATAATGTCCTCTCCTTCTTTATTAACATACAAGCATAAATCTATATTGCTTCTCTCAAAGCCTAAATCAGTTAAGTATTCATCCAAACACTCATACCAGTCTCTTGGACTTTCTCTCAATCCATAAAGCGCTTTTAACAATTTATAAACTTTATTTGTGCCATTTTCATATCCTTTGGGTTGACTCACATATACTTCTGTAGTTACTTTCCCATTTAAGAATGCAGTTTCTACATCCATTTGTTCTATTCTGAGCCCATATTGACAACAAAATGAAAATAAGATTTTTAGTGTTTGATTTTTCGCTACAGGAGAATATATGTCATCAATTACATCAGTTTGCTGAAAACCTCTTACAACTAATCTAGCCTTATATCTATTATCTGACTTTTTCGTATAAACCCATTTGACATCTAGAACTTTTTTATTTTCTACTCTATCAACTAATTTCCACGTTTTATTTTTATTTATGCATTCGATTTCTTTATTCATGGCTTCTTGCCAATTTTTACTCTCTTTACTATTTATCGCCTCCTCAAATGTACAAGGCGTATCTACTCTACAGTATCTTACATATATATTATAACTTTCCTTTTCTGGGTATCTTACGGGACTTTTCCTATCACGCGTAGATTTTCGCGGAACTTTCAATGTTGTGTTTTCTGCATCGTTACATTTCCCCGAAGGTTGATGTAACAATAAATTATTCTTTTCTTTTACTTTACCTTGTTGCTCTTCGAATTCATTCGCGTTTTCAAAGACATTATCCGATAAATCATCGTTTGTACTTGCATCACTTTCTGTACTATCATCGTTATCAATATTATCTTTATAATCAATACCAATGCATTTAACATCTCTTTCTATGATATCCACATGCTTTGCAACAATTATTTTATTATTTATAAGAACTCTATAGCCTACATCACTATAACCTAATAGAATCCCCATTTCTGCTTTCGTATCCCACTTAGAGAATCGTTTTTGTTCTGGTTTTCTCACAAAAACTTTACTACCATATAATCTTAAATTTTCTACATTTGGTTTTCTCTTAAAAAATATTTCGTAAGGAGTCTTTCTTTCTATCGTATTTGCTAGCGTACGATTTTTCAAATACGTCGCGGCACATATTATTTCTGGCCAGTAACATTTGTGTACTTTTGCCTCTGCTAATAAACATCGCGCCATGTTCATTATCGATCTATTAAATCTTTCAGCAGTGCCGTTTAATTCGTGTACATACGTTGGACAATTATTCATAATAATACCCTTTTCTTTGGCCAATTTATAAAACCGATTGTTTAAATACTCTTTCCCGTTATCACACCTCAATATTTTGACTCTCTTTCCAGTTAAATTTTCAGTTTCATTTATAAATTGAACTAAGCAATCAAAAACTTCATCTTTAGCCTTTATGCAATAAACTTTAGCTATTTTACTATAATCGTCAATAAAGGAAGCAAAATATTTTTCTCCGTTAAACCCTGTTGTCTTAAAGGGACCGCATACATCCGTATGTATAATTTCTAATATATCTTTCGCCTTTGTTCTATTATTACTAAGTGGCAAGTTATGCATCTTATTTTCAATACAAGTTTTACATTTCATAAATTCAGATTCCAGTTCGTTTGGAATACCCGTTAATAACTGTTGTTTACATATCGTATTCAAATATCTAAAATTTACGTGACCTAACACTCTGTGCCATCTTTCCTTTTGACTCATGTTATTATTTCGTTCGGAACTATTTACACATGCGACCTTGTATTTCAATTTACTTTTCATTTTGTAAAGTCCGTTTTCTCTTATAGCTATTGCTGTAAGTTTATTATTCCGATCAATAATTTTTGTAAAATTTCTTTTTGAAATAATAGTATTGTTATTCTCAGTTAATTTTCCATAACTAATCAAATTTGCTTTCATTTCTTTCGCGTAGAATACATTACTCATTTTTACTTCGTTATTTTTGCCAGATACGTTAAAGTAACACTACCGTACCAATACTCGTTGCCTTTATCGGCCTATTATCTCCTACATAAATATTTACCGGTTCTTTAAGTTCAATACAATTCTCAAAATAATTTTCGTTATTTATTATATGATCGGAACACCCGCTGTCGAGTATCCAATCAATTTCGCTAATACTTGACCTGTTTGTTTCGTTGGTGTACGCAGCGTGTGTCGTCGCTATCCATGCGCTCGTACCTTCGCCGCTCTGTTCGCTCGTACTTGCTCCTTGTTGTCCATGGAATTTTCCGCGTCCTCTGCCGTAATGGCCCCTTCCGGCTGTGCCTCGGCTGCGACCACGTGACGATCCTCTCCATGAGCTGCCGTTGCTACCTGCTTGTCCTCCATCTTGGCAATCTCGTGCGAAATGACCAGGTTTTCCGCACTTATAGCAGTTTCCCTTTCTTGCAGTAAATGCATTCGTACTTCTCTCGTTATGCTCTTTTCGATTCTTCATTTCAGCTAGCTTAATTTTGTTCCTTATGTAATCAGCCGTTTGTTCTTCTTCTTTCAATGTATCAACCAAATCACCTATATAACTGTATGATTCTGGTAACGTGTTAAGCATATAATTCAATTTTTCTTTTTCGCTTATTTTAGCACCCGCGCCTCTTAACTCGTTTACTGCTTTTTCAAAATCACTGAAAAATGTCTCTGAATCACTATAATTTCTTAATCTTAATTTCTCCAGTCTATTCCTGCAGACTATTTGTAACGCCGTTGATTCTTTTAAATACATACTGTCTAGCTTCTTCATAATTTTGTATGCTGTTTCTTCTTCACAAACAAATTCTAATTGTTTATCTGATATCGCACTATAAATTATATTTATTGCTTTCAAATCATTCTGATTCCATTCTTCTACTTTGTCTGTTTCACTCTTTTCTCTTTCTATCACAATTTCACATTTTTTGAGCTTCATGTACATTTGGATCCTCCTTTTCCACATACTGTAGTTTCCTCCATCAAACACCGGTATCGAAATATCCTTTCTATCCATTTCGTCTTCTTTGTTCTCGAACGTTCCTTCGTGTTCGGAATCTTTCTCTTGCTTGACCTTCGATGTTGTGGCTTCTTCCTTCGACTTGAGCGTTCCTTCGTGCTCGGAGTCTTTTTCTTCCCTTTTGTCAGGCGTCTTGATATAAGCACTCTATCTTTTCCCGAAGGTTAAGATAGAGAGCTGAGAAGTAACCACCGACCTGCTACCATGTTAAATAATGACACACTACTTAGATAGAATAAAAGAGTTTATTAAGAGACTTAAGCTAAGTTACAATAGAACCTTACTCGGCGCGGGTCATTCTCGGTCTAACAACAAGTTAGCAGGAGCATCGCGCTCGCCCGTCGACTCTCACACGTTATAGGGTGGGGAACGCACATGTTTACAAACGTGGGTCGCTCGCGCTATATTGCCTACATTGGCATCGCACAATATAATATGTATATTCTCAACAGATGCAAACGAACGTGAGGAATGGAGATTAATTATTGGAATCCCTGTTTTACGTTCATCACATCGAATATGCGAAAAGCATTTTGACGAAAGTGTTATTGTTAAAGAATGGATTAAATATGACAAGGATAACAAAATTATTGCACGGGTAAAAAATTATAATTGTATTTGTATTTAATGTTTTGAATATTTTTCTAAGAGCTTTGTAACCTTAGTATAATGAAAAATAATTATTTAATTTAACAGGTTCCTTTAAAATATGTAAAAACTGCAGTTAATAAATTAGTTGACATGAAGTCACAAGGGGGACTAATTCACGGAAATCATCATTTTTTCAATTTGATAATGTTTACTGAACAATGTTTTGCTAAGCATGCGAGTAGCATAAACGTTTTTGATTTAACAGTCGACGAAGTTCTTGAGAATTACAATTTTGCGTTTCCTTGTAAAAAACATGGGTCTGACATTTTAGCATATGCAATTTTTTATTATGTTCGCCTTAGAATGCGTCAATTTGTGTATGAAGAAGCGCAAAAAGTAAAAAAAGAATCAGTAGTTAAAAGACAGATGTCAAAATTAGTTAATAATTAAAATTATATCCATCAGCCAGTTACCGTAAATAATAAACAATTTATTTATAAATAAAATTGTCTAAATTTTATCGACAATCTATAATAGTATATATTTCCATCTTATCCTAAAATGAAATTAAATGGTATTATCTTGAACTCCTCTCTATAATAAATGGTATATTTCAAAACTTTTTTCCACGAGGGTCTTCCCCCGATCGCGCATGCGCGTGCAACCATATGACCGTACTGTACTCGATCGCAGCGCACCAGCTTGTGGTCGCTTTTCGAACTACAGCCGGTGCCGGAAAGTGGCCTACCCCCACCACCGGAGTTTCCAGACCTGTCTATATGACGGTGGTGTGCGCGCATGCGCATGCGCTGCAGCTTGTAAGGAACTGACGTTCCTTGGACTACAGAACCGACATAGACCCAAATTCTAGGCCCCTTTTACAATGACTGCAATCGATCGAACCCTTTTACACTACTCATTTATGCGTATTGCTAACATGAGAATAAACCTTATGATTCGTGGAAATGATTGGAAATAATAATAATAATAATAGGTTAAAAATTATAACAAATGCGTAGATTATTATTAATAATACTACAAATGCTATTAAAATCTTGGGAATAATTGATGTCCTGATAATCATTTAAATAACAGAAGCAACGTTGTCATAATTTCAGGTTAAGAAACAACCGTATAATAATAATTAACAAATCATGAGCATCACCGTCGCTGATAATTAACTGTTAAAATATAACGCTTATAATTATTTAAGAATGCGCGGTATTGTATAGCAAACGTTGCGCGATGTATAATCGGAGGATAATAACGTTGTGCAACGTTGTGTAAATAAACAAATATAATAACTAAAAATAGTTAAGGAGTTGATTAGCAACAATCATCATAACCGACTAAGGATATTAATAATATTAATAACAATAATTTATGACAAGGGCTAAAGATAAACAATAAAACGCAATTACAGATAATTAACAACAAATTTAAGAACAATCTCGAGTTATCCGGATAATTGGCTATTTTGGAGGTACTGACGTGTAATAACAACAATTGTTTATAATTAAGTAGTTTTCCGGGAAAATAGTAACCAAACGTTGCTCAACGTAAATTGAAGGTTAATGATATCATGCAACGTTATAAAGTTGACGAACTACGACCTATCCGAGAATAATTAATATCAATTGCAATAAATAAATAAAGCCATTGTTATACAAGTTGTCAACGACTAGCAAGAAAGTTAAGAGTTGCGTAATAAAACATAATTGAACGTATAAGTAATTAATAGCATTATGACTATAGAAAAGTTAATAATAAATGCATCAAGGATGTTTAATAATTGCCATATAAGCAAGGATAAACAATTGTTGAGAATCCACGTGATTTGATAACAAATTTAGCAACAAATTCCAATATATTTTATAGATAACTATTAGTTTAAGATATTGATAAATAATATTGAAAATAATCGCAATTTAATGGATAATTGAGACAATATGCAACAATGTTATGCAACGTATCAGTTTTATTGAATGCAGCTAATGGTAGATTATATATATAATTCGTCAATCTTGAAGCTAATGGCCAAATTTACTACCAGTATAGTGTTAATTATTTATTATAGGAAGTAGCAATAATAAAATAACACCATTATTTAGTTCGACGTTTCGGACATTTTTAACATGTCCTCTTCAGGAGTCTATTAAAAACTAACACGATTTATTATAAAACAAAAATACAAAAAAAAAAAAAAAAAAAAAAAAAAAAATTTACAATAAACGGAAAATAATAATAACTTAAACTTATAATAATTGTAAATAACAAAGTCAAAGTAGTTGTGCGGGAAACAATCCGCTCGTCAATAACAAGAACACAAATTTTGCTAGTATATATAGTGTGCTGTATACGTATGTGTGTGTAATCATGCATAAGCGTGTGACGATGGCAGACGGGAGGGGAGAAGCTCCCTGCGCGCGTTAGAAAGCAACGAAAGGCATTAGAAAGACAACGTATTGGTATTATAGTACATCCATGTACTATCAAAAGGTATAAGTGTGACGTGTTATACGGTAATATAAGTGTCTTTAAAGTGTCAGTTGATCTGCTGTACAAAACTGTTATCATAATACTACGAAGACAAAAATTCGTAATTATTTATAAGTACACTGTATTCTTTTGGTAACTTTGCAATTTCAAATTGTTTATTCATAAAATTTGTTTGAGTATGTATATATAACGTTTCTGTAAATAATCTTTTGCCGGTATTCATTTCAGTATCTAATATTTTGACATTTTGAAAATTTATGCTATGATTTTTTTCTATTTTATGAATAAATAATGACGAATTTTTGTCTTCTTCACTATATTTTTTATGATGTTCTCTAATTCTAACACCTAACCGCCTACATGTCTGACCTACGTACGAAGCGTTACAATTTTCACAATTAATTTTATAAATAACATTAGAATTGTTCAATTTTTTGTTTTTATCTTTACCTAATACTATAATATTATTAAGTTTGTTTTTCATACTGAACACCACATTAGTATTATGTCTTTTGAAAAAATTTTTTGCGAAACCTTCTAGTTCTTTGATAAAAGGTAAACATATAAATGTCTTGTTATCATTAGTGTCACTGTGCGGAAGGTCGTTTATAGAATGAACCTTTTTAAGTCTTTTCTTGATATGGAAATTAATAAAGTCGGATGGATAATTGTTATGCTTTAAGACGTCTTTTATGAAGAGAATATTTTGTTTATAGAAAGATTTGTGAGACAACATTATTGCACGATCTATAAGACAGTAAATTATCGCAATTTTATTACTCAACGGGTGATGGGAATTGAAATTTAAGTATCTTCCAGAGAAAGTTGTTTTTCTATACCAATTAGTAATAATGTGTCTATGTTCATTCATAATTAATTTTACATCTAAAAAACTAATAACATTATTTTGAGAACGCTCAACTGTAAATTGTAAATTTTGATCATAAGAATTAAAAATATTCAAGGTGTGTTCTATATCATTTTTATGGATACACAAAACAATGTCATCAACATATCTAAAATAAAACAACGGCTTCGATAGTAAATTATATATACATTGTAATTCGAGATCTTCAATAACGATATCGGATAAGATGGGGCTTAATGGGTTTCCCATCGCACAACCAAAAGTTTGTCTATAGAATTTACCATTAAACTGGAAAAAGTTATTATTTAATATAAACGTGGTCACTTTAATAAATTCAGAACAATTCAAATTAATTTTGTTATGTAATTGATGCTATCGTTTTTCAATTGCATTATAAACTAGATATTCCGGTACATTCGTGAATAAACTTACTACATCAAAACTAATAATTTCGTGGTCTAAAGGAATATATTTATTTTCAATTTTTTCTTTTAATTTTGAACTATTGTCTATGTGGGATCATGGCGTTTTTAAGTTGTTCTGTAAAAATTTTGCAAAGAATTTAGAAATAGCATAAGACGGTGAGTTTATAGTGGAAATAATAGGTCGGACCGGAAAACCATCTTTATGTATTTTAATGAAACCGTAAGCTTTAGAAATATTGAATTTTTGTAATACAGGTTCTAATTTTATACCTTTAGCACTAAAATCTATCTTGTTCAACCATTTAGTAAGTTCATTAGTTTTCCTTTCTAACGAAGGTAGGGGATCTGATACAATTTTTTCATAATATTTATCATCACAAAATAAAGATTCTAACTTTTCCTCATACACAGATTGTTTTATGATAACTGTGGCGTTATCCGTCCTCGTTATTAAAATATCTGGATTACTTTTCACAAATTCTTTAGTTTTTCTAAAATCCATTTTAAATTTTTTATCAAAGTATGAATAATTCGACAAGTCTTTATGATAGAATTTTTTTATGACATTGAGAAATGTACCACGTATTTTCGGAATATTCACTTTATCCGGATAATTTCTAACAAAATTTTCAAAGTTTTTAACATAATTTATTGCTAATCTATCATCAAAGCTACTATTGAAAATAAATTTTTTTTTTTCACCTAGCTTTAAAATGTCCTTTACATGTAAAAAACTGTATTTCCGCGTTACAAAAATTTTGTACAGGGAGAGTGTGTTGCGAGAACGTTGCAAATTTCTGACGAAATGTAGGTTATTTGTGTTGTACCCAACCATTTAAATTTTATCACGAAAAATATAAAGAATAATCATATGTATTCTAATAGTTGTAAATTAAAACAAAAGAAACTCATTGAATTTTTAATGTTTCCAATGTTGAATATCGAAATTATTGATTTACACTCGCAAATTTCAAAAACTAAAAAAGAATTTAATAACATTATAATTGACATAGTTAAGATAGTTGGCATTGACATGATCACGATGTTTATTGAATGTTATAATAAAAAACTCACTTTTATTATGGATAAAGTTAAAAGAAAATTTGATGATAAACTCAGTGCGATTTATTTTAGAAAATACAAATGCGAATTTGAAAAAGATAGATATAAAGTAGACATATCAAAATATTATGAACCGGTCATAGACAATAAGACAATAACATACAGGTTAGTGACCCCGTTCAGTTGACTACGAAAGATGATAAATGGTTTGTCAATGTTTCGGGCGTTCAACTCCCAACGTACGTAAAGGACATTTTAAAGCTAGGTGAAAAAAAAATTTAATTTCAATAGTAGCTTTGATGATAGATTAGCAATAAATTATGTTAAAAACTTTGAAACTTTTGTTAGAAATTATCCAGATAAGTGAATATTCCGAAAATACGTGGTACATTTCTCAATGTCATAAAAAAATTCTATCATAAAGACTTGTCGAATTATTCATACTTTGATAAAAAATTTAAAATGGATTTTAGAAAAACTAAAGAATTTGTGAAAAGTAATCCAGATATTTTGATAACGAGGAGGCATAAGGGTAACGCCACAGTTATCATAAAACAATCTGTGTATAAGGAAAAGTTAGAATCTTTATTTTGTGATGATAAATATTATGAAAAAATTGTATCAGATCCCCTACCTTCGTTAGAAAGGAAAACTAATGAACTTACTAAATGGTTGAACAAGATAGATTTTAGTGCTAAAGGTATAAAATTAGAACCTGTATTACAAAAATTCAATATTTCTAAAGCTTACGGTTTCATTAAAATACATAAAGATGGTTTTCCGGTCCGACGTATTATTTCCACTATAAACTCACCGTCTTATGCTATTTCTAAATTCTTTGCAAAATTTTTACAGAACAACTTAAAAACGCCATGGTCCCACATAGACAATAGTTCAAAATTAAAAAAAAAATTGAAAATAAATATATTCCTTTAGACCACGAAATTATTAGTTTTGATGTAGTAAGTTTATTCACGAATGTACCGGAATATCTAGTTTATAATGCAATTGAAAAACGATGGCATCAATTACATAACAAAATTAATTTGAATTGTTCTGAATTTATTAAAGTGATCACGTTTATATTAAATAATAACTTTTTCCAGTTTAATGGTAAATTCTATAGACAAACTTTTGGTTGTGCGATGGGAAACCCATTAAGCCCCATCTTATCCGATATCGTTATTGAAGGTCTCGAATTACAATGTATAAATAATTTACTATCGAAGCCGTTGTTTTATTTTAGATATGTTGATGACATTGTTTTGTGTATCCATAAAAATGATATAGAACACACCTTGAATATTTTTAATTCTTATGATCAAAATTTACAATTTACAGTTGAGCGTTCTCAAAATAATGTTATTAGTTTTTTAGATGTAAAATTAATTATGAATGAACATAGACACATTATTACTAATTGGTATAGAAAACCAACTTTCTCTGGAAGATACTTAAATTTCAATTCCCATCACCCGTTGAGTAATAAAATTGCGATAATTTACTCTCTTGTAGATCGTGCAATAATGTTGTCTCACAAATCTTTCCATAAACAAAATATTCTCTTCATAAAAGACTTCTTAAAGCATAACAATTATCCACCCGACTTTATTAATTTCCATATCAAGAAAAGACTTAAAAAGATTCATTCTATAAATGACCTTCCGCACAGTGACACTAATGATAACAAGACATTTATATGTTTACCTTTTATCAAAGAACTAGAAGGTTTCGCAAAAAATTTTTTCAAAAGACATAATACTAATGTGGTGTTCAGTATGAAAAACAAACTTAATAATATTATAGTATTAGGTAAAGATAAAAACAAAAAATTGAACAATTCTAATGTTATTTATAAAATTAATTGTGAAAATTGTAACGCTTCGTACGTAGGTCAGATATGTAGGCGGTTAGGTGTTAGAATTAGAGAACATCATAAAAAATATTGTGAAGAAGACAAAAATTCGTCATTATTTATTCATAAAATAGAAAAAAATCATAGCATAAATTTTCAAAATGTCAAAATATTAGATACTGAAATGAATACCGGCAAAAGATTATTTACAGAAGCGTTATATATACACACTCAAACAAATTTTATGAATAAACAATTTGAAATTGCAAAGTTACCAAAAGAATACAGTGTACTTATAAATAATTACGAATTTTTGTCTTCGTAGTATTATGATAACAGTTTTGTACAGCAGATCAACTGACACTTTAAAGACACTTATATTACCGTATAACACGTCACACTTATACCTTTTGATAGTACATGGATGTACTCTAATACCAATACGTTGTCTTTCTAATGCCTTTCGTTGCTTTCTAACGTGCGCAGGGAGCTTCTCCTCTCCCGTCTGCCATCGTCACACGCTTATGCATGATTACACACACATACGTATACAGCACACTATATATACTGGCAAAATTTGTGTTCTTGTTATTGACGCGCGGATTGTTTCCCGCACAACTACTTTGACTTTGTTATTTACAATTATTGTAAGTTTAAGTTATTATTATTTTCCGTTTATTGTAATTTTTTTTTTTTTTTTTTTTTTTTTTTTTTTTTTTTTTTTTGTATTGTTGGTTTATAATAAATCGTGTTGGTTTTTAATAGATTCCTGAAGAGGGACATGTTAAAAATGTCCGAAACGTTGAACTAAATAATGGTGTTATTTTATTATTGCTACTTCCTATAATAAATAATTAACACTATACTGGTAGTAAATTTGGCCATTAGCTTCAAGATTGACGAATTATGCAACGTATAGTTAATAATGATAACATACCGAGTCTTCGCGAGCTACCCTCGCAGGGGGAACGGTGGCTACCCAGTTATTTCTCAAATCATTGCTTAAGTAATTACTCAAGCAATTACATAAGGTATTACTTAACAATTATCTTCAACATTTGAGTAACGAGTTAAGCAATTGTTTAAGTTGTTGCTTAAGATATTACTTAAACAATTAGTTAAGTAATTACTTAAATAATGAACCAAAAATTTAAATAATAACTCCAGTAATTGCTTAAGTAATTTCTTAAGTTATTACTTAATTTTTCTTCACAAGTCCATAAGTTATTGCTTAAGTAATTTTTCAAGTAATACTTAAGTTTTGAGTTTTATAAACAAAATACGATCTCGAGTTAAGTGGTATGGTACCAAATTTAGCCTTTTGTTTACCTATGAACCGATATTTTACTGAAACAAACGTATCAGTTACTTGTGAGGTTTGTTTTATCTTAAAAAGAAGAAAACAGCAAAAATATAAAAAAGGTTTAAGAATAAGAAGAAAACATTTATTGCAATAAATGAGATATGGATAAAGTAAAGAGGACTTTCATTTGTGAACATGTAAGTAATTTTGAAGTATAGGTATTGGGGTTAATTTTTTCAATCTCTTTTCCTATTTCCCAATTTGCGCGTGCTCTGGACTGGCCAACTCTGTACCTCCCTAGTTGCGTAATATACTTACTATAAGTTAAGTTAAGACGGTCTTACACCTATAAGTCTTTCTTGTCAAAATTACCTAAAAAAATGATAAAAAATATTATTATAGTAAAATAATTAAAATAATAATTAAAATATATATAGCCAAGGCAGAGATCCTTAAACTCATTTTATCCTCAGTTATACCATTTTCAAGAAAATCAGTTTGTCGTAAGCTCTCTCTGACACCACATGATGGATTTTCATGTGACAAGGTGCAAATTGTTCCTAATCTATGTAGTTATGGGCCTAAGAGTTGCAGATTTAAGATTTTCATGTGTAAGTAACTTTTCCATGCTAAAAACTCTAAAAATTAAAAAAAAAATGGAAAAAATTATTGCAATAAATCAATTTTTGCCATGAAAAAAGTATTTATACATAAAAACCTTAAAATTGCAACTCTTAGGCCCATAACTACATAAATTAGGAACAATTTGCACTTTGTCCCATAAAAATCCATCATGCGGTCTCAGAGAAAGGTTACGACAAACTGCTTTTCTTGAAAATGCTATATCTGAGGATAAAATGAGTTAAGGGACCTCTGCCTTGGCGCTTTTTATTCAAAATAAGTTATATTTACAATATATTTTCATTGTTTTATTATTATTTTATAGGTGTAAGACCGCCTTAAAAAGATAAAATAGTACATTGTGCAACAAGGGGAGAAAATAAGCTATTTCTAGCGTGGATGAGATGTTCTGCATGAGTCGAGTGCTGAAAACACCTCACCCGAGTCTGAAATAGCTTTCCTTCTCCTGTTACACACCGTATTTTTTTTTAACGAAGGCATGACAGTGCCTTTTTTATGTGTGTGAGTCGGAGAGAGGATTGGGCATTTCGAGTTGTATGCAACTGGATTTGATATGTATACACAATTAACTATACCTTCCTAAAGGGAGGTAGAAATATTCATTTCTCACCTGTTTTAGTGTAGAAATGGATATTTCTTACCTCTTTCATAAAATACGCTCGAAATGCGAAATTCTCTCATATTTTCGCATGTGAAAAAGGCCCTATTTCATGCTTCAGTTGAGAAAAATATATTTTGATGTGTATGGAATCATAATACATGGTTTTTGAAAATTACCTACATGGATAAGCGAGTTAATTCTGCCAGTGGGTCAAGAGTGTTTAAAATGGTTTCACTATTTAATTTTTATGTCATAAATTATTAAAATATAATACTGTAAGAACATACGGATAGGAAAGGCAAATACTTTCTGAACCGAAAAAAACTATTGTGACAAAAAATTGTTAATCGAACACGTAAATATTGTTCAATAAGTAAAAAAGTTACTTTCGCTATTTGCCAACTTTTCATTTTTCATTCGATTTTAATGTTTTGCTCCTTAAACAGTTGTCTACGATCCATCCAGACTTATATTATGAAATAATTAATATATAAGAAGCAACATGTAATTGTTTAGAGTTTAAGCACGACAAACTTCAAGTTTATACTGTATTGTACTGTACGCATATAAGGTAGTTATGTAAATGTGAGAACATGAGAGAAACAATTATTGAAAAAATTCTTATGCCCAAGTATAGCAGAGGGACACAGGATCCAACGCATATAAGGGAATTACGTAGACATGCGACATTAACCCTTTCGTACCGTATGGGTCCTGCAGGACCCAATTTGTTCAACATGCTGTAGAAATCTGAAATTAAATAATTTTTTTAAATCTACTTATTTAGTCGTGTTCTCTTATTCAAGGGGAAGCCCCTTTGGCCATTAAAATTAAATTTTTTTGTTTTTTTTCCGTTTCGTTTAGTACATTAAAAAAGGGCTCGGCATTGAAAATTGGGATTTGACGAAAATTCGGATCTTTAATGGTTTATTTTAGAATAAAAAAATGGTTAATGGTTTTTTTGCTTCCTCATAGAGGAAGCTTTGTGATAGTAAAAAAAAAAGTTTATGAGATAATGTGTTAGAAATGTTATTTAGCAAATTTGGAATCGAAATACACTATTTTTAGAAAATGTCCGTATGGATGTGTGTGTGTGTGTGTGTGTGTGTGTGTGTGTGTGTGTGTGTGTGTGTGTGTGTGTGTGTGTGTGTGTGTGTGTGTGTGTGTGTGTGTGTGTGTGTGTGTGTGTGTGTGTGTGTGTGTGTGTGTGTGTGTGTGTGTGTGTGTGTCCGTATACACTGATATCTCATGATCTACTCGACCGATTTTAACGGGAGAGTGATCATTTTTTTAGATTTTGCTTCCACAATTGGGGTCAATATTCTATTTTTGTAAAATTTAATTTTTTTTTTATAGCCATTTTTTTATTTTCAAAATTTTTTTTTCCGATTTTTTTAATATTGAGAACAAATATTGTTTATATATCATGAATTCTCTGTGTGTAGGATAAAATTATCTACAATTTAAAAAAAAAAAAAAAGTCGGTAGCTATATTTCGTCATAAGTTATTGATGAAAACGTAATTTTTTGTAAATAGGTTATATTTCGAAATTAAAAAAAGATATTAACATGAATATTTTTTTGGTTATAAAGGATATTAAGTACTATAACTTACTAAATTTTTAGGTTTTTTTATTCATTATTTTTTGAGAAAAAAAAAAATTTATAAAAAAAAGTGATTTCTTTTGTCGTTCAATAACTATAGTAAAATTGGCTTAATCACTTTGAAATTCTTTGTAGCGGTAGATTTTGTATACCAATCGAGTGAGTTCTTTGGGCAAAAGGATTAATCCATAAATTTCGAAGATGTTTGAGGTTAAAATTTTTTTCAATTTTTTTTTAAATCGTAATTTCTCGAGAACGGCTCTATGTATCTAAATGGGGTGGGTGGTATTCGAAAGAGAATTAAATTATCTATATTTTCTAAAAAAAATTAATTCTCTAGCTATCACGGTTCTTTTGTTATTAACAAAAACGTAAAAATTGAAAAATGAAAAAAATGAGTTTTATGTGTTCATCTATTACAAGGGTAAAATTGTCTTATTCGCTTCAAAATTCATTGTAGAGGTATATTATTGATAGTTCTTGGATGAGTTCTTTTGGTAAAGTGATTGGTTCATAAATTTCAGAGATATTTGAGGTTAAAATTTTTCTAGACATTTTTAAAATCTATTTCTTGAGGATTAATTTATAATTTTTTTTTAATTTAGTTTATAATTAAATTTAATTTAATTTATAAAAAGATAATTTTAGTTTATAATATCTTTTTTGAATTTTTGCCGATTTTTTGAATAATTCTTCAACCCAATTAGTCAGGGTAAACGAGGTCCACGTATAGTAGGGAATAATGTAGAAGTGCAACAATAAGCAAAACAATTAATTAAATAATTTTTAAATCAAGTACCGGAGGAGACGAGGTCCATGCATATAAGGAAATTACGTAGACGTGCAACATAAACGATTATTTAAATAACTCTGAAATCCAAGTAGCGGGGGAAACGAGGTGGACGCATATTATGGAATACCGTATAAGTGCAACAATAAGACAAACAATTACATAAATAATTTTTAAACCCAAGTAGCTGGGGGAGATGAGGTCTGCCCATATAAGGGAAATACGTAGACGGGCAACAATGAGCAAAACAAGTATTTAAATAATTTTGAAACCCAAGTAGCCGGTGGATGCGAGGCCCATGCATATAAGCGATTACGTAGACGTGCAACAATCAGCAAAATAATTATTTAAATAATTTTTGAGCCCAAGTAGCAGGGGGAGACGAGGCCCGCGCATATAAAGGAGTCGAGTTATGGAGCTTAAGAATTTTTTAAATAAAATTCTCGCACGTTGACGTAACTCCCTAATATGCATGAACCTTGTATACCCCGGCTACTTGGGTTTGAAAACTATTTAAATAATCGTATTTTATGTCTACGTAAATCTCTTATATGCGTAGATCTCGTATCCCCCGGGTACTTGTGTTTAAAAAGTATTGAATCAATTGTTGTGCTTATTCCCTAATTTGCGTGGACCTCGTATCCCCGGCTACTTGGGTTTGAAAACTATTTAAATAATCGTATTACACGTCTACGTAATTCTATTATATGCTTGGACCTCGTATTCCCCGGCTACTTGGATTTAAAAATTATTTTATCAATTGTTTTGCTTATTGTTGAACTTCTAGGTTATTCCCTAATATGCGGGGACCTTGTATCCCCCGCCTACTTGGGTTAAAAAATTATTTAAATAACTGTTTTGCTTGTTGTTGCATATCTATGTTACTCCCTTGTATGCGTAGACCTCATATCCCCCGCCTAATTGGGTTTGAAAATTGTTTAATAATTGTCTTGCTTATTGTTGCACATCTACGTAATTCCCTAATATACGTGGACGTCATATCCCCCGCCTACTTGGGTTTAAAAATTGTTTAAATAATTGTGTTGCTTATTGTTGCACGTCTACGTCATACCCTAATATTCGTAGACCTCGCATCCTCCGCCTACTTGGGTTTAAAAATTATTTAAATAACTGTTTTGCTTATTGTTGCATATCTACGTGACTCCTTTGTATGTGTGCACCTCATATCCCTTGCCTAGTTGGGTTTAAAAATGGTTTAATAGTTGTCTTGCTTATGCTTAAGTGTTGCACGTGTACGTAATTCCCTAATATGTGTGGACCTCGTATCCCCCGACTACTTAGGTTTAAAAATTGTTATTTAAATAATTGTTTTGCTGATTGTTGCACGTCGAATTAACTCCCTTATACGCGTGGACCTCGTATCCCTGGATACTTGGGTTTAAAAATTATTTAAATAATTGATTTGCTGATTGTGGCACGTCTACGTAATTTCCTTATATCCGTGGACCTCGTCTTCCCCGACTACTTGGGTTTAAAAATTATTTAATCAATTGTTTTGCTTATTGTTGCAGTTCTACATTATTCCCTAAGATGCGTGCATCTCGTAAGAATTTTTTTAAATAATCGCCCCACTTAATGTCGTACGTCTACGTACCTCGCTTATTTGGATGGACCTCGCGTCTCCCGACTACTTGGGTTTAAAAATTTTTGAAATAATTTTCCCTCGTAATGCTGCCCGTTTACGTAAGTGCCATATTTGCGGGGACCTCGCGTCCCCCAGCTGTTTAGATTTAAGAATTTTGGAAATTATCGTCTTGCTTACCCTGATGGAAATCGTTTCTATTATTTGCCTAATAAATACCTAGTTCTACCAATTATCGTCAAAAACCAGGCACTTTTCTTAAGTGCTTGAAATTTCGAACGTTCATAGTGAACGAAAGATTTTTGCCATTTTCAGATTTAGCCGAAGTTGGCTACTTAATATATTTAAAAAATGATAATAACTGTATCTCTTCACTTCTCACTCTTGCAGTCACCACTAAAACCAGTCCGATGAATTCTAACCAAAATTAGAAACTATAAGTTAATATTTCGTTCATTATGAACGTTCGGAATTTCAAATATGTCTTTTCTTGGCCATTTCTATCCATCCATGAAACGATTTTTCCGATGACATTCACCATTTAATAGACAAAATAATAGAATAAGTTTTTCCCAGTAAGCAAAAATCCGGGGCAAAAGAATTCTTTAAGTTATACCGAATGTCCACTCGAGGATGATTTTCTAAGTATTATAAGTATTCTATTTGTTCGTTCGTTCATTTTGGTAATTTCCTGCTAGCTTGATATAACGTTAGTTGTTACCCCTGCTTTTTAAAAAACAAAATTACTAAAAATAAGTACCGTAAAATGGTCTCCTTTGCTGATAAATCAGAGGCTATAGGCGGTCAATTTCTTGTAAGTCAATTTTTGTTCAGTTATTTGTCTGGCACTAGATTCCTCCTACGTTGATAAAATGCTTATAGTGCACCATGCTGATTTTTTAAAAATAAAGTGCGGGTAATTTCAGACTTTTACATATCGATTACAAACAATTAATGTTTTATTCTCCGTATCTCAATTTTTTTGTTATTGACTGATTTACCAATGGTGTCTTGTTAAGGTAATTTCATTTTAGCAATGCACCCTGCTATTTTCGTAAATAATAAGCGGAGAATTTTGGATCTTTACAGAACGATTGCTGATAATTAGCGGTAAATTCTCCATAAGCCATTTTTTTAATTATTGTTTTTATAATAGTGCCCCACTAACTTAATATCATTTTGGCAGTGTAGGTAAAAAGAAATGTTGTTTAAAAGAAAGTGTGTCAAATTTTCTAATTTTATTAATGATTTCGGTTAATTAACGACAAATTATCCAATAAGAATAATGAATAAATTAATCCAATAAATTAATTAATTGATTAAGTAATTATTTGACAAAGTCTTCAGAATATTAGATAACAAATTAAGTAATTACTTAATAATATAGTTTACATTTAAATATATAGAATTGCATTTGTAACGGCATTAAATTTGCTTGAAATTTCCTACATTTGTGCCAATATTTAATGCACTTTACATCGAAAATGTTGCGTGTGTACTAAATTATTTAATTAACTAGAAATGAATTTGCTGGAAATTTAATAAACTTTACATTGAAAATGTTGTATCTGTATTAAGGTGGTTCCCTGGGTAAGAGAGAGACAGACAGCTTTGAGCGAAAGAGATAAAGAGTGTACGCTGGCGCGTAGAGCGTACATAACCCTCGAAACATTTCAAGTCCGCGAAAGCGATATTTTTAAGACGCTCTATTTTAATAATGAAACGATGAATCTACTTCATTCTTGCGCGAAAGCATTCCTTATTATATATTCTATGTGTACATAAAATTCCGAGTTTGACTTGAATCTCGTTGCTTAGATATTGTTGTAAACAGATACATAACGAGACAGTTTCGATATATATAGATATATCTCCCATGTAATCCGTGTAACTTTACACAGCAATTACTCAGAAGCCAAACGATAAAATGCTCTGAAATTTGGATATGACATTCGTTATGTCTTTATTGACCTATGTGTGTAATTCCAAGTATGTGTTGAATCAACTCTGATCTCCAGGGAACCGCCTTAACGAATTTGCTGGAAATTTTCTGTTATTGTACTGAAATTTAATGCACTTTACATTAAAAATGTTGATTCTGCATTCCTTGAAATATTTTGTTATTATGCTTGAAATTTCATGCACTTTACATTGAAAATGTTGTATCTGCAATAAATTCGCTAGAAACGAATTTGCTAGAATTTTTCTGTTATTGTGCTTGAAATTTCATGCAGTTTACATTAAACTTAGCATTAAAATTAAACGAAATGCACATTGAATGTTATGTACCGGTGCATTAATATTTGGTATATGTACATTAATGCGATAGTTATGCATGTAATTGAAAAGTAATGTGTATCTAATTGAGTTTTACGGTAAAATTTATGGTAAAATACTTAAATTATCATACAAATATACATTAAATAATTTTTCATGTACAAGTATATTAAAATTCATGTACAAATGGCGCTCAAAAGTGCATTAAAATTCAAGTTTTTTAACAGTTGTTACGTATGTGAGAAATAAATAAAGTGAAGTGAAAAAATAAGCGATGAGCGGGACGCGAACCCGCGATCTTGAGAATTCTAATCTCGTGCTCTACCACTGAGCTAACGTCGCGATGTTACGACGAGTGCATCGTGAGCTAGTCATGTTTATGCTGATTGGGTGGTTTCTCATCTTCCACGTTGTGTCCAACGTCGACGGAAATCTCCGTGACCCAGTGTATAAAACATTCATTTACCATCAAAATATTTTTTATACCACTCTAACCTCAAAATCACAACTTTGGTATGATTTTTCGGCTCTCGTGGTATAAAATACCGTTCGAAACGAGTGCAGAAGTTGATTATTTACTTCGTGTGACTTTTCGCACTTGCTTCGCTCGTGCGAAAAACGTCACGAAGTAAATCATCACCTTCCGCACCAGTGTCGAAATGTACTATTTTCACACTTTCGTACCATACCAATGGTCTTGAGACGGTGTAAAATCGCTTGTTGAGTTACTCCCAAGCTTTCTGCGAGCTGCTCTTCAGTTTGGCATGAGTCTTGGTCCAAGAATGCCTCTAACTCAGCGTCTTCAAACTTGACTGGCCTTCCTTCGCGTTCTTTATCTTCCACGTCAAACTCGCCGTTTTTAAACTTTTGAAATCACTCACGACAACTTCTCTCACTTAAAGCAGCATCACCGTAAACTTCTACAAGCGACCGATGCGCCTCAGCAGCAGATTTCTTTAAATGAAATAAATAAATCAAAACTTCCCGCAAACGACGCTTATTCGGTACAAAACTCGACATTTTCGATCAAAAAAAAATGTATACTGCCAATACAAAGTCAATAGTATTTTAAGGTTATGTTGTTGCCAGGTGTCCAAACTTTCTGTGTGACATTTTACATCTGACGATTTCAAAGTAATCTTGTCGGTGGAGCCATCTCTTGAAAATGTCTGAAACTTATTTGTATACCCAATATTCCTCGGCCTCCCGTTACACTTGGTAGATTTATTAACATTAGAATAATGCAGCAGTGATAAATTACATAAGATTAAAGAAACGAATAACCATTCCATCACCAAAAACAAATAGCTGTATCATTTTCTTTTACACAACGCACAGATAAATTTACAATTACCTACAATATGTATACAAATGTACAAAGGAATTGAGTATTGAGATACCACATTGGCATATATTAGACTGAATGAATCCTTAAATGGAATAGCTTCAGCTACATAGTCAATAATGACTAGACTATGAAACATCCTCCAAATCCGGCTAAGAAATAGGTGGTGCAAGTCTTAAAGAGGTAGGTTTGTTTTTCATGAAAGCTGGAGGTTCCAACTTCCGTTGTTTCTTTAAAAAGATAATATATATTTTAAAATTTTTTCGTTTATCATTTTTTAAAAATTAAAAAATAAAGTAATTAATCTCCAGAGACGTCCTGGAATTTGTAGTCCGAGGCGCAGGAGGCACAAAGTCCGTAATAGGATGTGCCCAGCCTTTTGTATTTAGACATTCATATAGCACATTTTTGGTTCTGATAAGCATTCTAAATAATGTTTATGATTACAACTAAATGTCACTATACATTCTGCAGCACTAGAGAGAACTTTCCTGCAAATAGGACAAATTAACGAGTCGCTAGTACGCCCTTTACCAGCTTCCCTAAAATATTAGTTGTACACTATTTGTAAACATTGATATGAACTCAACTTATAACGAAATAAGAAGCTCGATTTATGCATTTAAATTAATATCTTAAAGATTCGTGCAATTTCAAACTTACTAATCTAGCAGTCGTTTGAATGAGTATCTGCTCATATCTCGACTGGGCTAAAACGCCAGTTAAAAGCAGGGTTCGAAATAATTAATTAAAATTTGAATTAATTATATGATTTAATTAACAATTAATCTTTTAATCTTTAATTAAAAGCTCATGTGATTAATAATTAAATTTTGTAACGGGATTACAGATTTCGGAGAAACAGAAAAAAAATAGGCGATGGCATCGGGATTTGAACCCGATTCGTCCGGACGAGAGTCGAGCGCCCTAACCACGGGGCTACCGATCGCACACTCGCCCAGCCCAATATATGCGTGATTTCCCGGAATGCCGGTATCACAGGGCTCTACTATGCGCCGACTAGCGCCGAATCTGTGATCTCCGTTATAATTTGAATATTTAATTATAGGCCCGCTTAATTAAGAATTAACTTTTTAATCTTTAATTCTACGCACGTTTAATTGAAGATTAACAATCTTCAATTATAACCATCGTTTAATTAAGGATTAACTTTTAATCTTTAATTCTACGCACGTTTAATTAAAAATTAACAATCTTTAATTATAACCATCGTTAAATTAAGGATTAACTATTAATCTTTAATTAAAAGTACGTTTAATTAAGAATTAACTATTTAATAATAATTATAGATGAATACAGAAGAATTAATTTGGCAAATATACAATAATTATACGATCTACAATTAACTTCCCTGTTCATTCTACGATTTATAACTAATTAATTAAACCTTTCTCAGCTATTTCCATGCATTTGAGCGCTACTATCATTGGCGACTATAAAGAAAGGGGAGCATGTCAGAATACCTTTATAGTACATTACAATACGTGTGACCTAAGTACCCTGCTGGAAATAAGGGATTCAAAAGTATTAAAAAAAAAGGAATACTTCTGAATACTGTTTTCAATACCGATTCTTCATACCGATTTGGTGTATTCAATGATATTGAAAAATATTTAAATTTGATACAAATAAATCTTTTTTAATCCAAATTGTATTCAATATTATTGGAAAATGATTAAATTTGATATAAAAAATCATTTTTAATTCCAATTTTATTTTATTTTTTTCCAGTCTAACTGATCATATGAATCAATTTTAATTTTAATTTTATCCTATATTATTAAAAGTGGATAAAATTAGTGTAGCTAAAGGCAAGGACTTTGCTTTTTGTGGGTGTTAAATAAAAACAATTATAATTTAACAAATAAAAAGTGAGTCTTTATTCAGCTCAATAAACTCGGCAATATGCCGAGACCATCTACGAGAGGAAGATGTCCGAGCGAACGAAGGCTGAGGGAGACTCGGCCGCGCGTGCCTTATATATCTGCGCCCGGCGTGGTTGACTGTGGGACTTGGGAGCCGCGCGGGGAGGGGTCGCGCCGCCTGCGGCAACGCGCGAACTAGTCTCTTGCCAGCGGCGAGCGCAAGACGGGGGATTCAAATGATTGAATGCGATATAACTAAATCATTTTTAATTCCAAATTTATCTTTTTTTTGTGTTTTCCGAAACTTAATCAATTCCAATTCAAATTTTATCATTTCTTTAAAGCTGATTGAATGCGATTAAACACAATTTCCTTTAAGGAGGTTCATGCGATTTGAAAATGGGTACATTATTTAATTTTGATGTCATAAATTATTAAAATATAATAATGTAAGTTCACTCAGATATGAAAGGCAAGTACTTTCTGAACCGAAAAAAACTATTGTGATAAAAAAATTGTTAATCGAACACGTAGATATTGTTGAATGAGTAAAAAAGTTACTTTCGCTATTTGCCAACTTTTTATTTTTCATTAGATTTTAATGTTTAAAGTTTCATTTTACTCCTTAAACATTTGCCTACAACCCATCCAGGCTTATATTACGGAATAATTAATATATACAAAGCCACATGTAATTTGTAGACGAGTAACTGATTCGCTGACACGTTGTATGGTTTGTAGGTTTGGAAGGCCAGGAGAGTAAAACACTTGACACAGTCTTTGCCTCAAATTAATTGTTTTATTCAACTTAATTAAATACTATGTACAGTGCCAAAAGGCAGGAGAATAGTGAATGTGGGTTTTAATAGTTCGTGCATGTTTCGTGTCGTGTTGACGCGCTTGTGGCTCGCGAGAGACTGACACGCGGTCGAGCTGTAACGGACGAATTGGGTGTGTTTGAAATATTATTGCTGTATGTATGATGAGACTTTAGGGGGCATGAAATACGATAGCGGAAAACTTAGGCAGCTTTCCGAACATAATTGTTTACAGTACAATACAGTATAAACTTGAAGTTTACTGTGCCTAAACTGTAAACAATTACATGTTGCTTCGTATATATTAATTATTTCATAATATAAGCCTGGATGGGTCGTAGAAAAATATTTAAGGAGTAAAATGAGACGTTTAACATTAAAATCCAATAAAAAATAAAAAGTTGCCAAATAGCGAAAGTAACTTTTTTACTTATTGAACAATATCTACGTGTTCGATTAAAAAATTTTTTATCACAATAGTTTTTTTCGGTTCAGAAAGTATTTGTCTTTCATATCTGTGTGAACTTACATTATTATATTTTAATAATTTATGATATAAAAATTAAATAGTGAACTTATTTTAAAATCGCATGAAACCCCTTAATAAAGATTTTATCCTTTTTCACTGGCTAAATTGAATTAATAAATTTTAATACCAAAAAAGCATATTAAAGGTAATTAAATTATTTATCATTTACATATACACGAAAGTAGTTTTGATTTAAATTCTGGTTTTATGCATTAATAGCGATTAGTATTATATGTTTAAAATTTTGTTAAAAAAGATTTTAATGTTAATACCTAAATAGCGAATTAAAGGTTTCATTGAAACAGATAAAAAAAGTTTTGATTTAAATACCTGCTTTATGTATTAAAAGCGATTAATTAATAATAAAAGCTATAATTTTGGATAAAAAAGAATTAAATGTGAATCCTTCAATAGCGAATTAAAGGGGATTGCATTGTTTGTCATTAAAGTAGATAAAATTAATGCCTGCTTTATGGATTAAAAGCGATTAGTTCTAAAAATTTTAAATTTGGATACAAAAGGATTAAATGTTAATATCTAAATAGCAAATTAAAAAGGTTTGAGTAGTTTGGCATTTAATAAGATTAAAGCAGTATTAATTCATTACTAATCTTAGGTTTTAAAAGCGATTGAAACAAGCAGTATATTCAACGTGGATAAAATATGATTTAATTTGAATGCAAGAATGGCGAATTAAGAGACATTGAAATATGTGGCATTAAATATGATTAAGCTGTATTAAATTTAATACTTACTGTCGGTAATGAAAATGATTCATTATTTTCGGGGATTGAAAGATATTAAAATGATTAAAAATAAATACTTAATTTGTAGATTAAAAGAGATTAGAATAGGAAGTGATTAAATCTGATTAAATTTCACTCCCGTACGTTTCTTCAAATGAATTCACGGTATTAAATGTATTCAATCTGATTCAATTTGAATACATTTTTATCATTTTGAATCCGGTATTTCTAGCAGGGATAGCACTTTTTTGCATGGCATGAAGGATCCGTGCATAGCGAGGTTTTAGATGTCAAACACTCACTGCTTTGCAGAGTAGTACTTAGGTGACAAGTATGATATAGTACATTACGATACGTGTGACCTAAGTAGCACTTTTTTCACGGCGTGAAGTTAGGGCCCAAGCGTAGTGAGGGTTTCTTTCTTTTTTTTTAGGTCACGGCACAATTATCAATTCCACGGATAATTTACGGATAGCTTACGGCAAATTATCCAATAGTTTATTTTAGGGACTGTCCACATACTGGGTTTTGAGCTTTGGGCTTTGGGCAATGTGTAAAGAAATCGATGCCGGTCATCTTGTAAATTCACAACCCGTGGTTGAAGACGAACAGACCTTCTATACAACTGAGTACTGACTAACCTTAAAATTGACCACGGGTTGTGAATTTACAAAATAACCGATAACGATTTTTTTACACATTATCCAAAGCCCAAAGCTCAAAGCCCAGTATGTGGAGTCTCTTACGTTAGGTCAAACCAGCTGCCAAATTCAGAGTCGTCGAATTTTCACGGCAGGACTTTACGGGAGAACGAAACTGCAATATTCCTATCCTATAATAATCCTATAATAAAAGGAAGATAGCGATTTAACATCGAATTGAAGCTTAGAGCCAACTTCAGAGCGTTATCAAAAAATTTCATTGGCCAATCCAGTATGTAAGGTAGGTCTACAGGCGCGCATAGCGCACATTTTTTTTACAATCTAGTACTCTTTTATTTGCTACTAGTATTTGAGGAGTGCTACGCGCGCTAGATGGCCGTATTTTGACCCATCAGCGAACTCTCTGAAGTTGCCTCTATATGTTTCAACCAATAATATTTTTTGCTCAGCAATATGGCTGCCCTGTAAAAGCATATGGCTGCCTCCTTATACCATCTCCCTTTTAATAGAGGACTAGGAATTTGAGGCGCGCTACGCGCGCCAGATGCCTGTACTTTGACCAATTAGCGAACTCTCTGAAGTTGGCTCTATATGTTTCGACCCATAATATTTTTTGCTCAGCAATATGGCTGCCCCGTAAAAGCATACGGCTGCCACCTCATACCCATCTCCCTTTTAATATAGGATAGGAAAATCTACAGCATAGCTATACGGAAAAACACAGCTGCATGTTTTTCCTGTATTACCTGATACGGAATTTCACGGCAGCAATTTATGGAAAAACACGGCTGAAAGTTTTTCCTCTTTAATCTACTATGGATTTTCACGGCAGCACTTTACGGAAAAATCCAGCGGCAAGTTCTTCCTTTTGAATCTGCTACGGATTTTCACGGTAGCAATTTACGGAAAAACATGGCTGCAAGTTTTCCTCTTTTACGTACTACGGAATTCCATGGCAAACCTTAACGGAAAACCATAACTGGAACCTTTTTCTCTTTTACTTGCTATGGAAATTCACGGCAGCAGTTTATGGAAAAACACGGCTGCCACTTCTTCCTTTTAAATCTGCTATTTGATAGTCCATTACAAATTCCCACATAAGCCACAGAAAGCCACGACTTTGAGATATTAACTTATTTTAAATCCGCACGGAATCCCACTGAAGACACGGAAAACCACGGCTACTCGTTTTCACGTAGTTCATAATTCTCTAGGGAATCCCACAGGAGCCATGAAAAGCTACGGCACCGAGATATTACCTTATTTTAAAACCGCACGGAATCGCACGGAAGGCACTGAAAACCACGGCTACTCGTTTTCACGTACTTCATAGTCCTCTATGGAATCCAACAGGAGCCACGGAAAGCCACGGCATCGAGATTTTACCTTATTTTAAATACGCACGGAATCGCACGGAAGACACGGAAGCCGGGTAAGAGAGAGAGAGAGAGAGAGAGAGAGAGAGAGAGAGAGAGAGAGAGAGAGAGAGAGAGAGAGGGAGAGAGAGAGAGAGAGAGAGAGAGAGAGAGAGAGAGAGAGAGAGAGAGAGAGAGAGAGAGAGAGAGAGAGAGAGAGAGAGAGAGAGAGAGAGAGAGAGAGAGAGAGAGAGAGAGAGAGAGAGAGAGAGAGAGAGAGAGAGAGAGAGAGAGAGAGAGAGAGAGAGAGAGAGAGAGAGAGAGCAATAGCTGTGGTCATGCTCTCTCTTTCAATGGGCGCTTGGTGGGGGGAGAGTGTTCCCCTCGACGCCCTCTCCTCCTCTGCCGTCACCATTTCCCCTCTACCCCGACCACTGTAGGTGTGCGAGAGAGATAGCATGACCACGCGCCGCCATCTTGGGCTTCACGCCACCCGTAAGGGCCTTCACACAGCTCTGAGGAACAGATATAAAGTACATGTGTGTGTGTGTGTGTGTGTGTGTGTGTGTGTGTGTGTGTGTGTGTGTGTGTGTGTGTGTGTGTGTGTGTGTGTGTGTGTGTGTGTGTGTGTGTGTGTGTGTGTGTGTGTGTGTGTGTGTGTGTGTGTGTGTGTGTGTGTGTGTGTGTGTGTGTGTGTGTGTGTGTGTGTGTGTGTGTGTGTGTGTGTGTGTGTAATGGATCGATCTGACGGAGGCAGGTAAAAGAAAAGGAAAACAAAGTTTTTTCTTTATATTTTCTTTATATTTTTGCAACGTTTCGTTGGCATGATCCGCCAACCTCTTCAGGCTGTAATTTATTAATAACAAAAAATAATTTTGTTAAACATTATGAAAAAAAAATACACTATCACTTTGGTTACAAGAATCATAAATACCTTATTCATATAGAGCACATGGCATCGATATAAGCGATACAGTGGTGTACAGTCGTATTTATAGTCAAAAGATGCGTGTGTTTAAAAAAACAAGGAGAAAATAAGCAGAGTAATGCATAGTTCAATTTAGAAGGCGAAGTAACGGAAAGTAAGAGCTATTTAATGATTTTACATCTTCTTTTTTGTTTATATTGTTTTTATCACATTTAATGTGATAAAAAAAGGAGATGTAAAATCATTAAATAGCTCTTATTTTCCGTTACTCCGCCTTTTAAATTGAACTATGCATTACTCTGCTTATTTTCTCCTTGTTTGTAAACACACGCATCTTTCGACTATAAATATGACTGTACACCACTGTATCGCTTATATCAATGCCATGTGCTCTATATGAATAAGGTATTTATGATTCTTGTAACCAAAGTGATAGTGTATTTTTTTTTTCATAATGTTTAAAAAAATTATTTTTTGTTATTAATAAATTACAGCTTGAAGAGGTTGGCGGATCATGCCAACGAAACGTTGCAAAAATATAAAGAAAATATAAAGAAAAAATTTTGTTTTTCTTTTTCTTTTACCTGCCTCCGTCAGATCGATTCATTACACATTAATAAACAATTGGAGTGCAATATTTATACTACTCTCAATATATAATATATATATATATATATATATATATATATATATATATATATATATATATATATATATATATATATATATATATATATATATATATATATATATATATATATATATATATATATATATATATATATATATATATATATATATATATGTTTGTAAATTGGTACTTTTGAGGAGATGTGAACCTTTCGCTCAGAGTTCGGACAATGTGACTAAAGAAATAATGACCCTCAGGTTACCGACTCTGGGAAAAGGGGGTATAGATTCCTCCTCAAAAGTCGCGATTCTTGCTTTGAGAAATTTGAGGAGTCTCTTCAAAATACCGACATCTCTTCAAAAGTACCGATCTATACGTTGATATCTCTTCAAATATACCAATTCCCATAGTTATGATATATATATATATATATATATATATACGAAGAACGGTAAGGAACAAGACTCTTGTTCCTTGTGTATCTCGCTGTTCCTCGTATATATAGATATACTAACCCATGTTATTCTTGTACTTTATATCTGTTCCTCAGAGCTGTGTGAAGTCCCTAAGAGCGCGCAGTCTATGAGTATAAGTTTATGGTTACAACCCGAGTCGGGGTCTGCGAGCAGAAAGGCACTTCTGCTATGGTCGCCAAGTTGACCAATCAGGGTGTGGGAACGTTTGCTCAATTAAGCGCTGAAGCGCAAGGAGTCGCTGGAAGTTTGACATAAAACTCGAACTCGAGAGAAGTAAATTTGATTTTAAATAATTTAATGTTATAAGAGTTGAAATTTATTATGAAACGCGGTTTTAGTTTTACATAAATTAAGGGTTAAGGGTTGAATTGTATTATGAAACGCGGTTTTTCTTTTTAAATAATTTAATTTTTGAAGGGTGAATTATTAATAATTTTTATTTTTTTAAGGGTGAAGGGAGCCCCTGCTATCGCTCGCTTCTATGAGATGCTTCCTATGGCTCGCCGGGGCCCATCCTGGTGTAATGCATCAAGTATACCTCCGGTTTCCCCATCTCCAGGACAAAACACAAAACAAAATCATCATTGGATTCTGTATTTTAATCTTACCGCGAGCCCTGGCCATCTGACCTGCGACCCTTGTTATTATTTATTTCATTTACTTATCAATTGATTTACAAACAACTTACAAGAATTATTTTTAAATGGCAAACATACAATGGTTGAATAAAATAAGATTATAATAAGATTTTACTTAGGTCGCAAACATGCGTGCTTTAAATTGTCAAAGTGAACCGTTTTCGTTCGATTGTTTCCTAAATCTATTTTCGCATTTCTATCGCCGATCAGTTCTAATATTCTGTACCGGCCAGCGTACTGTTCGTCAAATTTACCTACTTGAGGTTCCTTTAGTAAGTACACTTCTTCTCCTACTTTAAAATTCTTTGTGTTTAATTTCTGATCGTGTTTGGGAATTCAGTAAGTTTGAATTCCCGCGCGTTCTCGCGGAACGGCTCCACTCACTGAGTCGCCGCGGCGCGGCAGCACCTCGTGGTGTCTCGGCGGAAAAGCTGAGACGCTACACTGACTACTCAAGTTATACGTGATATGTCGGTCTCTCTTGCTCTCTCACATGCAAATGTGAGAGAGTGATTGATTTGATTATTGCGGTAACGGGGTTGAGGCCGAGAAGAAGGAAGTGGTTCAAGGCCTCGCTCTCTCTGCATCTAGCTCGCCACGAGGTCACACCGGTCGGCAACTACACTGCAATTCTCCGTCTGATTTATCAGCATTCTAATCGGCTCTACTCATCACTTTCACTGGCTCTTCTCATCTCTGGCTTCACTCATCAAGGAAAACTCATCTGCTTGCTTTGGCCACTGCATCGCTGGAGCAACTCACCGTTGCAGTTTATCTGCAGCACTCGTGCAAGATAACCTCAAAATTTACACAGTGACTAAGCACGTGCGCGGACACAGAGAAACTCAGTACACTCTTGCCTGGTGGAATTCTCACACACACGATTGGATCAATAATTACCTAATCGTGTGCGCTCAATTATGGGTCACAATTAAGTCAATAATATTGAATTGTGTACTCAACCAGCAGCACCTTCTACCATCAGAGCGAGTTGCGGCAGAGTCAAGGCAAGCGTTTCACTCACTCATTGGAATTAGCAAGACTCGGTAGCATCACTCATTGAATATATATCATTTAACGGATATACTCAAATTTGGCCAAACTCATTACATGCATCTAAGGACTTATTACTCAGATTATTACTTGAATGCGAATCTTTAGTCTTAATGTAATTTAAACTGTACATGAATCATTGTTAACTATTGTTAATTATTATTAGAATTTGAAAGATTGTAATTTTATTAACCAGAATGTATTTATGATGCGACTTAGAACTAATATAATATATTGAAGTTTTATTTACGTATGTGTGTGACTCAAATTCATTTCAACACCCACAGCATGTACTCATATGACGATAACTATGGCTTTCTCAAACAGATCGTAATACCGTTTTGACCGTTCTTTAGCTTCTAATAAGCGCGTGTTTGTTATTCTTTGCGTATCGTTAAGTTTAAATATTAATTCATCTAGATACATTTCATAAGTTTTATCCACGGTGTTCATCGTAAATTCTGAGGGTAATCATGCCTTTTGTCCAAAGACTAACTCATGAGGAGTAAAGCCGTGAGCCGAATGAATTGAAGTATTATAAGAGAACATAGCCATTTTAATCCACGTATCCCAGTCGGTTTTATCGGTGTGCATTTTCAAATACTCTACTAATGAATGATGACTTCGTTCTAATGATCCTATAGTCTGAGGATGGAACGACGTAGAACGCATCTGTTTTATTTTAAATAATTTAGCTACTTTCTGGAATAAACTACTTTGAAAATTACTTCCTTGATCGGTTTTGATTGTTTCCGGATAAGCGAATTTAGTTATAAAGTCGTGCACCAATGCGGTTGCTACCATTTCGGCGGTAATATCGGGAATGGGAAGAGCGTCAGAACATTTAGTTAAATTGCATTGTAATGTTAAAATATATTTATTTCCAGAGATTGATCAAAGGCTCTATTGGGAGTGTTAGTGATTTTCATTGGTTGCTTAGATTTACACGGACTAATTTTCTTTTCTGACACTCTTCACATGTTCGAATATATTCGGAAATTTCTTCGTTCATGCCCGGCCAAAAATAACGCTCGCGGATGCGCCGATACGTCTTAAAAACATCCTTGTGGCTTCCTATTACGGAATTATGAGCCTCGTTAATAATAGTTAATTGGTTGTCGGGCGGCGGTATGGTAACTTCCCCAGTGCATATAGTAATCTTTAAGTTTCCCTCTTTCCACCCATTTCGTAACGAGAATTCAATCAGTAACCAATGTATTTTCTCTAATTCGTCCCCGGTTTTTCTATACTGACTGATTCTACTCTCTCCTCAATCATTTCATTCTTAAGTGAGGTAAGACATCCGACCACCATAGTGACTGCGGGTATGTCGATTGCCTTTTCTTTAATAAAATGGGAATAAATAATTTTCTTAGTGTCAAGTTCTGTTCGCCCCTATTCCGATATTTTGTTCACGGAGTTCGTTAATGTTTATCATCCCTAAATCGACTAATTGTTGTCACACATGGGTGTAGATCTCGCAATTTACTGACATAAAATGAGCTATATTATCGCGTCTCATTAGGAGCTGATCTCTAGAGTAAGCAACGTGTTCTATTGTTAAAATTCGGTAAATATCCCTATCGACGACAGAGTCAGGTAAAGACCATGGTTTACATAAATTTATCGAGATTATTTTGCAAGCAATCTCTTCTTCGAATTGATTGTTAATATCGTTACTAGAAACTAAATCCGTTCGCAATCTTTTTGCATTTTTGTTGTCCGAGTCATTAGTACGTTTACGTGCTATTAAAGGCGTCAAGTCATTCAAGTAAGTATTGCTAAGATTTGTTTTGCTCATCTCCAAAGAGCTAATCGGACCACCGATGTCAAAAGCGTGTTTCTCCAAAAGGCTATCCAGTGCCCGCTCATCACTGGAACCAAAAGCATGCAGCTCCAAAAGTCTAACCAGACGTGGCCGTTGACCACCGGCGCCAAGTGCGTGTGTCTCTCCAAAAAAGCTAACCAGACGTGACTGCTCACCATTGATGCCGTATGCGTGTGTTTCGTCGTTAATGTCATAATTTTCAGGTGTGGTGTCGAGGGTCAAGATTTTCGCGGGTGTCAGTCCGTAATGGTCTATTTGTTTGTCGTCAAGTTGATTCGATTTAGAGGATGAAATTGGGCTAGGATGAGTGGATAAAGAAAGTAGCGATGATTGTTGAGGTTTGCGGGTAATCGAGTTTCGCGATAAGACGTCTACGTTTACGTTCCGTTTTCCGTCTTTATAAATAACATCATATTCGTATTCCTGTAATTTTATTTTCCAACGGAGTGCTCTAGAAACAGGATCTTTAATCGTGTATAACCAAATCAACGCTTTATGATCTGTTACCAAAGTAAATTTACGACAGTATAAATAAAAACGAAACTGTTTTAAAGCGTAAGCCATAGCCAATAACTCCTTTTCCGTCGTCGTATAATTTCTTTCAGCGTCGATTAAAGATCTCGAGGCATAGGCAATCGGCAAATCCTTTCCTATACGTCCCTGACTAAGCACGACCCCCAATGCATAACCCGAGGCATCGGTTGCTACAACAAAAGGTTCATTAAACCTCGGGTACTGCAGTAAGGGTTGTGTGCATATAATTTCTTTCAAAGTTGTAAAAGCTATTTCTTGTGCGTCTCTCCATATAAAGCATTCGTCCTTTCTTAATAAAGAATTCAATGGTATTGCTATTTTAGCAAAGTTAGGAATGAATTGTCTATAATAACCTTCTAGCCCTAAAAATTGTTTAATATTTTTTTCTATTCTTGGGCCAAGGAAATAAAAACACGGCTTCTGTTTTCCCTGGGTCTGGTCTAACCCCACTTTCAGAGATTACATGCCTTAAATACATGACCTCCCTTCGAAGGAACAAGCACTTTTGTGGTTGTAAAGTTAAACTTGCGGTTTTTAACCTCCTAAATAATTGTTTCATTTTCTGCATATGTTTTCTTAAAGATACCACGTAGACCACTATATCGTCCATATAAACAAATAATTCAACTCCCTGCAGCCCACTAGTACCCTATCCATAAGAGCTTGAAATGTAGCTGGTGTCCTTCTCAGTCCCATTGCCATTTTTAGATCAGAACTTCTACGGGTAATTATGGGGGATTTTAATTTCCTGATTTTCCCAATTGCGATAATTATACGGTTGCTGCTAGTGGTCGTGGGTTCATCATCGCGTCAGTGAGACGAACATGATTGGAGTTTAAATGACTCGTGGAATTTTGTTCATTTTATTTTTACGTCTTTTATAACAAAATTCGGCGGTATGACCGGATCCCCTACAATGATCGCAAAAGAGACGAGCTGTGTGTTCACGATTTTCTCGTTTGTCCCTAAATTCGCGAGAGATATCGTCGCGCGGTACGAAGAAAAGCCAACTTGGAAGTTACAGGCGAAGAAAAACCAAAAACGCGTCTAAGACGAAGAAAAGCCAGTTTGGGTCCTCCTAGACGAAGAAAAACCAGTTTGCGCCCTTCCAGACGAAGAAAAGCCAGTTTGACTTATCTCAGACGAAAAAAAGCCAGTTTGCGCCGTTCCTGCGGAGGAAAAATCCCCCAACTGATTGCATCTAATCAATTACTAGTTAGCTTATTATCATGGCTGATCATCTTTTTATCTTTTTATCGTATCTTTTTATCTTTTTGGTCATCTTTTTATCTTTATCTTATTATCTGAAAGTTATCTATAAGATGCCATGTAAATGTTAGTTTCGTTTGTGAAGTCAAACTGGCTTTTTTCGTCTGGGAGGGCGTAAACTGGCTTTTCTTCGTCTGGAAGGACCCAAACTGGCTTTTCTTCGTCTTAGACGCGTTTTTGGCTTTTCTTCGCCTGTAACTTCCAAGTTGGCTTTTCTTCGTACCGCGCGACGATATGTCGCCTCCTTCCGCAAGAAAAACACGTAATCTCCGATTTTGAGGTATCCCGACGATCTCTATTATCGCTTTTGGCTTCAACCGAATGACAGGTTGCTCGCTTTGTTGGTTCATTGCGCCGGTCTCAGAAACATTCTCTCCCGATTTTTGTATCACTCGAGCAAGAATAGTCTGAATCTGAGGCAGGTTTTGAGATGGGGTAAAAGATCTCTTTAATTCACTTAAAAGTTGATACAAATTTTGAAAAGATTTATATTGTAAAAAGGCTTTCGCGTTGCCGACTACTTTCGATTTTACAAGCCGTATAAAGAAATCTTTATCGTTGAGGTTTACAAAGATCTCCGCATCTTTAACTTCCCAAATAAATTGATTAACAGAAATATTACGCCCATCAAATTCTGTTAAAATTCTCGCTACTTCTAGTGGTTTTCTATACGACTTATGCGATTCGCGTTCAGTTAATTAATTAGAGGTGATATTATCTATACCGTCTTGACTCGGGTTTCGGACAGGCGGGCGCAGTTCGTACGCAAGACGCGAGTCCAACCGGGGCTCAAGGCCATCGGTGGCTAGGTTGGTGGTGCCTTGTCTAGGAAGCAAAGTGAGTTGATTATTAATTAAATTTTCTCGCGGCGACGCGTTATCAATCGGATCGACGTTCCGAATTCCGGATATCTGGCTACTAACCGAATTCGACATTTTGGCTTTCGCTCAGGCTGCTTAGCTTATATTATACACAGATGGTTTCCGTGATTCGAGCGAAGCTGGTGACTCGTGGCAGGCACTGGTGACCAGTGACCGATGCTGGTGACTCGTGGCAAGCGCTGATGATTCGTGACAGGTGCTGGTGATTTGCGATTGATGCTGGTAACTCGGGGCAAGTGCTGGTGATTCATGGCAACCGCTGATGACTTATGACGGATGTTGGTGACCTTGGCTATGCTTGCGGTTAGGTAACGTTCTGATCAGATGTGAATTGTCGAGAGCGGGTCGTTCTTTAGTAAAAGATCGTCAGTTTTGGACTTCGGTTCGTTGCTGTTGTTCTCGTATTTTCAGTTCGATTTTTCTTGTTCTCGTATCTTCTCGAAATTCGTGGACTTCTGTTGGCGTTGTCGATTGGATGTGGGTGGACCTCTATTTTGCTGTCGTGGATCCAATTATTCAACCGCACGTTCCGACATTCGCCCGTGATCCAGGGGAAACCACAGTCCAAAAACCCTGGATAGAACGCGGCACTTCCACTTTGTTTAATTCAGTTTCTCACTCGCGAACTCCTTTAACAATCCCACCGCTGTCACCAAAATGTTACGACCCGAGTCTGGGTCTGCGAGCAGAAAGCTAGGTACTTCTACAATGGTCGCCAAGTTGACCAATCAGGATGTGGGAACGTTTGCTCAATTAAACGCTGAAGCGCAAGGAGTCGCGGGAAGTTTGAAATAAAACTCGAACTCGAGAGAATTAACTTTAACTTGATGTTTATTAACTTTGCCTTAACACAATCTCTTTGTATCGGCTCGAACAATTAATCGATGACGCGTGACTCTAAGGTTTACTCAATCTGACAATAAGATAGAACTTTTGGGCGCAACATGCACAAATGTAACAGAGTACCAAGCTAGTTGGTAACGCAGGTTCTAAGCTACAAAGCATCTCATGTACTTGGCAGCGACTGCTCGATGCCGGCGGTGAGGCCCAATTTATATTCTGAGTCGGAGCTTCAGGTTGGTAGTGGAAGGCAGTACGGTGTGGAGGCTGTAGGGCGCTACGTTACTTCAGAGGCCCTTCCCACCCCTAGGTAGGGAAAGTGGCGATGGAGGGGCCCCAGATCAGAAAGCAGGGTCGAGAGTGATGATCAGCGGGTGACCGATCTCCTCCTGCGGTGGCGTGGGGCGCCGCTAGTCCGTGATTGGTTGTTGACGATGGCTCGGCCCTTAGGCTGTTGGGCTATATTGCGCAATAGTGGTTATCCATTGACTTGCCCTTGAGGTGATCCTTGTTGTCGATAGTCAGTTGTCCTCCTCGCTAATCGTTTTCTCGACCTTTCGTCGCTGAAGGCAGGCTACGCTGCAAGATCGTGTGTTGTTTGACCTTCCATCCTTGAATAGAGCCTACGCTACTATTTACGTCTTCTCGATGCTGCGGGATAGTAGGCTGTTTGACCCTTCAACCTTGGCTACGCTGCTGTTTATGTTTCCAGGGGCTGTGAGATAGTAGGCTGTTTGACCCTTCAACCTTGGCTACAGGCTACGCTGCTGTTTATGTTTCCAAGGGCTGTGGGATAGTAGGCTGTTTGAACCTTCAACCTTGGCTACAGGCTACGCTGCTGTTTATGATTTTCGTCCTTGGGGTCGCTTGCGCTACGCAATGTCATTTGGGGCAGTTGCTGCTTTCGGCAACCTTGTACTCATTATCCTTGAGAGCCCTGATAGCCGTTGCAGCTAACCGTCACCTTGGGGTTTCCTACAATCTCAGAACTATAAATAATTCTTGGAAGAGCTTTTCACCCTGAGCGAGCTTTCCGTAATTATCAATTGTCGTTATTTCGTTATCAATTATCAATTGTTGATCACCGGGTTATTATTTATTTAATTACGTACGGAATTATTATTTATAGTAGATTTGCCCATTGCTGGTTGTAATTATTTATCTAATTAATTAAAAGTATTAATTAATTTATTGCTTATTGTTTATGGGACTAGATTATTGGTTTTTTATTTTATATTTAATTTATTTGAAATTACCATTGTAGAATTGGCCTAAATTACGCTAGTCGCTTACGCGAACGTAGTTCATAACAACGGAATGCTTGGCCCTTCCAACATAAACGCGTACGTCTGCGTTCGGCGGCCGGCGTGGCGCTGGCGCGTACAACAGGACGACAACTTACAGAAATTTAGTTATGCCAACATCGACGATGTTCAGATTGTTATGAACTGCGTTCGCGTGAACGAGTAGCAGAATATTTAGGATCGGTCTGCAATAATAATCTCAAATTTAGAAGATTGATTTCAAAATTAATCTTAAATAAATCAATCAATTAAATTCTAAACGTATCCAAACGTGTTCCCATAAAATAAAAACTTGTTGAAGATTTCAACAATAGAATCATTAATTTGGTTTATTTTAATCGGATAATTTATATCAACCGTTCCGTAATTAAATAGTAAATAAATAATAGATGAATTTATGATAACGCAAGTAGAAATAAATGACTAACGATAAATGCTAATTCCGTATGTAATAGAATTTGATAATTAATAACTTGCGATTCAAATAACCTAATAACAATTGATCTAGGTATTAATTAAGATTTAGAGTCTATTAATATTAATACTAAATAAATTATAACAGGATAAAACTCGCTCAGGGAAACGCTCATTCCTTTTCTAAATATATAATTCCTAGAGTTATTTACTCCGTATAATTCCTGGAGTTGTTTACTCCGCATTATTCCTGGAAATATTTACTTCATATTTTCCAGGAGTTGTTTGTCTCTTCCCCCTCTTCCGGTTTCCCTTCTATTTTTAGAGTCACCAAGGTCAACAGAGGGAGCCAGATAAATCTAGTTATAACTGACCTAGCTACCCCCACTCTCGAGGACGATCCAGAATAAACTAGAATTATCCAGCGAGGCCACTCCCACTCTCAAGGACAAAACCGGATTAAACTAGAATTCTCCAGCGAAGCCACTCCCACTTGAGGAAGGGAAATAGTTCTGATTGGTTCCACTCCCACCACCAACCTGGAGTTCCACCTGCAATTTAGAATATAAATAGGGCCCCCTCACCGGCCTCCAGGAGTCTCTCCGAGGTCTCTGTGCAAGTGCCTCAGAGCAAAATTCTAAAAGTCATAGAGTCACGGCTGAACCATCCATCTCATTGTTTAAATAATTCAAGTTATTTAATTAATTCAATAAACTCCAACGTTAAAGTTCTTTCTCGAGTTCGAAGTTTCATTTAAATTACCGCAATTCCATTCACTTCAGTGTTTAATCGAACAACGAACCCACAATCTAATTGGTCAATGCGGCGACCATTGCAGAAGCGCCCTTCTGCTTGTCGAGCCCGACTCGGGTTGTAACATTTTGGTGAGAGCAGTGGGATTGTTCGAGGAATTGCAAAGAAAAGGCTCTAGGAGAAGAAGAAGAAGTCCAGTATTGTGTTCCGTCCAGGGTTTTAAGTTGTAGTTTTCCCCGGACCGCGGGCGAATGCCGGAATACCTGATTGGGAAGTTGGGTCCACAGCAGGCATTAGAGAGAGAAATCCCCAACCAATCAAGGATCAAGGACTTCATGAACACCAACGATAGAACTCCACCGAATTCAAGAGCACACACCCCGGATTCAGGATACGAGAGTGGGGCAGAAAATACACCTCCAAGGACACACCCTTATCAGCTTCGTTCCCGACGTCATCTCAGATCAGGACACTGCTTATCTACACCACCCAACTGCAAGCATTGTCAAGAATAACACGATCGGAGGATCACTAGCCCTACCTGGATATCCTAAGCTAAGTACCTGAGCGAGCGTCAAAATGTCTAATTCGATTAGTAGTCAGGTATCTGGAATTTGGAACGTCGATCCGATCGATAACGCGTCGCCGCTAGGAAACTTAATTATTAATCAACTCGCTGTACTGCCTAGACAGGGCATCTTCAACCCGGCCACCGATGGCCTTGAGCCCCGATTGGATTCGTGTCTTGCGAATGAACCACGACCGTATGTTCCAAACCCGAGTCAAGACGGTATAGATAGTATCACTTCTAATGAATTACCTGAACGCGAACCGCGTAAGTCGTATAGGAAACCATTGGAAGTACCACGAATTTTAACAGAATTTGATGGGCGTAATATTTCTGTTAATCAATTTATTCGGGAAGTAAAAGATGCGGAGACTTTCGTAAACCCCAATGATAAAGATTTCTTTATACGGCTTGTAAAATCAAAAGTAGTTGGCAACGCGAAAGCCTTTTTGCAATATAAATCTTTTCAAAGTTTAAATCAACTTTTACGTGAATTAAAGAGATCTTTTACCGCATCTCAAAATCTGCCTCAGATTCAGGCTGATCTTGCTCGAGTAATACAAAAATCGGGAGAGAATGTTTCTGAATATGGATTGCGCGTAACTAAATTATTACAAAAAGCTATTGAGTTAATAAATGAAACTTATGAGCCTGCAGTAGTTCCGGATTTAATACAGGGTGCCATAGGTACAGCAATTGAGTGCTTTAAATTAGGATTGGATAAGGAGGTTGCACGGGAGATGATAGGAAAAAGTCCCGTCACCTTAGAATCCGCGATCGGTTTTGCCCTTGATTGTGAGCGATATACTAAGCAACGACGGGAACGAGAACGGCGCAACGAATCAACAAAGCGAGCAACTTGTCATTAGGTTGAAGTCAAAAGCGATAATAGAGATCGTCGGGATACTTCAAAATCAGAGATTACGTGTTTTTCTTGCGGGAGGAAGGGACATATCTCTCGCGAATGTAGGAATAAACGAGAGAATCGTGAGCACCAAGCTCGTCTCTTTTGCGATTATTGTAAAAGATCCGGTCATACCGCGGAATTTTGTTATAGAAGACGTAAGAATGGAAGTGAACAAGATTCCTCGAATCATTTAAACTCCAAACGTGTTCGTCACATGGACGCGGTGACGAACCCTCAACCACTAGCAGCAACCGTATAATTATCGCAATTGGGAAAATCAGGAAATTAAAATCCCCCATAATTACCCGTAGAAGTTCTGATCTAAAAATGGCAATGGGACTGAGAAGGACACCAGCTACATTTCAAGCTCTTATGGATAGGGTACTAGTGGGCTGCAGGGAGTTGAATTATTTGTTTATATGGACGATATAGTGGTCTACGTGGTATCTTTAAGAAAACATATGCAGAAAATGAAACAATTATTAAATTAAAATCGGGAAATTAAAATCCCCCATAATTACCCTTAGAAGTTCTGATTTAAAAATAGAAAATCCTAGGTTTCTTATAGATACCGGTTCGGAATTAAATCTGCTAAAGATAGGGGCCCTTCGAGATGACACACCACGATTTCACGATACGTTCTTTGAATTATCCGGGATAAGTAATGGCATGGTTAGGACCCTTGGACAAACTGAACTTGTTTTTGATGATATCGCGTGTAAAGTAAACCTTGTCCCTGATGACTTCCCCGTTGATTGTGATTGCATACTGGGTATAGAATTTTTAGAAGCTCAGCGTGCTATTCTCTCGTTTGATGAAGGACATCTGCTTTTGGGGGATCGCGATTCCGAGATTCCCTTTGTAAATCACGATACCTTTTTTCTCCCGGCGAGAACTAAGAAATTATGTAAAGTAAAGATTGAAAATTCAAATAGACACTATGGATACGTGCCTAGGATAGCCGCTGGTCCTGGTATTTTCGCCGGAGAATGCCTTGTCTCTGATAGGGAAAGTCGGGCCTATCTTTTCATTATAAATAGTACTATCGAGGCTGTAAATCTCACCATACCTCCAATCTTTTTGGAAGAATTTTCTAGAACATTAGTACCGATTCGTACTATACGGGCAATTACTAAAGAGGAGACTGAGATTCTTCATAACCAGAGATCCGAATCTGTACTCTCTCATTTAGATTTAGAGTCTTTGAGTAAGGAAGAGAGGGATAGTATCGTTAGGTTAGTATCAGAGTTTCCGTGTCAATTCCATTTACCAGGGGACAAACTCGGTCAAACGACCAAGGTGAAACATCGAATCCCCACTACCAATGATATTCCGATCAATGTAAAGCAGTATCGACATCCTCCGCATCTTCGAGAGGAACTTCGAAACAAATCGACCAAATGAAGGAAGATGATATTATCGAGGAATCTGAATCTCCATATAACTCGCCTATATGGATAGTACCGAAAAAAGCTGATGCTCAGGGAAATAAAAGGTGGCGGCTAGTTATTGATTTTAGGGCTCTCAATGAAAAAACTATCGCTTCAGCATATCCTTTACCTAATATAGCTGAGATTCTGGATCAATTAGGTTCGTGTAAATACTTTTCAACTTTGGATCTTGCTTCAGGTTTTCACCAAGTCCCTATTGACCCCAACGACGCCCCGAAAACCGCTTCCTCTACCCCCTTTAATCATTTTCAGTATAAACGAATGGCAATGGGACTAAAAGGGGCACCAGCTACATTTCAAGCTCTAATGGATAGGGTACTCAGCGGACTGCAGGGGGTTGAATTATTTGTTTATATGGACGATATAGTTGTTTACGCGGTATCTTTAAAAGAACACACGCAGAAAATAAAACGATTATTTGGGAGGTTAAAAACTGTAGGTTTAACTTTACAACCGCAGAAGTGCTTGTTCCTTCGAAGGGAGGTCGTGTATTTAGGGCATGTAATTTCTGAAGATGGGGTTAGGCCGGACTCAGGGAAAACGGAAGCCGTGTCTTTGTTTCCCCGACCCGAAAATAGGAAAAATATCAAGCAATTCTTAGGACTAGTAGGTTATTATAGACGATTCATTCCTAACTTTGCTAAAATAGCGACACCATTGAATTCATTATTAAGGAAGGAAGAACGCTTTATATGGGGAGATACGCAGGAAATAGCTTTTACAACATTGAAAGAAATTTTATGCTCGCAGCCCCTGCTGCAATATCCAAGGTTACATGAACCTTTTGTTGTAACAACCGATGCCTCGGATTATGCATTAGGGGCTATGTTAAGCCAAGGACCTATAGGAAAAGATTTGCCGATTGCCTACGCCTCGAAATCTTTAATCAACGCGGAAAGGAATTATACAACGACGGAAAAGGAGTTATTGGCCATGGTTTACGCTGTAAAACAGTTTCGTCCTTATTTATACGGTCGGAAGTTTACTTTGGTAACGGATCATAAACCGCTGATTTGGTTACACACGGTCAAAGATCCTGTTTCTAGAGCACTCCGTTGGAAAATAAAATTACAGGAATACGAATATGATGTTGTTTATAAAAACGGAAAACGTAACATAAACGCAGACGCCTTGTCGCGAAACCTGGTTACCCACAAATCCCAACAATCATTGCCACTTCCTTTATCCACTCATCCTAGTCCAATCCCATCCTCTAAATCGAACCAACCTGACAATGAACAAACTGACCACTACGGACGGACACCCGCGAAAATCCTGACCCTTGACAGTACGCCTGAAAATTATGACGCAAACGACGAGACACACATTTACGGCACCAGTGGTGAGCAGTCACTGGACAGCCTTAGGAGTACACATGCTTTTGGCGCCGGTGGTCAACGGAACGTCTGGTTAGCCTTTTTGGAGAGACACATGCACCTGGCGCCGGTGGTCAACGGTCACGTCTGGTTAGCCTTTTTGGAGAGACACATACACTTGGCGCCGGTGGTCAACGGCCACGTCTGGTTAGCCTTTTTGGAGAGACACATGCACCTGGCGCCGGTGGTCAACGGCCACGTCTGGTTAGCCTTTTTGGAGAGACACATGCACTTGGCGCCAGTGGTCAAAGGCCACGTCTGGGTAGCCTTTTGGAGCTGCATGCTTTTGGTCCCAGTGGTGAGCGGTCACTGGATCTTTTGGAGAAACACGCTTTTGAAACGGGTGGTTCCGTTAGCTCTTTGGAGATGAGCAAAACAAGCCTTAGCAACACTTTCTTGAATGACTTGACACCTTTAATAGCACGTAAACGTACTAATGACTCCGACGACAAAAATGCAAAAAGATTGCGAACGGATTTAGTTTCTAGTAACGATATTAACAATCAATTCGACGAAGAGATTGCTTGCAAAATAGTCTCGGTAAATTTATGTAAATCATGGTCTTTACCCGATTCTGTCTTTGATAAGGATATTTATCACGTTTTAACAATAGAACATGTTGCCTATTCTAGAGATCAACTCTTAATGAGACGCGATAATATAGCTCATTTCATGTCAGTAGATTGCGAAATCTCCACCCCTGTGTGTCAACAGTTAGTCGATTTAGGGATGATAAACATTAACGGACTCCGTCAGTAAAATATCGGAATAGGCGCAATAGTTCGGACAGAACTTGACAATAAGAAAATTGTTTAGTCCCTTTTTATTAAAGAAAAGGCAATCGACATACCCGCAGTCACTATCGTGCACTGAGAAGCAAAAAGTACAGCTACTACACCCTGAGTATAGCTAGGACGCACAATGTTGACATAGTATTTTAACTCGGAAAAGGTGTAGTAGCTGCGCCTTTTAGTGTAGCCAGTACGCCTTTGGGTATGGCCAGTGTACTTTCATTTTTGTTTGTGTCCGCGCGAAGGTTATGTGAGTTGAAAACGAACAGCCAGCGCGTTTAAAAGGTGCAGCCACTACGCTTTTTGGGGAGCGGGTACTAGCATAGGGTAAGGTTAGTAGTAGCGCTTTCTGCTTCTCAGCGTGGTAGGATGTCTTACCTCACTTAAGAACGAAATGATTGAGGAAGGAGTAGAATCGGTCAGTATAGCTAAAACCGGGGACGTATTAGAGAAAATACATTGGTTACCGATCGAATTCTCGTTAGGAAATGGGTGGAAAAAGGGAAACTTAAAAATTACTGTATGTACTGGGGAAGTTACCATACCGCCGCCCAACAGCCGATTAAGTATTATTAACGAGGCTCATGATTCCGTAATGGGGGACCACAAAGGTATTTTTAAGACGTATCGACGCATCCGCGAGCGTTATTTTTGGCCGGGCATGAGAAAAGAAAATTAGTCCGCGTAAAAACTAAACAACCAATGAAAATCACTAACACCCCCAACAGAGCCTTTGAGGTGTTAGAGATGGACAATGTAGGCCCTTTGCCTATTACAATCTCTGGAAATAAGTATATTTTAACATTACAATGTAATCTAACTAAATATTCTGACGCTCTTCCCATTCCCGATATTGCCGCCGAAATGGTAGCAACCGCGTTGGTACATGACTTTATAACTAGATTTGGTTGTCCGGAAGCCATCAAAACCGATCAAGGAAGCAATTTCCAAAGTAATTTACTCCAGAAAGTAGCTAAATTGTTTATAAAACAGATGCGTTCTACGTCGTTCCATCCTCAGACTATGGGATCATTAGAACGAAGTCATCATTCTTTAGTAGAGTATTTAAAAATGTACACCGGTAAAACCGACTGGGATACGTGGATTAAAATGGCTATGTTCTCTTACAACACCTCAATTCATTCGGCTCACGGCTTTACCCCTCATGAGTTAGTCTTTGGACAAAAGGCGCGATTACCCTCAGAATTTAAGACGAAAACCGTCGATAAATCTTATGAAATGTTTTTAGACGAATTGATATTCAAGCTTAACGACACCCAAAGAATGGCGGGTGAGCGATTATCGAAGGCTAAAGAAAGATCGAAGCGATATTACGATCAAAAATTAAATGCTAAAAATTTTGAGATCGGGGAAGAAGTATATTTGTTAAAAGAACCCCAAGTAGGTAAATTTGACGAACAATACGCGGGCCGATATAAAATAATTGCAATAATAGGCAATAGAAATGCAAAAATAGATTTAGGAAATAATAAAACCAAAATAGTCCATGTAGATAAATTAAAACACGCGTGTTTACGACTTAACTAAATTTATTCATTGTTTACTTCTTTATACGATATTTAATATGTTACCTTATTGCGATATTTATATTTTTATACTCCACATGCGACCTAATTGTAATTTCATGTATCCTATTTGTAATTAAATTAATAAATGATAAAATAATAAGGGTTATAGGAGAGATGGCTAGGGCTCGCCTTAAAGTTAAAGAACTGAATGTTTTGTTCCTTTTTGCCCTGGAGATGGGAAACCGGAAGTACTTCTGATACATTGTAACAGGATGGGTCCCGGCGAGTCATAGGTAGCAGCATCTCACAGAAGGGAGCGATGGCAGGGGCTCCCTTCACCCCTAAGATTTAAAATTATTTATTGAAAATTTACATTTAAAATTTAAAATCGTCTATTGAAACTTCACCCTTAAAATTTAAAATTATTTATTGAAAATTTGCATTTAAAATTTAAAATCATCTATTGAAACTTTACCCTTAAAAATTAAAATTATTAAAAAATCACCCTTAATTAAAAATCGTAGGTATCACCGTGTCTTCAAACTGAGTAGTATAATTAATTTCACCATTAACTAACCAAATTAAACTCATTTTTGTTTAAATTCAAAAACAATTCTTCACTCTTACAAATAAAAATTATTAATTTGTCGCCTTCAAAACTTAAAATTAGTAATTAAAACTTCACCATTAAAATCAAACCTTTTGCAATAATTAAATTAGCCTAGGAAATAAATTTAATAGATAAATTCCAGGAATAACTTTAAAGTTCCATCCTTCAAATATTAATACAGCCTTAAAATATAAATTTACGAATAAAACCGCGCCTTCAACCTAATTAGTATAATTAATTCTTCTATTAAAATAACCTAACAAAGTTATCTTTAAAATTCAAAAATTTGGCGACTTCACCCTTGCAATGAAAATTTCTTAATTTTTCCCTATGAAAATGGCACCTGCAAGCATTTAACTCATTATTTAGCCTTAAAATTTTAATCAACCGTAAGTACGCCAATTAGAAATTAAAATTAGTAAAGGCCCGAACCATGGGTTCGTGTTTTAAAAGATGGGGGGGGGGGGGCTGTTATGAACTGCGTTCGCGTGAACGAGTAGCAGAATATTTAGGATCGGTCTGCAATAGTAATCTCAAATTTAGAAGATTGATTTCAAAATTAATCTTAAATAAATCAATCAATTAAATTCTAAACGTATCAAAACGTGTTCCCATAAAATTTAAACTTGTTGAAGATTTCAACAATAGAATCATTAATTTGGTTTATTTTAATCGGATAATTTATATCAACCGTTCCGTAATTAAATAGTAAATAAATAATAGATGAATTTATGATAACGCAAGTAGAAATAAATGACTAACGATAAATGCTAATTCCGTATGTAATAGAATTTGATAATTAATAACTCGCGATTCAAATAACCTAATAAAAATTGATCTAGGCATTAATTAAGATTTAAAGTCTATTAATATTAATACTAAATAAATTATAACAGGATAAAACTCGCTCAGGGAAACGCCCATTCCTTTTCTAAATATATAATTCCTAGAGTTATTTACTCCGTATAATTCCTGGAGTTGTTTACTCCGCATTATTCCTGGAAATATTTACTTCATATTTTCCAGGAGTTGTTTGTCTCTTCCCCCCTCTTCCTGTTTCCCTTCTATTTTTAGAGTCACCAAGGTCAACAGAGGGAGCCAGATAAATCTAGTTATAACTGACCTAGCTACCCCCACTCTTGAGGACGATCCAGAATAAACTAGAATTATCCAGCGAGGCCACTCCCACTCTCAAGGACAAAACCGGATTAAACTAGAATTCTCCAGCGAAGCCACTCCCACTTGAGGAAGGGAAATAGTTCTGATTGGTTCCACTCCCACCACCAACCTGGAGTTCCACCTGCAATTTAGAATATAAATAGGGCCCCCTTACCGGCCTCCAGGAGTCTCTCCGAGGTCTCTGTGCAAGTGCCTCAGAGCGAAATTCCAAAAGTCATAGAGTCACGGCTGAACCATCCATCTCATTGTTTAAATAATTCAAGTTATTTAATTAATTCAATAAACTCCAACATTAAAGTTCTTTCTCGAGTTCGAAGTTTCATTTAAATTACCCGCAATTCCATTCACTTCAGTGTTTAATCGAACAACGAACCCACAATCTAATTGGTCAATGCGGCGACCATTGCAGAAGCGCCCTTCTGCTCGCCGAGCCCGACTCGGATTGTAACAAGACAAATAAATACTAATAATAATAATAACAAATAATATCATCATTATGAGAAAATGGTGTCATTGGTACCTTAGCATTGTTTTTATTTGAATCTGCCGGTATTTCTTTATTTACTGATTTATAAACAATGTCTTTGTATCCATCCAATATGTTCAAATCTTCTGTATCCAACCATGAAACTGTATTCATGTAGTTAAATCGCTTAATATTCTTAAATATTTAACTTCTCTTTAATGTATTAAGTATGACAAACACTGCTCCGATATCGATGCATTGTGTAAGGTCTGAACATCGTCGATGTTGGCAATAACTAAATTTCTTTAAGTTGTCGTCCTGTTGTACACGCCAGCGCCACGTAGGCATAACGCAGACGCACGCGTTTAGGGCCTTTGCACGTTAAAAGCATAACGCGAAGGTATAAGGAATAAGAGGGCATAAGGTGGACATAAGGTACTTATGCTCCGCTTATTCCTCTTATGCCCGTGTTGTGTACGCAACGAAACGTGCATAACCTCTTGATTTTTTTGGAGTAAAGTTTTCGAAATGAAATAGCTTACTGTAATTATTAATTGACTCTAATTGGTTACAATGTAAAAATAATAAAACTTGAGGGGCTTTTGTATTTTATCATTTCAACGTGCAGAAGTGAGAAAAGTTTTCTTCTTAATTATTTAGTGATTATTTTTATAATAATTTATAGTGTAGACATTTTTGAACAATGGATGAAGAGGTAAATGTTTACTTGCAATTTATTATTAAAAAACTTACTCCAAAACAAGCAATTTAGGTGTTATGCACGATCCGTTGCGTACACAACACGGGCATAAGAGGAATAAGCGGAGCATAAGTACCTTATGTCCACCTTATGCCCTCTTATTCCTTATTCCTTTACGTTATGCTTTTAGCGCTTTTAGCGTGCAAAGGCCCTTATTCGGGAAGGGTCTTCAGATAACCGGATCTCACGGTAGATAACGGAAAATCATGTCAAGTCGTTATCTGAATATTTTTTTACACGGAACTATACACTGGAGGGGTCCGGATAGACACTTTCATCATTAATCAATACACTTTTTTAATTTGTTTTTAAATTTGATGACATTTTTGCCGGGTTAATTGCGAGGTTAAATAATAGTTCAAGCTATGCAGGATTAAGCGCTCTAAATTGTTTTTTTTTAATGTAAAAAACACATAAATTCAAAAAAGATAGTGCATACAAGATGCCAAATTTTTTTTAATGTAAAAACCACAAATTCATAAAAGATAGTGCATAGAAGATGCCGAAATATGTTTATTAAAATTTTAATTCTTTTATCTATTATATATTTTATGAATACAAAGTTTATAAATAGTGTAGTCTCATTTGATTATTGTGAAAATTCTGAGAAGAATGCCAGTTGTAGTAAAAAATATAGTGGTCATCTATCTTCTCTTTCTAAAAACAGGTCAATACTTTTTTAACAGATTTCATATATCAGTAATTTATAACTTTCTTTTTAAAATAGGTATATCTTATATGATGTCAATACACAAGAAGGATTTAATCTTAGGAGAGATGTTTATATTAGAGCTGTAATCTTTGTGAAACAATTGAATGAAAAAGATAAGAAATATCAATGGAATCTAGTCTTGCCACCTTGGGGTAATATTACTTATCATTTAATGCGTTTGAATATATCCCATTATATATAATGGAGTACAATTTTTGTAGTCAAATATTAAAACCAAATACTAAGGTGGGTTGATTTGGAATTTATGCTCTGAATCAATGAAATTCACATTTGACTCACTTAGCAAGAGCTTTAAATTTATTACAATCCTTCGTACATCATACATATTACATATGTATTTCTTTAAGATGTTAAGGGGATGCCTTGCACACATATTGACATATACTCATTTTTCAAAGGCCGTTGTTATATGTACGGCAGATTTCCTAACCTCAAAAAATGTACAACATGTATTAATAGATGAAAGAATACTTGAAAATTTTTAAAATTACATAAATTTTGACAATTACGTAGTGGTAATTGACTAAAGAAATAATATTCCTTCTTGCGTGGAAACTATTTTCTTGTGAAAAGTACACGATAGTAACGTACGAACTTTACGATGGATGTGTTAAAAACGTTATTTGTACGACAGATTTCCAAACCTCAAAATGTATGATATATATATTAAAACATAAAAGAACACTTGGAAATTTTGACAATTTTGGATAATTGACTAAAGAAATAATATTCTTTCTTGTGTGGAAACGATTTTTTTGCCTGTTATATCAAAATTCTCGTTACTGAAACGATGAGTATTTTTGTTGCAGTAGACAAATCTGTTGTACATATAGTAATGCCGTTTTTCAAATTTTTTTGATATTTGGGTCATTTGCAAAAAAATGGCAACTATTTTTCAGTGAGTACCGTCATTTTTGAAATTTAAAAAATGCATTAACTTCCTGTAATTTCAATTTTTTATTAGTTCTTCATAAAATATCTATTAGTGATATGAAAGTAAGTAATAAGTATTTTATGAGAAACTTATAAAAAATTGAAATTACAGGACGTTTATGCATTTTTTTAATTTTAAGAATGACGGTACTCACCGAAAAATAGTTTTCATTTTTTTGTAAACGACCCATTTATATTTTCTCTAATATTCAAGCAGAGACATATTGTTTTAAGTAACAGATTGCGCATATGCTTTAATAAGTTTGAAAATATGAAAAGTAATTGAGAAATCTGAGAAATCAAATATAGAAATCTGTAATTGAGTAATACCTCCTCTTAAGTTTCTCTTCCTGACTAAGATAAAATACTCAATACTGGGGAAAGTATGTTCAAGAAAACAATTTTTCGAACTGATACATTAAATTTGTTTAAATTTCGTTATTGTAAACTTTTTAATATTTAACGTATAACAAATTATATGTAAGACTACAATAGAGGGTATAAGATATTTAGGTGCATGTTAAAGTGGATGTAAATAAATAAATATATTCTTTTGAAAGATTTTCTTCAAAAATTTTTATTTGATACTATGATAAATTTAAAATGAATGGCATCACTAATATTAAAATCTTAATTAATTGAGTGATCATCATATTTATAACGCTAATTTTTTACTGTTGTTCAAATAATAGTCCCACTTAATCACTTAAGTATATTAACTACTTTAATTTATTTAATAAGTTTTTTCACAGGACCTTTATATCATTGGAAAAGTAGCAATATAAAACAACAGAAACAAATTCCATGGTCTAAATTTTTTGACATAGAGAGTTTAAAAAAATATGCTCCAGTTATGGAAATGTATCAATTCATGAAAGGTAATATATTTTTAAGCATATCATTTTTGTATTATTAATTTATTATGTTTTTTATTTATATTTATTTATATTTATATTAATAATATAATAGTAAGGGTTTATTAAGCTTTTTAATTATAATTTATTATGTTAAAAAGTAAACTTCAGTTAATCTATTGATAATTACTTTTAGAACATGGGAGAAATGTAATTGATTGTGTTTATGTTCTACAAAATGATAAAGAAATGTTTGAAACTGGGAATTTTGAAGAAAAAAATATCATAAATAATTGTCCAAAAACTAGTTTTCCTTATAAAAAACAAAATAATGGAGAATTTTCTGGTCTTTTTTGGGGTTATACTAATATAACTGCTAGTAAAGTCAAATGTTTAACTTTTCACGGAACAATACTGAACTTGAACAAAAATCTGTACCCTGATCAACATAGGTATATTTAAATTAAAAAAATGTTATTTTGTCTTGCTATATTAAATCTACACCTCTATTATTTGACCATCAGAATTATATATACAATGTATACACATACATGACGGAATATAATTTCTCTAGTCAAATCTCAAAACAAAACCAACATTAACGTGAGTATTTTTGGAACTTGTAGTATAATTCAATATACTTTACATCTGACGGTCAAATATCAAGAGTCTTAAATGTATTACAATCGCACATGATATTATTATTTATAGAACTGTTATGTTTGATCATTTGGAAATTGCTTTACATCATGTATATGGTTCTTCGGAATACTGGAAAGCAAGACGTAGCATGCGATACAACTTGAAGTTGTATGAAATTGCTAATCAATTTCGATTAGTATATTTGAATTCAAATGACATTGATGATAATACACATAAACCTGATGATTGGAGAATGGAAGAGGTATGTGAATCTTATAAAGAATAATACTTTTATTCAATTGCAATAAAATATGCTAACAGTAATGAATTAGATCAATATAAACATACTATCAGTCATTCTCAACAGTTTAAGTAGACACACTAGACTATATCAATTCAATTTAAATAAAGATTTTTAAATTTTTAAATATTCAAAGTTCTTCAATTAATATATTTCTAATTAAAATAGAAAACAAGAACTGCCACAGGTGGGCCATATTTAGCTGTACATTTTCGACGACAAGACTTTTTGTATGGACATGCAGAATCAACACCATCCATAAAAAAGGCTGCTTCTCAAATAGAAGAAACTTTGAAAACGTTAAAGTTAAATGTAGTTTTCATAGCAACAGATACCAGTGAAGAAGGTAATTATTTATTATTCCAAGAGTATTGGTTACCACATGATTTCTATATCTTATCAACTTCCAACTTTTTATTCAAAAAGGTTCTTTATAAATATTGATTTATAAAAAGCACTTTTAGTTCTAGGTTAACACATAAGAGATATATAACAATTAAATAATTAAACTAGAGAATTTTTAGTATATTTCTCGATGGAAATGGAAAATGTATATAAATGTAAAAAGGTCCCAGGAGGAAATAAAACTTAGCAAATAATTATTAATAAGTATATATAATTTTTTATAATTTTTAAAAAAGTTTATAACTGTTAATAACTATAAAGATTAGGATTTGAGAGTATAGTAACAGTTTATAAAAGTTATCAACAGTTTTTTTCTGTTATGAACAACTAAAAAAAGTTTATAACAGTAATAAACTCTTATTTACTTTTTTGGGCCACGGCACATAACCATAAAATCAATCTATAAAAAGTTATTATCAGTTATAAACTTTTTTTATTTAATGGGGTAGCATAGTCCTACCATTACCGACCAAGCAATTAGCACACTTTCAAGCTTATTAAAAATAAAATACGTAAAATCACAAAAAATCAAGAGAATACTTCGCTGCGGTTTTGAATGTTCAAAACCAAATTCGGTTTCGTTCAAAGTTTTTGCAAAAACCACTTGATATTTCGACTTCAAACTCTTACTGAGTGATGGAGTGTTCAAAACCGTAGCGAAGTATTCTGTTGATTTTTTATGATTTTACGTATTTTATTTTTAATAAGCTTCAAACTGTGCCAATTGCTCAGTCGGTAATGATACTGCTATGGCATCCCCTTAATAATAATAGTTATTTATAGTTTTAAATGGGTTTTAATGAATTTCAACTTTTATTAACTATTTTAGTAATAATTAATATTGTTGACTAATTGTTAATAATAAGTTTCCGTTAAATTTGTTTTTTTTCCGAGGTACTAGGTGAATCTTTCGGAGCATCCGTCCTTGCTTGCAGTAGGGATGGAGGCCCACTAAAACGATAACGGAGCGTCGGGCCCCGTGGTGTAGGGGTTTCTACCCCCTAAACACCTAAAACCTTTCCCACGGCGATCACCGAAATCCGATCCGGATCTGTCTATTCTTCGTCTTCTATGTCAGTTTTCAAGGCAACCGTCAGTCTTTTTGCCTTGTAATACGTGAGTTACGTAGCGTGCTATATCGTCCCAGTTTCGGTTGCTTGATAGCATCAGTGTCACGATGTTGTCCGGTGTGATGTTACCTGTATTTGTCTGTAGTCTGTGTCTCGCGACTGTCCAGTGGGGACATCCGAAAAAAGTGTGCTCCGCGTCGTCTCTATTATGTCCGCAGTACCTGCAGGACGGGGTTGTTACCTTCCCCATGCGGTGCAGATACTGGCGGAAGTATCCGTGTCCGGAGAGGAACTGAGTCAGGTAAAAGTTCACCTCCCAGCTCCTCTCTTCTGCGAGTCGCACGTCCGTTATGAGGCGTCCACTTGCCTTTGTCGCTGTCCGTCCATCGGATTTGCCAGGATGTCAGTGTCCCGGTGCATGCATCTGTGGAAGCCCTCACTCTTCCCCTTCGCTGTACTCGTAGATCTTCTTTCGCTCGAGAGCTAGGAGATTCACTGGGACAACCCCGGCGATCGCCAGCACAGGCCGCCTCCGAGAGGGTACACGCACGCGCACGCGATGCGCAGCGCCCCTCGTCTCTGTGCCACCGCGATCTTTATGCGGTACTTCTCTATTCGCGTCGCGTGCGCCCATATCTCGACCCCGTATAGGAGCATCGAGTGGATCACCATCATAAGCAGTCGTCGTACGCTCGGCCTCGGTGCCTTCGTATTCGCCATGAGGCAGGTGAAATCGACAGTCTTTGAAGCCGCCCTCTCAGCGACGCTACATATGTGCAGCCAGAACCCTTCCCTTTATCGATAAGGATCAGCCGTGCCTTCTTTCAGTCTTTGCTGATCACCCCTTCTATCAGAAACGTATTGTACAGGTTCAGGAGTATCTCCGGCCGTCGTTTTGCAACTATCCCGAGGATTTCCGCTGGGATGCCGTCCGGACCTGGTGCCTTTCCTGCCGCGAGCTGCGCAACAGCCAGGCTGAGCTCACCCCGGATGAACTCTGGCACTCCGTCGTCGCCGACATCATCGCCCTCCCCCCCACCCCCACACACACTTTTTCTGGGTATGTTGGGAAGAGTTCGTCGACGATTCTTCTGTCCATCGTTTCTTCATCCCGGACCACCGGTGGTTCCCAGATTGTAGGTGATGATCTTAAAACCCGTCCCCCAAAGGTCCGAATCCACCTCGTTAATCGTTTGGTCCAACTTTCCTTTTTACTGTCATTGATAGCGCGCCTCAGTTCTTGGCGCGCTACCCAGTACTTCTCCGAGTGGGCGACCGTGTCGGCTGTGTCGCGGGCGTGCTGGGCTTGCCGCGGAGCCGTTGGAATTTGCGCCGGAGGCGCGCGATGTCTTTAGTCCCCCAGTACACCGGTTCTTTGTTGCATCTCGTCCGTTTTCTTGGCAAAGAGGCGTCGTAGAGTCGTTTTAAGAGCCCCGCCGTTTCCTCTGTCAACTTCTCAGCCTTTTCCCTACCCACGATGCTACGAGGGATCGCCGCTGTCAAGTCCGGTTCCTTGTCAAGCTGTGTCAAACTGTGTCAAGCTGTGTCAAGCTGTGTCAAGCTGTCAAGCTGTCAAGTTGTCGTCACCTGTCCCACGTTTCCGACTATCAGCTCTAGCCTCGCGGCCATCTCCAACAGCAGCCGTCCACGTTTGTTCGTCGAGGTCATGCCCCACTCGATGGCCCTAGCGATAACATCCCCCGCGAGGATAACGGCATCGGTGATGTCCCTCAGCGCGTCCCCGAGGACCGCCACTTTTCGTTCGAACTCCGTGGCGCTACAGTTTGGGGTGAGGTATACGCTGACGTATGTTATGTCAGATACCCTCGCCCAGACGTAGACCTCGCCACTCCCTTGGCTTGTGATCCGCGACCTGGCCCTCCCCCGAAGTCACAGCGCCGCGAAGCGGGAGGTATTTACGAGCCAAGTCGGGGTATCTCTGTCTCTATACGGCTCGCTAATCATTATAACGTCCGCTTCCATCTCCTCGGCAAGCTGGGGCAGTAGGACGTGAGCCAGTCTACTGCCGTTTAAGTTGCCTTGGAGCACTGTCGTTGTTTTGTTAAGTACGAACGGTCCGAACGGTCCTCTGTCTAGCTTTTACCTCCGTCAGAGCTGCCTTGAATGCCATCAGACGGGCCCTCACTTGACAGCTAACAAACCCTATCTTTATTCATCCGGTCTCGAGTAGTGGTGACGCGTCTTGGTACCGAGCTCGCAGATAGCCATCTTTTGCTCTCGGCTGTTTGGACCGAGGACCGAGACCCGTCTATCTACACCCGGTTTTAGTACCCTGTCTCAGTACCCCGTCTAGTGCGTCCTGTACTTCTTCCGTCTCTGTAAGGCAGTCCAGGTCCAGTATCTCCAAGGTCACCTTTCGGGTCATGTCTTAATTATCCCTTGGTCCCCCAGAACCTTCCAGAGACGCCCACTCAGGTCTCCCTGAGTACGTCCGCGTCCTTTGGTGCGTACCAGTACGGCGCCGTCCTTTGTCTTCGTGACTCCTCTGATATCGAAGTTATTATCAGAGGTGTCAACCGTCCGTAGCGTCTGTACCACGTGCGCGAGATTCTGGGGAACGCGCGACGCACCGTACGATACCGAACGCAACTTTTCCTCGCACACACACTCGTTTCTTGCGTGATTCCTCGAACGCCCCGGCCGCTGCGCCGGGCGCGCCTCTCTCTGTTCCGAGAACCTGCAACCTACCGCGCGCGTGCTTGTACCGAATACCCGATCATTCCAGCCTGCTCTATCTTGCTCCCTCCCTCTCACTCTATCGCGACCTTGCACTTTTTCACCTCCCCCCACAATAACGGGTAATGCGCAATGGACGTAACAAGTCCGGAAGACCGCACCGCAGCTACTTACTCTCAGTCGGTTGCAGAGGTGCTTCGTCTCTCGAAGCGAAGACGCTAGTGCCTGCCTCGTCGCCGTCAGTCCTCTCGCTCTCTCTATCTGTTTGCCCCTCGAGGTAGCCGAAGATGGTGGGCCTAGGCAGCCCCTGCGGAGATCGCCAGGTCGCTGTTCCCCTCGCGCTGTGACTTTTTCCTATTGTTCCTTCGAGCACTCACACTCTGTCTATCTCGCGCTATCACCCCGGATGCACCTTGGCTCGCGACTCTTCCTGCTACCCACGATACCGCAATTTGCCTCGTAACACACACGACACTCTCTTGCGTGACACATGATAAAAAAAAAACACCCCAACGCTCAAGGCTCCCGCGCACATAGCTCCCTGGTGAACGGTTACATGGAGAATGCTGCTCTCCCACTCGCTCTTTCGCGCCACGCCGTCATTCCAGCGCCTAACTCCCGGTATGCACTGCGCGCCCGGCATATTGCTCGTCTCGTCCGACCAGTTGCGCCGCCTGATTTCTTGCTCGCGAACCCCATACACCGCGGCGCATGCTCGCTCGCTGTTGCGTCTGCGCTACCCATCTCTCTCTCTCTCTCTCTCTCTCTCTCTCTCTCTCTCTCTCTCTCTCTCTCTCTCTCTCTCTCTCTCTCTCTCTCTCTCTCTCTCTCTCTCTCTCTCTCTCTCTCTCTCTCTCTCTCTCTCTCTCTCATACACTCTCGATGGCGCTGTCTAACCACGAATTCTCCCTCATACCGACGTACCTGTATCCGCCATCCTCTCCTTGGCTCCCCTACTGAAAAATCTCACGTGAGATCTCACGCCAAAATCTCATCTGGAATTCAGGACCACGAGCTGCTAAAATTTCTTCGATGATAAAAAATCATGCTTCAAATTCCTTACGTGAAATCTCACGTGAGATCTCATGTGTAAAATTTCTAAAAATGTAAAAAATGGCTAAATCGCTTCAAAACATAGATTTTTGAACTTATCTGGGGGGTGGCGTAACTTAATAGGCGACTCCTAATTCCCAGAAACTGACTTTTCATCATTAAAGAGATTTTAGCAGCTCGCGGACTAGAAATCCAGATGAGATTTTGGCGTGAGATCTCACATGAGATCTCATGTGAGTTCTCACCTGACATCTCACGTGAGATTTTTCAGTAGGGTCTGGTGCACGACACACACATACAGAATAATTAGCAGGTGGCATATGTACTCACACTGTGGCGATCTCGGTGGCCTCCTCTCTCTCTCTATCCCTCTCAAACGTTCTTTTCTTACTTACATACTCTCATTCACTCTCAAGGGAAATGCACCACATCACAATCCCCTTCCCCTAAGATGTACTACTTCCCTGAAGTATCTGCCCTTAATCAATTTGAACCCCTCTCTCTCTACTCTACATACTTGCCACGGGGTGATGCACCTCTAGCAGCATTGCCTGACGTTTTTGCCTCCCTCTGGAACCGGAGGTTGGTGGGGTCGACGCTAGACAGCCTACTTCACTCTCTCTCTCTATTATCTCTATTCTTCACCTCTTCTCTATTCTTTCATTTTTCACCTTTCAACTCTCTCTCTCTCTCTCTCTCTCTCTCTCTCTCTCTCTCTCTCTCTCTCTCTCTCTCTCTCTCTCTCTCTCTCTCTCTCTCTCTCTCTCTATTCTTCTGCTCACCGTTTCCGTTCTTCTCTTTTCACTCACCTTCTTTACTCTCTCTCTCCCCCTCTCTATGGGCTCCTTCCCTCTCTCCTTCTTACGGTGAGGGCGGCGCGGGTGGTTCGCCACTGGGACTTCCCTTCCTTGTGAGGTCCTCCGCGACCGACAGGAGATGTCGGAGGCCCTGGACAAGACGCAGAGCCTCCCCGACCGAAATCCAGGCCAACAGAGGGTCGGCTAACAGAGCCCTTAGAGGCAAATATTTCACCGACGCTGGCTCGACTTCTACCCTGAGGGCCGGTGGTGCCGCTCCTTGGGGCACAACTAGCCTCGCTCTCTCTCTTCCTTGCTGGACTGCTTCGAGCTGCTCCCTCTCTTCACTCTTTATCTCTCTGCTCTCTGTCTCTCTCCCGTCTATCTCTCTGCTCTCTGTCTCTCTCCCGTCTATCTCTCTGCTCTCTCTCTCTCCCGTCTATCTCTTCGCTCTTTATCTCTCTGCTCTCTATCTCTCCTCTCTATCTCTCTGCTCTCTATCTCTCCTCTCTATCTCTCTGCTCTCTCTCTCTTCTCTATCTCTCTGTTCTCTCTCCTGTCGCTCTTTCTCCCGAAAGGCTGCTGCTTCCTTCTCTCGAGCCTGATTCTTTTTGAACTCCACGTGGGACTCTCGGCACCGCGGGCAGTTGAAAAGGTTCACTGCCCTGCGACCGCAGTTGTGGCAGAATCTTCTCGCCGCCGGGCGAGGGTACCTCAGGGATCTAACACTGGGTCAGTCGGGATGGGAGTTAATCCCCCGAACATAATTCCTCGCGTTTTTACCCGGCAGCGCAGCCAGTCGTGACCCTGGTGTGGGTCTTGGTCCACGGTCGGTGGAGGTTCTCGGTGCTCTTCCTCCCTCCCCGGCTTGATCCACTTCTGTCTCTCGCTCTCTCCCTAGTATGCGCCTCCCGCCTCTGGCTGCGGTTTGTTGCAGCGCCTACCTGAGCTTCTCTTAGCTCTTCTCTCTCCAACTTTCTATCCTGTTCTCTTCGACGGCGGTCCAACTCCCTCACTCGGGCTCGCGGAGATGAGGGTTGTCGAGCCGGTGCCGATGAGGGTGAAGGCGATCTCGGTGACGTAAGGAGGTTCGCCGATACATAGTCTTCTGCCTCGAAATGGCGGCGAGGGTTGTAGGGTCGTGTCCTCTTCCTCCTTCGCCGGGGACTGGTGGTTGTCGGCGCAGCGACCACTCTCACGACCATAGTTGGCACACCCAAAGACTCCATCTCCGAGTTCGCATCTTCGTCGTCCCATTCCATCGGGACTTGGTTTTAGTTGGCCGCGGGAACCGGCATCCATAGCGGCGGGGGTTGTTCGTCCCTATACTCGGGCGGGATATCCGGCTCGACGAAGACCGCCGGCGCTCCGGCACCACCGGGGGCTTCCCAGGTGGTGGTTAGTACTCCCGACCCTCGTCGGACAAGGCTGTCTAGCAGGCTGGCCAGATAAACAGAGCGGGCGTTACCTAGCAGGTACTCCTGGAGGTCCTGCTCCGCTTCTCGGCTCTGCTGTTCGGGCCGTGCGAACTCGTCGTCCGTCGGCTCTCGAGGGGTTAAGCCCCGATTTTCCTCTCCTTCACCAACCCGTCTCCTCCGTGGGTGTGGGCGGGCGTGGACCCGAAATGAGTTTTCCGCAAAACTAAATCACCTACGCCGAATCGTACGTCCCGTCAGCCCTTATTATAATACCGTTCTTGCTTGCGCCGCGCCTCATCCATATGTTTACTCACTAAATCTCTTAACGCGTCTAGCCTCTTTAACCTATCCTCCCACACTCCTGGCTTTAGTCTGTCTATTAATTTTACTCCCTCCACTTATCTTTTCAGACTCTTTACAGGTTGTGGCTGTCGCCCGAAATTCAGAAACGCCGGGGACATCTTGGTCAATGATTGCACGGCCGTATTCACTGCATGCCGAACTCGTGGATGTGAACGTCCCAATTTCGGTGGTCCGAACCCACAAAAGTTGAAATCATCGCCTTCAAGGTGCGGTTACTTCGCTTTACGGGATTTGGTTGCGGGTGGTAAGGAGGCGTGGTTATGTGTTGCACTCCATATTTCGCTAACGTCTCCTTGACCACCTTATTATCGAATTCTCTCCCGTTATCACTGAGGAGACACGTCGGTGTCTCCCACCGGAATAAGATTAACCCCTCTATCGCTCTCGTCACTGCTTTACCCTCCACTCTACGCAACGGCTTCACCTCTATCCATCTCGTGAAGAGATCTTGAAAGACCAGTAGGTACTTGATCCGGCCTTTGCTAGGTAGGAACTCCATCGTATCGACCGCGACCACCGCCAACGGTCTCTCTATAACTCTATCGTCCATCAAACCTTGCGGCCCTCTCTGAGCGGCTTTATACCACTGACATGGATCATATTCTCGTACAAAGTTATGGACATCATGATATACCCCTCTCCAATAATAGTCTCTCACTACTCGGTCATAAGTCTTCTCTATTCCTAAATGCCCGGCCGAGGGAGGGCAGTGAACGTCGCTCAACAATCTCTCTCTATATTCCGCAGGTACCACTAACCTCCACTTCTCTCTATTTTGAATTGGGTCTAGTAGCGGGTCCATTCGGTACTTGTACAGGTTCCTGCCTTCTACTTTCTAACTCGAATATTTCTTGGGCGACCTTGGGACGTCCTCCAACATCTTAAGGTACCACGGATCCTTGATTTCGTCAAAACCGGCTATTCCCACTTCCTCCTCCTCCTGAAGTCGTGAAAGAGCTTCGGACACGTGATGTAGCGCCCCTTTGCGATTGATAATCTCAAAATCCCATTGCTGCATTTGCAGCGCCCATCTCGCTAGCCGTCCCGACGGCTCAATTTATACAACCACTTCAGCGCGCTATGATCTGTGATCATGGTGAACTGATATCTCTCGAGGTATGGCCTCAATTTCTTGATAGCCCATAACATCGCCAAACACTCCTTCTCTGTGGTACTATAGTTCTTCTCTGTCGGGGTTAACACTCTATTAATGTACACGATCGGATGCTCTCCGTTTTCTCCCCGCTGTGTTAGCACGGCACCGATGGCAAAGTTGCTGGCATCACACTGCACGACGAAGGGTTTGCTGAAGTCAGGCCGTGCTAACACCGGGGCCATCACTAAAGCCCTCTTCAAAGTCTCAAACTCCTCTTGTTGCTCGTCTCCCCACTTCCACTCTCTAGCTTTGCGCAATAACTTAACCAATGGTAGCTTTAGGGATGCCTCGTTCTTTATAAATCGCGCATACCACCCGACGATCCCCAATAACCTCCGCAATTGTTTGATATTGCGTGGAGCCGGGTATTTCAGTACCGGTGCGTCCTTCTCGGGGCAGGTCTCAACCCGTCTTTGTCCAGCAAAAATCCCAGATAAGCTACTCTCGAACAACATACCTCACACTTCTCTTTATTCACTTTCATACGTGCCTCCACTAATCTCTTCAGCACAAGCTCTACCCAGTACTGATTCTCTTCGAACGTCTCCGTAGCGATGATTATATCGTTCAAATAACCAAACATATTAGGCTGAAACTCCAGCTCGAACAATGAATCAATTAGCCTCTGAAATGTCATCGGTGCGTTGGTCAGCCCAAACGGCATGCGTTTAAATTGCTACAACCCGGATCCTGATACTGCGAAGACAGTGTATTTCCGGCTAGCCGGATCCATCGGAATCTGATAATACGCCTGCTTGAGATCCACCATCGTTAGGTAGCGCGCGCGTCGCAGCTTGTCTAATATAGAATCCATGCTAGGGATCGGATATGCGTCCTTCCTCGTCATTCTATTCAAATCTCTATAGTCCACGCAAAACCGAAAAGATTCATCATGTTTGCGGATCATCACAGTAGCGCTGCTATAATCACTCGCCGATCTCTCTACTATCCCTTCGTTGAACATCCTCTCTACCTCCTCTATTGCGATCTGTTGCACCTTCGGCGACATTCTACGTAAACGGTGCTGATCGGGGTGAAGTCGGTTAACACGATGGAATGTTCGGTGAGATTAGTCAAGCCCAATTCATTATCTCCTTCGGGATAGACTAGGATGCGGTTCTTCAATCGCTCTAAGCACTCTCTCTCCGTCTCTGTAAGTTCCGAAATCCCTGCACACTCTCCAAAGATAGCGCTCCTTGTATCATCCTCAGCTCTCACAAACGGCCTCCACCTGCCTTCCTCCACTCTCCAACGCCGCCTCCCCAATTTCGCGTCCACGTCGAACAACCGGCAGAAGTCCATCCCCAGTATAACGTATTGATCGAGGTTAGGCACTGCCCTCATCGGCAGAGGCCGCACGGTTCCGTCTATCTCTAACATTACCTTTAGAGTCCCCAGTACCCGGGTGATTCCATCCATGGCCGCGTTGCTCTCCTGCAATCTCTCTTGGAACCTCTCCGCCACTGCGGGTCCTACCAACGACAACATCGCTCCCGGATCGAACCACGCCTTATGTGATTGCCCTCCCAGTTCTATACCGATAAAGTTACGATTTTCTTCCATCAGACCGGCTATCACCCCCGGCTCACTCTCCATTTCTTCATTCTGGTCCTGATTATTCTCCCCTTTCTCTATTCTTTCACTCTCAACTCTCCTCTCGTTCTCAGCCGTCTTCCCTGCGGCACTCTCCATTTCACACGCCTTCCCTTTCTCTACCACTTTCTCTTGCTCTACGCTCTCCTTTCTCTTCTTCTCACTCGCTCTCTCCTTATTCTCCCTCTTCCCTCCCTCACTCTCCCTACTCTGTCTCTCTTCTCTGCCTTTCCCTCTCGTTCTCTCTTTTCCTTCTCTCTCCTGCTCGCTCTCTCTCTCACTCTCCACTCCTGGATCCTCGCCTTCCTTTGGTTCAGCCTATTCTGGACAGCGCATCGCCGAACTTTCCGTGGTGGGCTAGAAAAACCTTCGCCTTCCGAATCCTCCCGGTCCTCGCTGGCCTCGTAGGTCGCATCGCCTGAATCGCCGGGGTCGTACCAACCCACCACATCTTCCTTCCTCTCGTCTCTATTGGCTTCACTTGCTCCTATCCCTTCTCTTGGGCTCGGGGACTCTCGTTCTCTACCTTCTTACATCTCTCCACTCTCTATTATGTCGGGGGGTAAAGATGCCATATCAATCCGCCCTACCCCCCGTAGCTTGCAGCTCGGGGGAGCAGCCGGACTTATGGCCTCCGTCTCTCGATTAGCTCGTTTTTTAAAACCTCACGAAAGTGTGCGCAGTTCACACAAGTGTGGAATACGACACCGGGTGCGCCGCATACCTGACAGGAGGCCCTCGGGCCCGGTGGTGCGGGTGGACGATCAGGGCAATTCCTGATCGTGTGGCCCTTCTTGTTACACCCGTAACACACCACCTCAGGGCACACTGACTCCCGGTGCCCAACCGCCTGACACAGATTGCATGTTCCTAAGAACCCTCTTGGTTGGTACGCTGCCGGTGGGTCCATCGGGTGGCTCGGATGAACAGGTGGTTGACCGCCTCCTTGACCCGGTTCCAGCCCTCACTCTGCGCTTTGATTTCTCCAATTATTCTTTCTATGCTCTCTATAAGCTGCGTTTGGCGGAAATCCGTATTTCGGTCCGCCGTTCTGTGGGGCTTGTTGCTGTGCAGCTGCTGTCGCTGCCAACTCTTCCTCTGGATGGGAGATGTGCATTGTGCTTAACTTCGCGGTGGCAGCCTTCTCTCCCTCGTCTCCCGTCTTTGCTGGTCCTCGCGGCAGGTTATTCGCTCCACGTTTAAACTCCTTCTTGGTTGGTTTGGGCTCTGTCGTCTCTGGGTTCGCCGCTGCCGTTTCTGGTTCCTCTCTCGCCACTCTCGCCGGTTCCTTGGCTTTACCTCCTGTCTCTACATACAGCGTCGCGACCAGAACTCTCATTTTGTCTGCCGGAGGCGGGGGAACGTATCTCGAGTTCATTTCCTTTTGCTTCTCCCAATATTTACCGTAGCGCTCAATGTCATCCATCGTCTCAATTACCTTGTCCGCCATGGCTCTTCGATACTCCGGCAGGAGATTCCTGTAGGCCGTTTCCATTAGTTCTCGCTCCGGCGGGGGCACTTTGAAGTGCGTTACTAGGTACCGCAAGCTGTTGATGTAGGGGGCTATTCTTTCCCCCTTTGCTTGTGTCCGTTTATGCAAATCATCCAATAGATCGGCTCTATCATACTCCGTCACGTACTGTTCTCGAAACCTCTTAAAATCCTTCCATGTCTTTATGTGCGGCTTTATCGTCCTATACCAGATAAAGCGCGGTCGACCAGCATACACGGCATCGCACTCAACAGATTCTCTAACGGCTCCCCTGCATCCTCTATGCACGCCTCCAACCGATCCAAAAACACTTCAGGGTCCTTTTTGGCGGATCCCTTGAATCGGATTCCCCACCCCTTTAACAGCTTGACCGCTTGCGACTTTCCGCCCGGTCGCGTAGTCGATTGCTTTCGCTGTTTGGCGGGTCGTGAACCGCCACGTTTCGTCGGGAATTTAGTAGCGGGATTCGGGAACCAATCATCCTGTGTCTCTGATTCCGTGCTATCGGGCGTCCACGTTCGTGGTTTTACCTCTCGCTTGTCATCCCTCCTTTTCTCTCCGCCCTCTTTATCCTCTCTATTCTTCTTGGCGGAACGATCCTGGAGTTCACGCTTTCGGTAAGGAACTTCCGTTACCTGCTTCGCCGTACGCCCCTTAGCTCGCGCAGCTGAACGAAATCCCCCGTAGCCTATCCAAACTGACCTCCCGCAGGTCCACCGGATGTCTCCGCACAGTTTCCTCCACCTCTATATAGGTTGTCTGGCCATCACTCCAATCTAAGTCAATCGCGTTTACACTATCCTGGTTTGCTTGCTCACTTTCTCTCTCTATTCTCTCCACTTCCTCTCTCTACTGGGTGGGTATATATCCCTCTCTGGTTCTCGGATTGAGTGTCGGCTTAACTCGCTTGCCATCTCCGAGGCCTTCGCGGTTGTAGTAGCGGACGATCTCCAGGTCTCTCTCTCTCTCTCTCTCTTGCCCTGCCGGCTCGCTCCATCCCTGATGCATGCGCGCGCTGAAATATTCCTACGTCGACGTCAGAGGCGGTGCGAATCGGCTGGTGTCAAAACTATGAGCTGTGCGTGGGGTTTGCTGAGACGCGGTTGTCACCGTCAGCGTCGGCACTCCCCCCCGCACTTCCACCACCGTGGATGGCGGACGGAACGATAAGGTTGTGGTGTGCGGTGTAGCGACCATAGACGGGATAGGTGTAGCGGGCTGATGTACCTCCGCCTGGGTGGCAGTGTTGAGCAAACGATTGTGCAAAAGTGCCACAAGCTATCGAACGACGGAAGCGCCCTGTGACAAACGGCGGATCAGAGGCGAAACTCTGCCACAGCAGCCGCCACGGCGGCGCGGCTGGGGCAAATTGAGCCGGAGCACTCAGAGCAGGCGAAGCAGCAACTACTATCAACGAATATAGACGCATATGGAAGCGTACTCCTTAATAAACTTTTGGATAGAGCGTTTGGACCTATGATTATCTTGTTCATTTTTTTACGCTTGTATTATTATACCAAAAAACATATTAAAAATTAAGCGGGGTATAAGATCTCTTTTTCGAGATAGAATTTTCGATAGATCATCCTTTAGGTGTTCACGTATACTCGCTATGCGCTCGTATCGCACCAATCTCCCCTTCCAAGCAGGGTTTTCCGGACATACGATTTTCTTGTTAATTTTGTTTAAGCTTGCATTGTTATACTAAAAAACATATTAAAAATTTGGAGGGGTATAAGACTTCGCTTTGGAGATAGAGTTCTCGATAGATCATCCTGTAGGTTCACGCATACGCTGTATGCTCACGTTTCGCCTCAATCTCTTATTTAAGGGTTGTTTTGTGTATGGGTATGTTCGGGAATTGTTATTTTCGACATTTCTCGTGTTATTCTGCGGTTTTTTTTTATCGAATAGCATACTGAAATCCAAATCCTAATTGACTGTTCGGGGGTGATACGGAGAATCGAATTCGTAGGTAATTTTTTCCTAGGGCTATTTTATCGTTAGATTTGATAATCCGTCATAAAATTAATAGCAATACCTAAAGCAATGAAATGAGATTTTTTTTTCGCTTTCAACCCCCCTATAATCGTCCATTTGGGGGTGTTCCGGGGAATCGATTTTGTTCGTAATTTTTTCTAGGTCTATTTTATCGTTAGATTTGATAATCCGCAATAAAATTAATAGCAATGCCTAAACCAACAAAGTGAGATTTTCTTTTCGCCTTCAACCCCCCTATAATCGACTGTTCGGGGGTGATCCGGGGAATCGATTTCGTTCCTAATTTTTTCTGGGCTTCTTTTATTCTTAGATTTGATAATCCGTCATAAAATGAATAGCAATACTTAAAGCAACGGAGTGAGATTTTTTTTTGCGTTCAACCCCCGTATAATCGTCCATTTGGGGGTGTTCCGGGGAATCGATTTTTTCGTCATTTTTTTCTGGGCTTGTTTTATCGTTAGATTTGATAATCCGTCATAAAATTAATAGCAATACCTAAAGCACCGAAGTGAGCTTTTTTCGCCTTCAACCCCCCTATAATCGTCAATTTGGGGGTGTTCCGGGGAATCGATTTTGTTTGTAATTTTTTTCTAGGTCTATTTTATCGTTAGATTTGATAATCCGCAATAAAATTAATAGCGATGCCTAAACTAACGAAGTGAGATTTTTTTTTCGCCTTCAACCCCCCTATAATCGACTATTCCAGGGTGATCCGGCGAATCGATTTGGTTCCTAATTTTTGTCTGAGCTTCTTTTATCGTTAGATTTGATAATCCGTCATAACATTAATAGCAATACCTCAAGCAACGAAGTGAAATTTTTTTTTCGCTTTCAACCCGCTTATAACCGTCCATTTGGGGGTGTTCCGGGGAATCGATTTTGTTCCTAATTTTTTTCTGGGCTTGTTGTATCGTTAGATTTGATAATCCGTCATAAAATTAATAGCAATACGTAAAGCAACGAAGTGAGATTTTTTTTTTCCTTCAACCCCCCTATAATCGTCCATTTGGGGTTATTCCGGGTAATCGATTTTGTTCGTAATTTTTTTCTGGGTCTATTTTATCGTTGCATTTGATAATCCACCATAAAATTAATAGCAATACCTAAAGCAACGAAGTGAGATTTTTTTTTCGCCTTCAACCCCCCTATAATCGTCCATTTGGGGGTGTTCCGGGGAATCGATTTTGTTCCTAATTTTTTTCTGGGCTTGTTTTATTGTTAGATTTGATAATCCGTCATAAAATTAATAGCAATACCTAAACCAACGAAGTGAAATTTTTTTCTCGCCTTCAACCCCCTCTAATCGTCCATTTGGGGGTGTTCTGGTGAATCGATTTTGTTCCTAATTTTTTTGTAGATCTATTTTATCGTTAGATTTGATAATCCGTCATAACATTAATAGCAATACCTCAAGCAACGAAGTGAAATTTCTTTTTCGCTTTCAACCCGCCTATAACCGTCCATTTGGGGGTGTTCCGGGGAATCGATTTTGTTCCTAATTTTTTTCTGGGCATGTTGTATCGTTAGATTTGATAATCCGTCATAAAATTAATAGCAATACCTCAAGCAACGAAGTGAGATTTTTTTTTCGCTTCAACCCCTCTATAATCGCCTATTTGGGGGTGTTCCGGGGAATCGACTTTGTTCATAATTATTTTCTGGGCTTGTTTTATCGTTAGATTTGATAATCCGTCATAAAATTAATAACAATACCTAAAGCAACGAGGTGAGATTTTTTTTTCCCCTTCAACCCCCCTATAATCGTCCATTCGGGGTTGTTCTAGGGAATCGATTTTGTTCGTAATTTTTTTCTCGGCTTGTTTTATCGTTAGATTTGATAATCCGCCATAAAATTAGTAGCAATACCTGAAGCAACGAAGTGAGATTTTTTTTTCGCCTTCAACCCCCCTATAATCGTCCATTTGGGGGTGTTCCGGGGAATCGATTTTGTTCGTAATTTTTTTCTAGGTCTATTTTATCGTTGCATTTGATAATCCACCATAAAATTAATAGCAATACCGAAAGCAACGAAGTGAGATTTTTTTTCGCCTTCAACCCCCCTATAATCGTCCATTTGGGGGTGTTCCGGGGAATCGAATTTGTTCGTCATTTTTTTCTGGGCTTGTTTTATCGTTAGATTTGATAATCCGTCATAAAATTAATAGCAATACCTAAAGCTCCGAAGTGATCTTTTTTCGCCTTCAACCCCCTATAATCGTCCATTTGTGGGTGTTCCGGGGAATCGATTTTGTTTGTAATTTTTTCTAGGTCTATTTTATCGTTAGATTTGATAATCCGCAATAAAATTAATAGCCATGCCTAAACTAACGAAACGAGATTTTTTTTTCGTCTTCAACCCCCCTATAATCGACTATTCGAGGGTGATCCGGCGAATCGATTTGGTTGCTAATTTTTGTCTGAGCTTCTTTTATCGTTAGATTTGATAATCCGTCATAACATTAATAGCCATACCTCAAGCAACAAAGTGAAATTTTTTTTTCGCCTTCAACCCGCCTATAACCGTCCATTTGGGGGTGTTCCGGGGAATCGATTTTGTTCCTAATTTTTTTCTGGGCTTGTTGTATCGTTAGATTTGACAATCCGTCATAAAATTAATAGCAATACGTAAAGCAACGAAGTGAGATTTTTTTTTTCCTTCAACCCCCCTATAATCGTCCATTTGGGGTTATTCCGGGTAATCGATTTTGTTCGTCATTTTTTTCTGGGCTTAAATTATCGTTAGATTTGATAATCCGTCATAAAATTAATAGCAATACCTAAAGCAAAGAAGTGAGATTTTTTTTTTCGGCTTCAACCCCCATATAATCGTCCATTTGGGGGTGTTCCGGGGAATCGATTTTGTTCGTAATTTTTTTCGAGGTCTATTTTATCGTTGGATTTGATAATCCGCCATAAAATTAATAGCGATACCTAAAGCAACGAAGTGAGATTTTTTTTTGCCTTCAACCCCCCTATCATCGTCCATTTGGGGGTATTCCGGGGAATCGATTTTGTTCGTAATTTTTTTCTAGTTCTATTTTATCGTTAGATTTGATAATCTGCCATAAAATTAATAGCAATACCTAAAGCAACGAAGTGAGATTTTTTTTTCGCCTTGAACCCCCCTATAATCGTCCATTTGGGGTGTTCCGGGGAATCGATTTCGTTCCTAATTTTTTTCTGGGCTTGTTTTATCGTTAGATTTGATAATCCGTCATAAAATTAATAGCAATACCTCAAGCAACGAAGTGAGATTTTTTTTTCGCCTTCAACCCTCCTATAATCGTCCATTTGGGGGTGTTCCGGGGAATCGATTTTGTTCGTAATTTTTTTCTGGGCTTGTTTTATCGTTAGATTTGACAATCCGTCATAAAATTAATAGCAATACGTAAAGCAACGAAGTGAGATTTTTTTTTTCCTTCAACCCCCCTATAATCGTCCATTTGGGGTTATTCCGGGTAATCGATTTTGTTCGTCATTTTTTTCTGGGCTTAAATTATCGTTAGATTTGATAATCCGTCATAAAATTAATAGCAATACCTAAAGCAAAGAAGTGAGATTTTTTTTTTCGGCTTCAACCCCCATATAATCGTCCATTTGGGGGTGTTCCGGGGAATCGATTTTGTTCGTAATTTTTTTCGAGGTCTATTTTATCGTTGGATTTGATAATCCGCCATAAAATTAATAGCGATACCTAAAGCAACGAAGTGAGATTTTTTTTTGCCTTCAACCCCCCTATAATCGTCCATTTGGGGGTGTTCCGGGGAATCGATTTTGTTCGTAATTTTTTTCTAGGTCTATTTTATCGTTGCATTTGATAATCCACCATAAAATTAATAGCAATACCGAAAGCAACGAAGTGAGATTTTTTTTCGCCTTCAACCCCCCTATAATCGTCCATTTGGGGGTGTTCCGGGGAATCGAATTTGTTCGTCATTTTTTTCTGGGCTTGTTTTATCGTTAGATTTGATAATCCGCCATAAAATTAGTAGCAATACCTGAAGCAACGAAGTGAGATTTTTTTTTCGCCTTCAACCCCCCTATAATCGTCCATTTGGGGGTGTTCCGGGGAATCGATTTTGTTCGTAATTTTTTTCTAGGTCTATTTTATCGTTGCATTTGATAATCCACCATAAAATTAATAGCAATACCGAAAGCAACGAAGTGAGATTTTTTTTCGCCTTCAACCCCCCTATAATCGTCCATTTGGGGGTGTTCCGGGGAATCGAATTTGTTCGTCATTTTTTTCTGGGCTTGTTTTATCGTTAGATTTGATAATCCGTCATAAAATTAATAGCAATACCTAAAGCACCGAAGTGAGCTTTTTTCGCCTTCAACCCCCCTATAATCGTCCATTTGTGGGTGTTCCGGGGAATCGATTTTGTTTGTAATTTTTTTCTAGGTCTATTTTATCGTTAGATTTGATAATCCGCAATAAAATTAATAGCCATGCCTAAACTAACGAAACGAGATTTTTTTTTCGTCTTCAACCCCCCTATAATCGACTATTCGAGGGTGATCCGGCGAATCGATTTGGTTGCTAATTTTTGTCTGAGCTTCTTTTATCGTTAGATTTGATAATCCGTCATAACATTAATAGCCATACCTCAAGCAACAAAGTGAAATTTTTTTTTCGCCTTCAACCCGCCTATAACCGTCCATTTGGGGGTGTTCCGGGGAATCGATTTTGTTCCTAATTTTTTTCTGGGCTTGTTGTATCGTTAGATTTGACAATCCGTCATAAAATTAATAGCAATACGTAAAGCAACGAAGTGAGATTTTTTTTTTCCTTCAACCCCCCTATAATCGTCCATTTGGGGTTATTCCGGGTAATCGATTTTGTTCGTCATTTTTTTCTGGGCTTAAATTATCGTTAGATTTGATAATCCGTCATAAAATTAATAGCAATACCTAAAGCAAAGAAGTGAGATTTTTTTTTTCGGCTTCAACCCCCATATAATCGTCCATTTGGGGGTGTTCCGGGGAATCGATTTTGTTCGTAATTTTTTTCGAGGTCTATTTTATCGTTGGATTTGATAATCCGCCATAAAATTAATAGCGATACCTAAAGCAACGAAGTGAGATTTTTTTGCCTTCACCCCCCCTATCATCGTCCATTTGGGGGTATTCCGGGGAATCGATTTTGTTCGTAATTTTTTTCTAGTTCTATTTTATCGTTAGATTTGATAATCTGCCATAAAATTAATAGCAATACCTAAAGCAACGAAGTGAGATTTTTTTTTCGCCTTGAACCCCCCTATAATCGTCCATTTGGGGTGTTCCGGGGAATCGATTTCGTTCCTAATTTTTTTCTGGGCTTGTTTTATCGTTAGATTTGATAATCCGTCATAAAATTAATAGCAATACCTCAAGCAACGAAGTGAGATTTTTTTTTCGCCTTCAACCCTCCTATAATCGTCCATTTGGGGGTGTTCCGGGGAATCGATTTTGTTCGTAATTTTTTTCTGGGCTTGTTTTATCGTTAGATTTGACAATCCGTCATAAAATTAATAGCAATACGTAAAGCAACGAAGTGAGATTTTTTTTTTCCTTCAACCCCCCTATAATCGTCCATTTGGGGTTATTCCGGGTAATCGATTTTGTTCGTCATTTTTTTCTGGGCTTAAATTATCGTTAGATTTGATAATCCGTCATAAAATTAATAGCAATACCTAAAGCAAAGAAGTGAGATTTTTTTTTTCGGCTTCAACCCCCATATAATCGTCCATTTGGGGGTGTTCCGGGGAATCGATTTTGTTCGTAATTTTTTTCGAGGTCTATTTTATCGTTGGATTTGATAATCCGCCATAAAATTAATAGCGATACCTAAAGCAACGAAGTGAGATTTTTTTTTGCCTTCAACCCCCCTATCATCGTCCATTTGGGGGTATTCCGGGGAATCGATTTTGTTCGTAATTTTTTTCTAGTTCTATTTTATCGTTAGATTTGATAATCTGCCATAAAATTAATAGCAATACCTAAAGCAACGAAGTGAGATTTTTTTTTCGCCTTGAACCCCCCTATAATCGTCCATTTGGGGTGTTCCGGGGAATCGATTTCGTTCCTAATTTTTTTCTGGGCTTGTTTTATCGTTAGATTTGATAATCCGTCATAAAATTAATAGCAATACCTCAAGCAACGAAGTGAGATTTTTTTTTCGCCTTCAACCCTCCTATAATCGTCCATTTGGGGGTGTTCCGGGGAATCGATTTTGTTCGTAATTTTTTTCTGGGCTTGTTTTATCGTTAGATTTGATAATCCGTCATAAAAGTAATAGCAATACCTAAAGCAACGGAGTGAGATTTTTTTTTCGCTTCAACCCCTCTATAATCGCCTATTTGGGGGTGTTCCGGGGAATCGATTTTGTTCGTAATTATTTTCTAGGTCTACTTTATCGTTAGATTTGATAATCCGCCATAAAATTAAAAGCAATATCTAAAGCAACGAAGTGAGATTTTCTTTTCGCCTTCAACCCCCCTATAATCGACTGTTCGGGGGTGATCCGGGGAATCGATTTCGTTCCTAATTTTTTCTGGGCTTCTTTTATTCTTAGATTTGATAATCCGTCATAAAATGAATAGCAATACTTAAAGCAACGGAGTGAGATTTTTTTTTGCGTTCAACCCCCGTATAATCGTCCATTTGGGGGTGTTCCGGGGAATCGATTTTGTTCGTCATTTATTTCTGGGCTTGTTTTATCGTTAGATTTGATAATCCGTCATAAAATTAATAGCAATACCTAAAGCAACGGAGTGAGATTTTTTTTTCGCTTCAACCCCTCTATAATCGCCTATTTGGGGGTGTTCCGGGGAATCGATTTTGTTCGTAATTTTTTTCTAGGTCTACTTTATCGTTAGATTTGATAATCCGCCATAAAATTAAAAGCAATACCTAAAGCAACGAAGTGAGATTTTCTTTTCGCCTTCAACCCCCCTATAATCGACTATTCGAGGGTGATCCGGCGAATCGATTTGGTTCCTAATTTTTGTCTGAGCTTCTTTTATCGTTAGATTTGATAATCCGTCATAACATTAATAGCAATACCTCAAGCAACGAAGTGAAATTATTTTTTCGCTTTCAACCCGCCTATAACCGTCCATTTGGGGGTGTTCCGGGGAATCGATTTTTTTTTAAATTTTTTTCTAGGTCTATTTTATCGTTAGATTTGATAATCCGCAATAAAATTAATAGCCATGCCTAAACTAACGAAGTGAGATTTTTTTTTCGCCTTCAACCCCCCTATAATCGACTATTCGAGGGTGATCCGGCGAATCGATTTGGTTCCTAATTTTTGTCTGAGCTTCTTTTATCGTTAGATTTGATAATCCGTCATAACATTAATAGCAATACCTAAAGCACCGAAGTGAGCTTTGTCGCCTTCAACCCCCCTATAGTCGTCCATTTGGGGGTGTTCCGGGGAATCGATTTTTTTTTTAATTTTTTTCTAGGTCTATTTTATCGTTAGATTTGATAATCCGCAATAAAATTAATAGCCATGCCTAAACTAACGAACTGAGATTTTTTTTTCGCATTCAACCCCCCTATAATCGACTATTCGAGGGTGATCCGGCGAATCGATTTGGTTCCTAATTTTTGTCTGAGCTTCTTTTATCGTTAGATTTGATAATCCGTCATAACATTAATAGCAATACCTCAAGCAACGAAGTGAAATTATTTTTTCGCTTTCAACCCGCCTATAACCGTCCATTTGGGGGTGTTCCGGGGAATCGATTTTGTTCCTAATTTTTTCTGGGCTTGTTGTATCGTTAGATTTGATAATCCATCATAAAATTAATAGCAATACGTAAAGCAACGAAGTGAGATTTTTTTTTTCCTTCAACCCCCCTATAATCGTCCATTTGGGGTTATTCCGGGTAATCGATTTTGTTCGTAATTTTTTTCTGGGTCTATTTTATCGTTGCATTTGATAATCCACCATAAAATTAATAGTAATACCTAAAGCAACGAAGTGAGATTTTTTTTTCGCCTTCAACCCCCCTATAATCGTCCATTTGGGGGTGTTCCGGGGAATCGATTTTGTTCGTCATTTTTTTCGAGGTCTATTTTATCGTTGGATTTGATAATCCGCCATAAAATTAACAGCAATACCTACAGCAACGAAGTGAGATTTTTTTTGCCTTCAACCCCCCTATAATCGTCCATTTCGGGTGTTCCGGGGAATCGATTTTGTTCCTAATTTTTTTCTGGGCTTCTTTTATTGTTAGATTTGATAATCCGTCATAAAATTAATAGCAATACCTAAACCAACGAAGTGACATTTTTTTCTCGCCTTCAACCCCCTCTAATCGTCCATTTGGGGGTGTTCTGGTGAATCGATTTTGTTCGTAATTTTTTTGTAGATCTATTTTATCGTTAGATTTGATAATCCGTCATAACATTAATAGCAATACATCAAGCAACGAAGTGAAATTTTTTTTTCGCTTTCAACCCGCCTATAACCGTCCATTTGGGGGTGTTCCGGGGAATCGATTTTGTTCCTAATTTTTTTCTGGGCTTGTTGTATCGTTAGATTTGATAATCCGTCATAAAATTAATAGCAATACCTCAAGCAACGAAGTGAGATTTTTTTTTCGCCTTCAACCCTCCTATAATCGTCCATTTGGGGGTGTTCCGGGGAATCGATTTTGTTCGTAATTTTTTTCTGGGCTTGTTTTATCGTTACATTTGATAATCCGTCATAAAATTAATAGCAATACCTAAAGCAACGGAGTGAGATTTTTTTTTCGCTTCAACCCCGCTATAATCGCCTATTTGGGGGTGTTCCGGGGAATTGATTTTCTTCGTAATTTTTTTCTAGGTCTACTTTATCGTTAGATTTGATAATCCGCCATAAAATTAAAAGCAATACCTAAAGCAACGAAGTGAGATTTTTTTTTTGCCTTCAACCCTCCTATAATCGTCCATTGGGGGTGTTCCGGGGAATCGACTTTGTTCATAATTATTTTCTGGGCTTGTTTTATCGTTAGATTTGATAATCTGTCATAAAATTAATAGCAATACCTAAAGCAACGAGGTGAGATTTTTTTTTCGCCTTCAACCCCCCTATAATCGTCCATTCGGGGTTGTTCTAGGGAATCGATTTTGTTCGTAATTTTTTTCTCGGCCTGTTTTATCGTTAGATTTGATAATCCGTCATAAAATTAATAGCAATACCTAAAGCAACGAAGTGAAATTTTTTTTTCGCCTTCAACCCCCCTATAATCGTCCATTTGGGGTTGTTCCGGGGAATTGATTTTGTCCGTAATTTTTCTCTGGGCTTGTTTTATCATTACATTTGATAATCCGCCAAAAAATTAATAGCAATACCTAAAGCAACGAATTGAGATTTTTTTTTTCGCCTTCAACCCCCCTATAATCGTCCATTTGGGGGTGTTCCGGGGAATCGATTTTGTTCGTAATTTTTTTCTAGGTCTATTTTATCGTTGCATTTGATAATCCACCATAAAATTAATAGCAATACCGAAAGCAACGAAGTGAGATTTTTTTTCGCCTTCAACCCCCCTATAATCGTCCATTTGGGGGTGTTCCGGGGAATCGATTTTGTTCGTTGTTTTTTTCGAGGTCTATTTTATCGTTGGATTTGATAATCCGCCATAAAATTAACAGCAATACCTACAGCGACGAAGTGAGATTTTTTTTTGCCTTCAACCCCCCTATAATCGTCCATTTCGGGGTGTTCCGGGGAATCGATTTCGTTCCTAATTTTTTTCTGGGCTTGTTTTATCGTTAGATTTCATAATCCGTCATAAAATTAATAGCAATACCTCAAGCAATGAAGTGAGATTTTTTTTTCGCCTTCAACCCCCCTATAATCGTCCATTTGGGGGTGTTCCGGGGAATTGATTTTGTCCGTAATTTTTTTCTAGGCTTGTTTTATCGTTAGATTTGATAATCCGCCATAAAATTAATAGCAATACCTAAAGCAACGAATTGAGATTTTTTTTTTCGCCTTCAACCCCCCTATAATCGTCCATTTGGGGGTGTTCCGGGGAATCGATTTTCTTCGTAATTTTTTTCTAGGTCTATTTTATCGTTGCATTTGATAATCCACCATAAAATTAATAGCAATACCTAAAGCAACGAAGTGAGATTTTTTTTCGCCTTCAACCCCCCTATAATCGTCCATTTGGGGGTGTTCTGGTGAATCGATTTTGTTCGTAATTTTTTTGTAGATCTATTTTATCGTTAGATTTGATAATCTGCCATAAAATTAATAGCAATACCTAAAGCAACGAAGTGAGATTTTTTTTTCGCCTTGAACCCCCCTATAATCGTCCATTTGGGGTGTTCCGGGGAATCGATTTCGTTCCTAATTTTTTTCTGGGCTTATTTTATCGTTAGATTTGATAATCCGCCATAAAATTAATAGCAATACCTAAAGCAACGAAGTGAGATTTTTTTTGCCTTCAACCCCCCTATAATCGTCCATTTGGGGGTGTTCCGGGGAATCGATTTTGTTCGTAATTTTTTTCGAGGTCTATTTTATCGTTGGATTTGATAATCCGCCATAAAATTAATAGCAATACGTAAAGCAACGAAGTGAGATTTTTTTTTCGCCTTCAACCCCCCTATAATCGTCCATTTGGGGGTGTTCCGGGGAATCGATTTTGTTCGTAATTTTTTTCTGGGCTTGTTTTATCGTTAGATTTGATAATCCTTCATAAAATTAATAGCAATACCTAAAGCAACGGAGTGAGATTTTCTTTTCGCTTCAACCCCCCTATAATCGTCCTTTTGGGGGTGTTCCGGGGAATCGATTTTGTTCGTAATTTTTTTCTGGGCTTGTTTTATCGTTAGATTTGATAATCCGTCATAAAATTAATAGCAATACCTAAAGCAACGAAGTGAGATTTTTTTTTTCGCCTTCAGCCCCCCTGTAATTGTCCATTTGGGGGTGTACCGCGGAATCGATTTTGTTCGTAATTTTTTTCTGGGCTTGCTTTATTGTTAGATTTGATAATCCGTCATAAAATTAATCTCAATACCTAAAGTAATGAAGTGAGATTTTTTTTGCCTTCAACCCCCCTATAATCGTCCTTTTGGGGGTGTTCCGGGGAATCGATTTTGTTCGTAATTTTTTTCTGGGCTTGTTTTATCGTTAGATTTGAGTATCCGTCATAAAATTAATAACAATACCTAAAGCAACGATGTGATAATTTTTTTTCGCCTTCCTCCCCTATATAATCTTCGTTTGGGGGATGAGGGTAGTTTGGTATTTGATGTTTTTTGGTTTTTTATATGTATTTAATTTTTACAAAAATCAATTTTTGGTTGGATCCCAACGTTGCAAACTTCAAACACTCAAATGAGTTTTTTGTCCTTTCAGACTGCTCGCAATTTAACTTTGATTGGTTATTTGTATGTGTAATGAAACACGTAGATCCTTTTGAGCAATTAAGTATTTTATTAATTTACTATCAGTCGACGTTTCGGAATCATTGTAGGATTTCCTTTTCCAGAGACTAGAAAACAACGATGTAACTTAATTCGTATGATCTAATTGCGCCACTATAATGACAAATAATACACAGCACAAAACTTACCTAATTAATTAAATTAACTAACACATACGCCCAATTTCATAGCAATATAGTTGCTCGTCAATACAAAAAGATTGAACACGTAGCTCTCTCAACATTTTCTTTCTAACGCAAGTCATATTTGCACTGTAATTAAATCGAAAAAATTATGATTAGAAGGCTGAATGTGAATTTCAAATAATCATGAACCGCACGAATTATGAAATGAACTTACTAAATCAAAAACAAAACCATGTTTGAAAAATTAAAAACTGACAGGAACTGTGGTACATTGACCCGTTGTCAAGCTACTAGTTTTCCCCGGATGGTAGCCAACATTGGTTGTTTGTATGTGTAATGAAATACGTGGATCCTTTTGAGCAATTAAGTATTTTATTAATTTACTATCAGTCGACGTTTCGGAATCACTGTAGGATTCCCTTTTCCAGAGACTAGAAAACAACGATGTAACTTAATTCGTATGATCTAATTGCGCCACTATAATGACAAACAGTACACAGCACAAATCTTACCTAATTAATTAAATTAACTAACACATACGCCCAATTTCATAGCAATGTAGTTACTCATCAATACAAAAAGATTGAACACGTAGCTTTCTAACGCAAGTCATATTTGCACTGTAATTAAATCGAAAAAATTATGATTAGAAGGCTGAATGTGAATTTCAAATAATCATGAATCGCACGAATTATGAAATGAACTTACTAAATCAAAAACAAAACCATGTTTGAAAAATTAAAAACTGACAGGAACTGTGGTACATTGATCCGTTGTCAAGCTACTAGTTTTCCCCGGATGGTAGCCAACAGAGCTATCAAAGAAGGACTGCGGATAGGTGACATCGCAGGGGATTATTTATACCCAAAAATCGAGTGGGGGGACACGACAGTACAAGCGGTGCGCCGCTCACAGTGTCCGTGGATCGCCCCGCTACTACAAAGCGTCCAAGAAACATAGCGAGTCGAGAGGCTCCTGGCGCTCCTCTTCGCCGCACACACATGCGCATACGCAGGAACTAAGTAGTACAACCTCAACATCGCTCATACCATCGTGCTACCCCGACTTCTCAGAATACGAGAACTCGACCCTCTAGGAAGTAACTGTTTTTTTCTATCTTTAATTACGTTATTGATAATATCCATGGAAGTCTTATAATCATTTTTCAACTTAATAGTATCAGTGATTCTATTCATATTATTTTTTGTATTATAAATGTGGATCATTTCTGAAAATTCTCTTTTACCGTTCTTAATTTCTTTATCCAAAACTTTAATCTTTTCAAAATTAATTCTGTGACGTGTGTCTGTGGCGTGTACGCTAGTGCAGATTTAGTATCGCTATTTTTTACACTCAATTTATGCTCATTCATGCGAATTTTGAGTTTTCTGCTAGTTTGTCCAACATATGTTAGATCACAATCAGAACAACCTATCTCATAAACAACGTTACTCTGCTGCAAACTATTTAATCTATCTTTACCTAACGTGATGAATCTCGATAACTTGTTAATTGGTTTGTTTACAACCCTGTAACCATGACTAGATAGTATAGATTTTAGTTTAAAGCTCAAATCTTTAATAAATGGTAAAACTATAATTTTGTTGTTGTTGGCAACTGTATTCTTTGTCAGTGAACGATTATCTTTTTAATTATCATGATTGTTATTTAACTGGAAAATCCTATGTCTCATATTTTCAGATATAAACTTCATAGGATATCCATTATTTTTAAGAAACTGAGTTGCAATATCTAGATTTTGTCTATGAAATTTTTTATGTGAAAGATTAATAGCACGATCTACAAGATTGTAAACAATTGCTCTGTTATTTTGAATAGGATGATGCGAATCGAAATGAATAAATCATCCGGAATAAGTACTTTTACGATACCAATTCGTAATTATATTGTTTTCATCAGTGCGAAATAATGTCATGTCTAAAAAGTTAATTGATTTTTTCTCCTGGTCTTCATTTTCTATCGTAAATTGTAAATAATGGTTAAACTTATTAAAAGTACTTAGGCACCTGTCAATTGCATCATCCTTTACAATCAATAAACAATCACCGACATATCTCTTATATAAAACAATATCCGATTTCATAACATTGAGGCAATGGTTCTCGAGACACTTCAAAGCCAGTTCCCCAAACCACGGACTAGAGCATCCGCCCATTGGCGCGCCATGTGTTTGTTTATAGTAACTATTGTCAAAAGAGAAATAAGTAGAATTCATTAAAAAAATAATGCCATCCAAAAATTCGTTCATCGTCAGATTGATGCAGGCACGCGGTCTCGGGCTGAGAGCGACGACGCACGGAGGGAGGCAAATTGCCAACCGTGAGTTGCATGCACCAAAAGGGGTGCTCTGCGCGCAGTGGAATGTTTGAGGGCGCTGGGTCGTGCTCTGATTGAAGCGGAGCGTAGCTGTACAGGCTAGCTCGACCCCGTGTGCGTGTGAAATTGATTGACGGAGCAATAGCTCGACGAGAATCCGCGCAGAATGCGAGCTGAGTGCGCTCGCGGCGCTCTGCGGGCGTGAGTAGGTGTTTGGCGGAGCAGTAGCTCGACGCCAACGCAGGTGATGAGCTGAATATGCTCGTGGTGCTCTGTAAGCGTGTGGAGATGTTGGCGGAGCAATAGCTCGACGCCAACCACGCAGAATGCGAGCGGTATGTGCTCACGGCGCTCTATGAGCGCGAGGAGCTTGAGGAGGTGTTGGCGAAGCAATAGCTCGACGCCAACGCAGGAGATGAGCCGGGTGTGCTCGCGGTGCTCTGCAAGCGTGTGGAGATGTTGGCGGAGCAATAGCTCGACGCCAACCACGCAGGATGCAAGATGGATGTGCTCGCGGTGCTCGGCGCTCGGGTGTACGTAGGGCAAGAACTGCCTGCAGAGGCTCCCCCGTTGCCGGTTGCTCGAACCGTTATCCCACGTTGAGGCTTCTACGTTGCGTGGAGGGCGGACACAGCTCGGACCCCTCCACGTCGACTCTTGAGCGAGTCTGGACGAGAGAAAGCCCGCCCAACTTAGTGTAGGCCACACCACCCAGTTGCAAGGGAGGGAACTCCGAAGAGTTAGTTTTTGGAATTTGCCGGGGTTAGTCCCCTAAAGGACCAATCCACTAAAAAAAATGCTTAGGGCCGAAAGGCTCCTTAGCGTTGGACGGTTAAGTCCAAAGCGTCATCCCTGACGCTCGAAGCGGGGACGACCACTTCCACCGAAGTGATCCGGGGCTTCTTCCGCGCTCTTCCTGGCTTGAGCGGAGCGGTAGGTATTCGCCTCGACGGCGAGCGCAAGAGCGCCGCTCTTGGTGGTGGTCGTCGAGCCTGCCCGGCCTGAATCCGTTTTACCACTATTTGAAGTGGTGGCCGCTCTGATGGCCTTGGATCAGGCTCCAGGAATCGGTTGGTGGAGGATAGCGCTCCTGTCTTCGGTGGCGGGCAAGCGGTGGCAGTGCGCTTCCCAGCGCTTACTGTCGAGTTTGGCAGCTCGACGGAGTGAGCGACCGCTGGGGTGCTCGGTGGCGGCGGTGACAGGCTGATGGACCCGCCCGGAGGCGTCTCGTGGTCCGTCTGCGTAGCCGAGTCTATCCGCTGCAGTGGGCCGAGAGAGCGCTCAGCAGACCCGCCCGAGGGCGTTTCGTTATCTGTCTGAGTAGCTGCGTCTACTCAACGTGCCCGCTGCAACCGCTCGACGGTGCGCTCCCGATTGGTCTGCGCAAGCAGAGTCCGAGTCAAGACGAGCTCCGCTTGGAGAGCGCATGGAAGGAGGAAGGAAAAGGATAGGGTAGGAAGGGGATCAATTAAAAATTGATCCCGCCCAAAAACGAGGCAAGTAAAAAGATCCATGCCTCGTGAATCAAATAAATAGTAACACTTATTTGATTTGCAAAAATAATCAACTTTATTCCACCGCGATAAACGCTGCGAGTGCTGTGACCATCCGCGTTCGGATGTTCGGTAGGAAAAAGCCGTTCAGGCCTCGGTCGCGCGGCCTTATATCTCCGCGGCCGGCCGAACTGACTGAGGGAGCCGCGCGGCTAGCGACGCCTAGCGGCGGCGCGCGAACTAGACTCTCGCCGGAGCCGCGCGCAAGGCGGGAGATTTGAATTTGAATCTGGCGCGCCTTCGTATTGTTCATAATGGATTGCGCGGAGAGTCTTACAATAATATTAAATAAACAATTATTAATTACTTAGGGCTATATCAAGATTAGTTCTGTTTCTTAAATATTTCCATTTGTTACGGATACCAGTTAAAACAAGATCGATATTTATATTTGTAAATAGAGATACGACATCAAATGAACATAATCTGTAATTATCCGGGACATGAATATCTGAGCTAATATCAATTAATTCAGAACTATTTTTCAAAGATGATTTAGGCCGAGGTAAATATTTTGTAAAAAATGTGCAAATAGCTTTGTCCAGAGCATGTGTTGGGAGTTTATCGTCGATACAATGATTCTAGCCGGCATATCCTTTTTATGAATCTTTATCAAGCCGTACGCTCGTGAAAGTACAGAATGATCCAATTTATCAGTTAAAATGTCAAAACTGGAATCCATATCACACACACCTCTGCTTTTCCATTTTTGTATGATTTTTTTGTCGCATTTTTTAAATTGTTGTACGGATCTTTTTCAAGTTTTTTTATAATATGTAGTGTCAAACGGAACATTTAAAACTTTTGATTTATAATCTTTAATGTTAATGGCAATTGTTACTTTTGTGAATAAAATATCTTTATTATTTTTAATAAAAGTTTCAGTCGCAAGCAAGTTATGTTTAATAACAGTGTCAGTGTGTGATATGCGATTCTTACGTTTTGCAAAAGTATTGACTGTTCTAATGAGTTCACTGTGTAAATTCCTGTCTTTTTCATTCAATCCCTGGCTATGAAATTGGGCGTATGTGTTAGTTAATTTAATTAATTAGGTAAGATTTGTGCTGTGTATTGTTTGTCATTATAGTAGCGCAATTAGATCATACGAATTAAGTTAAGGGAATTCTACAATGATTCTGAAACGTCGACTGATAGTAAATTAATAAAATACTTAATTGCTCAAAAGGATTCGCGTGTTTCATTACACATACAAACAACCTATCTAACTTCAAACACATTAATTTCCACGTGGTTTTTCTAACCTCACTTAGTTTTATCCTTCCATTATCTTTATATAACTCGAAAGTTCATATAGAAGATAATTATTTGGAACCACGTACCTGCTACCATGTTGGGATTTGGGGTGAATAAAGTGAGAATTAATATCGATAGAAATAATAGTTCAAAAGGTTTTATTAGTGGCGAAAGCCAGTCAGCACGTCTGCCTACATCACAGTCAGAAAGTAGAGTGTAGATATAAGAAACATTCTAAGTGCACCGCTCTCACCTGCGCTTGTCTCGTTGCACGAAATCGTCGGTAACCAAGAGATTGCGCGATGAGTACTAATTAGATATAAGATCAAGATATAACATTTACTAATATATCCAACAATAACAAATAACAAAAACTAAATGACGATAAACCACGACATAACAACGTAGTTACCGTCATTATATGTAACTATCCATCATTTTAGAAAGTTTCAACAAAGGTTGAATAATGTAACAAAATCTCATTATTCAAACTTTATTCGTCGAGATATTGCAATATAAACTTGGATGTTTGTAAAATAATGGATACTTATAGAATTACGTAGAGCAACTGTGTCATGATTTGTCGTAATTTGATTTTCACGATTTGTTATTTAAGCGTATTAGTTATTAAAACTGTTATTTAATTTAAGCGTATCAGTTTTTCTGTTTGCTATATTACGAAGCAAATTTTGAATTTTCAATTGACTATAAGACACGTTTAAAGTGAGAGACTGTATATATGGGTCATTCTTGCGAACTTCGTCAATTTAAGGGGGGTCAGCTCTTTTAATCGCCGATTTTTTCTATAAAAGTGTGTATAAAAATAAGAATGTTTGTCGTGAAAAAACCTCTAAAAATAAAATCACACCTTCTAGAATTTTTTAAAGCTCTAGTTTTCACGTATTTTAGAAAAAAATCTTTTGAAACGTTAAAAAATATTGAAAATTGACTTAGCTATGATTTTTCAAAAATTAGCCACAAATACGTGAAAATTAGAGCTTTAAAAAATTCTAGAAAGTATGATTTTATTTTTAAAGATTTTGGCCGACAAACGTTCTTATTTCTATATGCACTTGTATAGAAAAAATCGGCATTTAAAAGGGCTGACCCCCTCAAATTAACGAAATTCGCAAAAATGACCCATATATCTTCCTATATTATATAGTTGTTAGCGTTATGCCATGTTCATTAGGCCCCTCAAAATAACGTAAAAATCTACTTTTTTCTATGTTTTTCTAATATTAAAACAGTCCTTTGGTTCCCCACGATCCCCTCAGCCGCCCTCCACCCTCGTGCCCCCCTCATGCCCCCATCATTAGCATCTCACTACACACGCCACAAACATCTTTTTTTGTACTAAATTAATCTCCTGCTTCGCTCACTAATTGTTATTATTATGATGTATAAGAATCAAAGCGAAAATTACGGAAAAGAAAAAAAAAATTTTTATAAGTAGATAGCCTCTTTTTATTTAGTTTTTCCACCCCATTCAAGATGTAGATAAAATAGTGCATTTTTTTGGAGATAACCCTTCAGTAATAATTTTACTTATCGAGACTTAAATATTATGTATATGGTAACACTATTAGAGAGAAAGTTTCTATTTCTCGAAAGAAAACAGCAAAAATTACAGAAGAGGAAAGAAATAATTTTGTTAGTATTCAGCAAAGATTATCACAAATAAATTGGACGGCTCAAAAACAACGATTGATTCAAACGACTTTGATGCTCGAAGAAATAAGGATCATAAAAGATGCAATAACCGAACTTATGATCAAAGCTTCCATAATTTAAAACTTAAGGGTGTACTGGCTGTAAGACGAAAATAGTGACAAGTTGATTAAAATTCAGTCATTAAATATGATAAATATAAAACCCTGTGCAAAATTTCAGTGGCTTTACCAGAAAGGTTACAGAATTATTGATATTTGAATTTAACATTAGCCTTATGGAAATTCGCAAAATTAGCAACTGAATTTAAAAATACGTATACCTAGATGCAACAGTCATGGCTTTGAAAGTTCGTGTAATCGTCACTGTACGTTACATAAACAAGTTTCGTTTTTCAAAATGTCCTATTCGTGAATATTTTCTTAAATATTACATACTAGCAAAATTCAAACGCACTTTGTACAAAATTTACAGTTTAATCACTTTCTAAAAATGAGGGGTTGACGAACGGAGCTATATAGTATATATATATATATGGGTAACTTCATGTCAACTGTTCAGCTCAAAATTTTAAAATTGTATAAAGCAAAATATGCAATCGTTCTAAAGTTACAATTAATTGAAAATTTGAAAATTTTGAATTTTTTCATAAATTGTCAATTTTTATGATTTTTTAACTCAAAAACTTGAAACTTCTTGTATAGCATACTAAATAGGAGAAAGTTTGCAAATTGTAAGTAGAATTGCTCAGAATTTTTACAGATTGATGCCAATTATTTTGCTAATTTATTATTGACGGAACTCAATTCAAGATATGCTTAAGGCGAATGCGACTGTATCAATATTCCTCACCAAAGGCTAAAAGATTTGTGAAAAATGTTACCTTTAAAATGCGACCTTGATGAAGATGGAAGTAGATCACAGAAAAAAGTTATGTGCAATCAAGCTGTAAAAACAGGGAAAATAGTGCTTTTTCACTGCTTTGACAGATTCCAGATTTAGAAAGTGATTAAATTGTAAATTTTGTTTTACTATCTACACTCTAGAGGTAAATAGAAAGATGCGTTTTATTTGAAAGTAGGCCTAATCCACTATCTATGGTACTATCAAATTTTAAAAACCATTCAAATTCTATGAGTCTATATTGAATATATCTCCCTATATTATATAGTTGTTTCAAAAAGCTTACGACACAGCCCCCCCTCGCCCCTTCCTCTCTCATCCCCCTTCAGAACTCTCCTCAGCCCCCCTTAAAATAACGTAAAAATGTGATTAGTGTATACGTCTTTTTGAAGGAAATTTGAGAGGTCAAGCCCCCCTCAACCCCTGTCGACCCTTAGCCCCCCGCCATCGTTCTCTTACCATCATTACCACACCATTATTTTGTAAATCCTTTTAGAATTGAAAATGCGTAAGACAGGCTCTGAACACTTGACTTAAAATCAATCTTTGATGCTCGTTAAATATTTATCTAAACCTAAACGTATGCACTATTTTTCGAAATATCATCTGGATGGTACTACCAAATTACTAACTACTAAATACTACAAAACTATACTATAAAAAGTAATACAGGCTATCAGTCTGATAATAAGACATTTCCATTATTTTTCATGTTTGAAAAGTGCGTAACAACAAATATATGTAATAAAAATAATTCAGGCTACCAGTCCAGGTAATAAGGTATTTCCATTGTTTTTCATGTTAGAAAAGTGTGTAACAACAAATATATGTAATATATATATTTAACAGTCTTCCACGACACCCTAGAGGTACTGTTAATAAGCGCTTTGGTTTTTTTTAAATGGCACCTTTCGCCAAGAGCCCTCCATAACCACTTTTCCTGATAACCCTTTCTATTAGGCTTTTTAATGTTGCGCAAAATAAACAAGCCACTTTTAGACATATTGTAAAATTCTTGTATGTAAAATATGTACATAAAATACATTATTGTGTGAATCCCTTTAGAGCTGAAAATATGAATATCTACCTTTAAATTTAGGAAAATGGGATTTAAACCCAGGAGTAACCAATGTAGCATGGTTTTTAGGGAGAGCAAACGTACTTAATAAATTTTAAATAGTTATAAGCAAAAAGATCCTTAAAAAATGATTTCATAACACTCAAAAACAATAATCAATGATAGAGTAAGAGAGAGGAGATTTAAACCCAGGAGTTCATATTAAATTACGATCACATTTTTCGATTGAACGCATATTTTTTGAGACAAAAATTTATAAATATTCAAAAACGTTATGTTAAACTAAAGCTGTTTCGACGCTTTCCCTATGTCATGAACACTGTGGTACTACAAAAAAACTACATGCAGCGAGATAGATAGGTAGCTATAATAGGTACGGATATTTGTAGTTGGGCAGGTTGGTAAATAGGTTAGGACGGTTAGTAGGTAGGTAGGCTTGTAAGGAGGTGGGTCGATAGGAAATAGATACATATGGTGCGTACTGGATGGCACTGCATTTTTTAGTTGCTACTACTACTCAAACGAATCGCTTGAGATGTTTCAGGCAGACTTGGATGAGTTGAAGGGGAGTGCAAGACAATGGCCCGGACGCACCATTGTAGCAGGAGACTTCAATGCCAAATCTAGGTCACGAAGCGGAGGTCCAGAAGACAGAAGAGGACAACTTTTAGACGAAATGATGGTCTCACTCGATCTGATAGTGATCAATCAACCGGGGGGATGGCAACATTCCAAAGAAGAGCGACGTCATCGGTACTAGATCTGCCTTTCCTTCGACCAACGCTAAAGAGACACCGAGTGGACAATTTTGGAAGAAGAGTCAGTCAGCGACCATCGATATGTCTGCTTCGAGTTGAACAGCCGAAAACGCGATCCTCCGCGAGACAAACCCAGAAGATGGGCTGTCAAGAAATTTGACAGGGACGCCTTTGCAGAATGCATCTCGGGGACACCAGGACTGGACGAGGCTGAGATGACGGATGACATGACGCGACAGTAGACAACTGAAATGAGCCGTGCGTGCGATTCAACCATGCCTCGGAGGAGTCAGTACAAGAATCAAAGCCTGCTTTCTGGTGGAACCCAGAAATCTCAGCACTGAGGAATAGCTGCAAAAAACAACGGAGGAAAACTCAGAGAGCGCGAAAAAGAAGACGCCCAGGACAAGAAGAGAAAAAAGATAAGTACAAGGACGCCAGAAAGGCGCTCGAAAACGCCATCAAGCGAAGTAAGAGGCAATGCTGGAAAGCTCTGTGCGCCGATGTCAACCGAGATCCATGGGGCACACCCTATCGCCTAGTGATGCGGAAGCGTTAGGTGAGTCAAGGATCGAGTGCACCAAGAGATAAACCGACGGTACTCAAGCTTGTAGACGCACTCTTCTCAAAGGGAGCGCCCAGAGAGAGCTTTCCGAGTGATGTGGTACCAGAGGTACCTCTGTTCCAGATGAGCGAACTAAAACTGGCTGCGAAGAGACTGGAGTCCTGAAAGGCCCCGGGTCCCGACATGATCCCCAACGAAGTTCTAAGAGCGACTAGTCGAGAGAAGCCTCAACTCATCCTGGACCTGTTCAACACGTATCTGAGAAAGAGGCCATTTCCCGAAACAATGGAAAAACCAAAAATTGGTCCTCATACCAAAGGGTAAAGACAAGGATCGTAAGGCACCGTCTTCTTGGAGGCCGTTATGCATGCTTGACTCTACGGGCAAACTATGAGAGGATGATTCTCAACCGCGTGAAGAGCGAACTATTCGATCCGAAGAAGGAAGGGCTATCGGAGATGCAATACCGGTTCCGAGTAGAACGGAGCACTCTGTATGCGGTGCAGGAAGTGCAGAAAAGACTAGACAAAGCTTTCCCGATGAAACCGAAGCCAGGAGGCTTCTGCGCCGTGGTAACACTCGACGTAAAAAACACCTTCAAGACGGCCAACTGGGAACATATATATCAAGCCCTTAAGAAGAGACTCCCTGAATATCTTATGAGGGTCTCTAGCAACTACCTAGAAAACAGGACATTGATTGTGGAAACGGAAGGTGGCACCATAGAAGTAGAGATCACGGCAGCAGTCACTCAAGAATCGGTAGATGGCCCTACGATATGGAATATACATTACGACGGGTTGCTGCGGCTCAAACTACCTAAAGGCGTAGCTCTGTTGACAGTAGCTGCAACTATAGACGAGCTAGAGTGAAAATGCAACGAGACCCTAGAAATAGTCGGCCGCAGGATGAAAATACACGGTCTCAAACTGGCCCAAGAGAAGAGTAAGCCTCTTCTCGTAACTAAGACAAGAAAGTTCGAGCACCCCAAACTCGAACTAGATGGACATACAATAAAGTTCCAGGATAGCATCCGGTACCTGGATGTATGGATCGACAGACACTGGAACTTCAAAGACCACATCAGACGGGCATCGGCTAAAGCACGGAATGTAGGCACAGCGCTATATAGCTGATGCCCAATGTGGGAGGACCTAAACAAGACAGCCGGGCACTTCTGGCGACTGTGGTATACTCGGTGCCACTGTAGAGTTCATCTCTGTGGGGTGCCCATGCGAACAACAGCGCAGTCATGAAGAATATGGCGCTGGTACAGCGACGAATAGCACATCGAGTTATTACCGGATATAGTACCATATCACTGGGCGCAACCTTGATCCTTGCAGGAATAACCCCGATATGGCTACTCGCTAAGGAAAGGGCCAACGTGTGAGAGAGGCAACATCGAGAGGACGAAACAGCCACCCGTCTGGATGTCAAAAGAGAACACAGCCCTACTGCAAGAGTGGCAGGCTGAATGGGGGCATACCGTGAAGGTAGGTGGACACACGTGCTTATTAGGTACGTCAAAGGGTGGACGACATGAGAACATAGAAGACTTGATTTCGGATGACACAGGTACTCAGTGGACATGGGTGCTTCGGCGTCTACTTGTTCAAGTACAAAAGGTCGAACAATCGAACCTGCCAGAACTGTGGCGCCGAATGGGACGACTCGGAACATGCGTTCTTCCACTGCAGAAGCAACACGAAGGAGCGGGCCCAATTACAACACAGAATTGGCGCATTCTTAGAGCCAGAAACACTGGTCCAAGTCATGTTGCGCGGACCGGAATCTTGGGACAAGATTGCGTGCTACTTCAGGCACGTGATCACGAAGAAGAGAAAAAAAGAAGAGATACAGCAAATGGCAAACCGCGGATCCATGGACTAGAGGGAAAGGGAGATCGACGTGTGAAGAGATGTATGTGTGGATGTGTCTGTGTGTGTTCGTGTGCGTAGAAAAAGAAGCAGACGAAGGTGACCTGAAGTTGTACGCCCAAATACGGAAAATGTCAAACTCGAACCCCTAATCCCTTGGCCGCAAGGCTAAAGGGGACGGGGGAGTAGGGACAACGACAACAACGGCGATGGATTCAACGGATCAGAACGAGACCCACTGAAGGCATGCTAACGCGGTGCCGGTGGGGTTCGGTTTCATAGGGCTACGGGCTGGGGAGCTTGCTCCCCCACGTCCACTAAAAAAAAGAACAGGTAGGTAGGTAGGTAGCTTCGAAGGTAGGTAGATAGTTAGGTAGGTCGGTAGGTAGGTTGGTAGGCAGGTAGAAAACTTTTGCGTTATTAGAAATAACCATTTTTATTTTATCATTGTAATTTTTATTTAATCAATACGAGGGTTTATTGGATCAAAGCAAGCGCCTAATAACAGTACCTTTAGGATGGCGGGGAAAACTGTTTTTGAATATGTACAACATAAGAAGAGTGACAATAAAATTTTATTATAACTTGACTAATCGCTACGCGATAATAAAGCCTGAAGATGTCGACAAACCCGTCGACGAAACGTCGCATTCGACTACATCAACACCTTTGTAGTTTTGAATTTTTACGCTTGCTCCCAACGGATCTCGTCAGAATTGACTGAATTATTTCTTTAATAAAATTTTATTGTTTATTGTTAAACAATTACGAAACATTCTGCAATATATAGAGTCAATCGAAAAACATTTTAACTGCTATTAATTTTTCACTCATATATCTACTATAATGTTCATAAACTATCGATTTAAAATATAATGTAATTTGATTAATTTTTTAACAATTAAACAGTACCTCCAGGGTGGGGTAGAAAACTGTTTTTAAATTTATATATAATAATTATTATTATAAAATATTAAAAAAATTCTTTTATCTCAGTGTATTATGCTATATATGGCCGTATTACAGCCAGGCGACGTTAGATTTCATACGTTAATCAAGTTAAACATAACAATAAAATCAACGTTTATTGATTGATAATTGCATTACGTAAAAGCACATATAGTGTATTAATATCAATTTTTTCCGTAATTTTATCTTTGATATTGAATGAAATATTTAGATATTACAAGAATATGCACGTTAGATGAATGTCACCCTTATACACAAATGGGGGTTGGCGAGCGGAGCGAGCAGGTGGCGAAGCTCCTAGTACGTTTATATGTATAAAGTTTTAGAAACTCATGTAATTCCTGTTTTTTTGTTATCTGTTCCTTTTTGCGTGTTGAGGGCCTCACGGTTTTAGAGAATCTGAACTAAATTCGTTTAAGGCGTGACGTTAGGGTTGCAGTCTTCTCGGGAATTCATCGCTTGAGTAGGTCGAATAAAAAACGAACGCTCGGTAATTTCGAATTCGCCTGAAAGAGACCCAGTGTCGGTATACAGCATACAGTATGATGAGCACGAAAAAATTGCTGACCGAAATCTTATCAATTTATGATCTATGGCCATTTTTCTATGATTTTCTATTACAGGGTGACTCTACACGTTATTGCCTTTTTCAAAAACTAAAACTCTCGAGAAATCCCGGAAAGTTCTATAAAATACGTTACACCGCGTTCTTTATTTTTTCGTTTTTTATTTTTGAACTTCATTATAGTATATTTTATAGCTAATATCAATTGAATTAATTAAAAAAATTTCTGAACATTGTTTATGCGTATTTGAGATAGGTATACCGGTTTATTAAGTTTATAAGTTAACTTTTTGATTAAAAAATATAACAGTAGTAAGACGATTATGGATTATGGAACTTATTTAAAAAGTATGATATCATTTCAGAATTCAAGAAACTAGAGCACAAGCTGATGAATTATACCGTACTTCGTTTTGCTCCAACAAAAACTATAAAAGAACATTTTCAAGATGGGGGTATAGCCATTATTGATCAAATAATATGTTCACATGCTAGGTATTTATAAAATATTCCATAATGGTTTTAGTTTTAGTTTTGTTTTGTATTCTACCTAGTTAAAAATATCTATATGTATTTCATATGGTAAACAATATAGAATTCATATAGAATCCACATGGAATTTGCATGAAAATCGGTTCCAAAACGTCATATGGCAATCCATATAGAAATCCACATGGAATTCTTTATAAAATATCAATCATAGTCGAAATTTGTTGTATACGGGTTTCCAACTAAATTATTCTACACGGAAAGAAATTTGGCGCTTAAAGTACTCCATCGTCGGACTTCTGTGATGTCAGAAAGTCTCGGTTTTCTAGATATTAAGTTTCGCATTTACTCAGTGCCGAATTGGAGTGCCCGCACCTCGGCTTGGACTCGACGTTGGAAGTGTGAGAGTTCCAACTTGTAGATCGGTGAAAAAATTCATTTTTAGTTTTTTCATATTTATAAAACAAAAGGCTAATCATGTATATCTAGTTTCATTAATAGAAATCATGAATATATACGATTTAATTAATTATTAATAACAAAAATTACACTATTTTAATTAATAAATAATTGAAACGTGTGTGGATCAGGCCTAATCAATCTAAAATATGTATGTTAAACATTCTTAATCGAATTATATTGTTTTTATTAAATTTTGAAAAAAAGCTTTCGAAAACAGATATTAAAATGTAAGTACATTATTTGCATCAAATCCCTACTGCAAAAGATCACATGCCCTAGTATTATTTACGTCTCAAACCAAACAATTATTTTCAGTTATTTTCAGTTATTTACAGTTATTTACAGTTATTCACAGTTATTCATGTGAGAAATTGCTGCAGAATCCCATTGGGAATCACATGAGTGGGACCCACACGGCTTCCACATGGCTCCCACATGGCTCCCACACGACTAAACTTTAAATAATTTTTAATTTAACTTATAGTTCATTTATAATTTTCAAAAAAATTTTAATTTACTTGTCCTTTGTAATTTAGATAGATTATTTATTGAATTATTATTTTTATAGGTGCCGAAGAGATTTAATTTAATATTTCTTTAAGTATGACAATTATACATGAGAAATAAACTAAATTTATGAATTAAAAAAAATTTTTCAGCTGGAGATGGAATTCGATCCTTAGACCCCTGGACGCCAGTCGTACGCGCTAACCACTGACTTAAAATGGGCTTGCAGTTGAGTTACTCAAAACTGATACATTATGCGCATTGCAGAGTATGCGTTATTTTATTTATGTCTTAGAATGCTACAATCATTTTTCAAGGAAGGATAATTATTCTTTATTCCATTCTTACAATGAATACGCGATTATAAATCAGAGCGACATTTATATTGAATAACCAAGAACAAATAAATTAAATGACGATATCGGTAACGTAGAAATCTGTAAATGCGTTCTTTAATATCTCGTTAATTTCTTGCTAAAAAGTGATCCTTATTCATTAGTAACGTTTTCAAATTATATGTTCTAAATTCAATTATTATGTTAGTCAATTATGCAATAATTATGAAAAAAATAACGCATACTCTGTAATGCACACAATGTATCAGTGTTGAGTAGCACAACTGCAACCCCATTTTAGGTCAGTGGTTAGCGTTTACGACTGGCGTCCAGGGGTCTAAGGATCGAATCCCACTGCCAGCTGAAAAAATTTTTTTTAATTCATAAAGTTAGTTTATTTCTCATGTATAATTGTCATACTTAAGGTGATGTGATACCCACACTATTACTCAATTCTGGGTTCCCGTTTTTTTCCTTCAATTTTAAACTTTTTGAAAAAACTCTTTGACACGTTTTAAGTTTAATAAAGAACTATAAAGTATCAAAGAGTTCTTTCCTTAAAATTAAAAGTTGAATGAGAAAAACGGGAACCCAATTTTGAGTAATAGCGTGGGTATCGCATAACCTTAAAGAAATATTAAATTAAATCTCTTCGGCACCTACAAAAACAATAGTTAAATAATTAATTTATATAAATTACAAAGGACAAGTAAATTCAAGTTTTTTTGAAAAATATAAATGATGTATAAATTAAATTAAAAATTATTTAAACCTTAGTCGTGTGGGAACCATGTGGGAGCTACATGGGACCTAATAGGAACCCTATTCCCAATAGGATCCTGCAGCAATTTTTCACATGAGTCCCATGTGGGTTTTTTCAGTAGGGATGCCAATCTATATATACGCGTGAATGTGTGTGGGGGGTCTATTTTTATTTGTTTCCGGTATCAGATTTAATATTGTAATATTTGAAAGTTAATTTATGTTTTATGATAAAATTTGTTGGGCAGAAATATTTATCCATAAATTTCGGAGATGTTTAAGGTTAATTTTTTTTATATTTTATTTTTAAATCATAATTTCCAAGTAACGATTTGAATACAGGTTATCTAGTAATTTCAAGGATTTTGAAGTTAATATTATAATCAATTGATATGGCATGAATATATTTACAATCTATCTATAGTCATTTTTAAATTATGTACAAAAACTCAATAAACTTACAGGCAGATTTTCGTGGTAGATTTTGGTTAGGTGCTTGTTTTGAATGCGGAATATATTTTTATTTGTTATGTTTATATAAATAAAATTTGGTTTGATACAGTTAATTATTGGCCTAAAAAATTAAAACAAGGTATACATACCTTAGATTGAGGAAGCTTCGTGCCAATGTATTTGTTTTATATTTAATTTGCTCGGTAAAAAGGTAGTAAAAAGGTACCTTGTATTGCTCGTTCATCGTACACAAAGTGCCGATTAGAGGGATCACCACTTAACGAGGTTCAGTCGTTACATCAACAGGAATTCTTTCAGTATTTTTTATCTCATTTTTTCAAGAAAAAAATTCTTGAAAATCGAGTTTTTAACATAGGCTCTTATGGGACAGTGAGGTTATGTGTGACCTTTGAACATAAAAATCTCTTATAAAAAAAGCAGAAATAAAGTTAAAAGACCTTCATTTTAATAGAAAAATAATCATAGAGGGGACGTCCCAAGCGTCGCCTAGAGCTGCAAAATGACACATCATTTTGGATTTAGTCATAGGACACCAAATATAACCGTCATGATAAAACTTAGTTGTGAAATGACCTGTCTAAAAAGATTTTGTCATGTCATAAATTATTTTAATTAAAGTATGATACAGGAAACTATATAGTTGCAAAATGATGGTCATAATTTTTTTGGTCATGTGACCGAAGATCAATAACATTGAGGAATCTTTGTATTTTTATAAGAATTAATATATATACTCGCCCCGCAGCCGCAGCATGACACGACTGAACCTCCTTAATCTGGAGGTTAATAAATTAATTATAATTGTGTCAAAAAGTAGGAAATGCGGGAACTGCAGCTAACATTCGTTAATTTTCTGTGATTCGTCAGTACGTAAAACCATAAAAGCACAAATTCCCGAAAGCTAAGCAGGGCTAATGTATGTAAAAGATTTTAAATGACAGTTAAAAGTATATATTATAAAATTATATTATATTGTGAGATTTCGACCTAACCCATCCTGGAATGCCAAATGTCAGAATTCGCTCAATAATATCAATACTTTACTTATGAATTTAAGTACAAATAGATGCATGTTTATATCATACTCTAAATTTATTTTCAGAATCTCTTTTATTGAATTACTGTTTTGTTTCAGATATTTTTTAGGTACACATGAGTCTACATTTTCATTCAGAATTCAAGAAGACAGAGAAATTCTTGGATTTCCTGTTAATACAACATTCAATAGGCTATGTGAGAATGACGCAAAGTGTAGTGGAAATAAATGGGAGATAGAATGGAATTGATCTTCACTTCATATACATTTTATTAACGTTTAACGTTGTTTACAGTTTATAATACAAAACAAAAATTTGAGTAATTATGTTTCTAAATGAATACTTATCATTTTTCAACAAATTTTGTTGAATGTTACCAAATCTTCATATCATAATATTCAGTACTAATTTAAAATTGAAAGCAGCCATATTATATATATTTACGAAAAATGCTAGTATTATTAATCCATGGTGGATGCAACATTTTCTGATTTTGCTTGTTGAAATTTTAGTGCTCTTTTCTGAAATATCAGAATCAATATTGAAATTTTACACTAAAGAGTAGGTATTTTGATACTGAATTTCTTACCTTTAATTTTAACATTTTTTCGTGAATTATCATAATTTCTGTTTTAATATTCAATAACAATTTCTGGTAAGTTTGTATGGTTGAAAACTGTTTTTAAAATAAAGTATGATTGATTATTTGAATTATAACATATTTAAGAAAAAGAAATTAAATAATACTCGTTATACAAACCAAATCATTTAGTTCTATATCTTCTTGTACATCACATAATTCTTTATTTTCTAGTTCCATTTGCATGATACATGATTCTTGTTTGCATCTGAAAAATTGAGTAGGAATATATTATTATAAAATTACATAGTAATACAAGTTTTAAATCTTTCCAAGATAGGTTTCTACGTTTCCTTGTGTCAATAATTTTTAATTTTATAGTTTGCTTCCTTTCAGAGAACCTTGGAAACTTTGTAACATTAAAAATTAAAGTTACATAAAAAAAATATTAGGAATGTGTTTTGAAGCATTTAAAGACAAAATAATACTTTTTTTTAATTCTTTAACGCTCAATTGGACGTATACGTCCATGCACTTTCAGGTTATTAAAAATTGATTATAATCAAATACTACGAACTTGAAACCTATCTAGTCGTATTATTTGACCTAAAAAGAGTAGAACGTGCAATTGAAATAAGAATTTTATTTTATTGTACTTTAGGATTGTGATCATGAAATCGGCCAGTTAGATATTTTTTGAAATTTGAATTGCGGACTTAGGTCACACCGTGCTATAAAATAGTATATGATACGAGACTTGAGTGGCCCATCGAACAACGTGAATTATCGCCGTGCAATAATGGGCCACTTAAGTCACATGTTTCGTAATGTACTATTTTATTTCCAAATGTAAGGTAGTGGAACCAGTTTTCGATAGCATTAGATGCAAGGTAACGTTTTGTTCCAAAAACCAATGTTTTATTGAAGAAAACAATTATTTTTTTTTATAAACTTATAGAACAAGTTCAAATACAGCAAATGACAAAAAAAAGTTCAGTTTTAATAAATATTAATGAAGAAAATAATTTTTAAAAATATAATGTCGTGAGAGTAGTTTTTGATACGTAGGTGACTAGTTGTCGATAGGTTGTGAAATAAGAACACAAAATTGAGGTTAGAAACTAAAAGTTACAATTGTTTTACTTTTCTGAAATAATAAAACAGTAAATTTATAAATCTTTCACATTAATTATTTGTAAATAGAACTGGTCATAAAATAAATAAATTAATACCATAATTTATTATAAAAAATCCACATTTATAAGTACCTAATATATGCTGGATGACTTTATCGCAGGACATATTTGGACCCAATGGATCAAATGATTTCATATTTGATATGATTCTTTGTGATAATATTGGTTATAATAATTAAGTATGTTTTTGAAAACAAATTATTGTAAAATTAAAGGAAATTTTTTTTTTATAAAAATATCATGTTAAATATAAATTTTATTTGGAAAAGTAACACGTACATGCTATAACTATTATAATCAGAAGGAATAATATCAAATATGAATCAAGTCATTTTGTCCATACGGTCTCAATATTTCCAGCGATAAAGTCACCCAGCCCATAAGTGAGTTATTGAGTAACGAAAGTTGCAACTAGACAGTACCTATGAGCATACAAAATATTCTATGTAATAGAAATAAATATAAATATATATAAATTAAATTTTAATAATAAAAGATGATCTAGTTAAGTTATGTATACCCACTTTATACTATTCAATCCAATACAGTGAATATTCATTTATATACTTATATAAATGTATGTATATATACTTATTATATATATACTTATGCTGACATAGAGTTTGTTTCTCCAGAGTTAGAGAAGGAGGTTAGGGCACGCTGCGCACGCGCCATTGTCTACCATACAAACATCCCTCAGGGTATTGTCTAACCCCACGACGCTTGCGGCGCCCGCTTTTAGTACTGAATTCCGGAACAAAATTTCGGAAAAGTGACCGAAGAAGTATTGTAGACAAACTCTTATGCCTGCATAAGTCACGTTGTACTAAGGAAATTCAGTGTGATTTACACTGACGTCTGCATAATGTCGTGATTGTTTGCATAAGTCTCTTTCCATGTATCATTGTGTCTGCATAAGTGGCGTTTCATACAAATATAATATTTATATTAAAGATATCAAAATAAATTATATTAATTATTAATAATTAATATATATATATATATATATATATATATATATATATATATATATATATATATATATATATATATATATAAATTTAATATATGATTTATTTGAAGTTATTGTTTTTCTTTATTAATGTAAAAATTTAGAAGATGATTTATTAGAGATATAGGGACCTTTTTTCAATATATAAATATTCTATGTATCTCAAGATAGAAAATTTGGTATGCTTATAGGTAGTGTCTTTAGCTACAATTTACACACAATGAAAGTTGATTTTGGTCCTTTCGTATAAGAGATCTACAATATTATTAAGTTCATCGGGTCCGAATATTTCCTGCGCTATAGACACCCAAGTCTTAAATCTATCAACGAGCAACTGAATTATGGATCTACTATTCAGAGGGACCACAATCGACTTTCAATATGTGAAAATTATAGCTTAAGACCTATAAGTATACAATATTTACTATATAACAAAAAACAAAAATATATTTAAAAAATTTTCAAATAGTATAATGTACATTACACTACTTCAGTAAGTGGTGTACAAAAAACTTCAACTATAATAAATACTAATAAATGTACATACAATTTATTTTAAAGTCTATTAAAATTAATAAACTAATAATAAATTCGAAATTTTTCAATGGTTTACAGTAACCAAATTGACTATCGAAAATTGCGTTACGCATGTCTATTCGGGAGGAATCTTAGATAATTCAATTAAAAAGATTATAACTAAATAAATTAGATTTTAACTTTTTGATCTTAGACATGATATCCTTTTTTTTTTGCTTTTTAGGGGTTAAAATGACCTAAAAAATGCATTAATTGTATAATAAAGTCTTCTTTTGCAATGTTGTTTTCTTAATATACCGTAGAAAATGTCGTAAATGTTTTTGTTGATGTTCTATTGTTATATATACTATAATTATATTATGTCACGTGGTTATTTTGGCTAAGACGCGTTTCACCTGCACGTCTTAGCGGTTCAGCTCCGGGTCCTCCGGTTCAACTCTCGGAGACCCATTAGCCAGATTAGGCAGCATACGCTACAACGTCGTGCAATTCTAACCTGATCTGGTTACTTACCATGCAATACGCAAGTCGAAGACTCGCGCTTTATTTCTGCCGGGGACTCGAACTCTTCACCGAGTCCCTGGTTCGTGTGCCAGCTGCTCAGATGTAAAACGATACGTTATCTCTAACGTAACGACTGCGGAGGCGGCGGGGAACGGGGAATAACTAAGGTCGCGAAATAATAACTCGAGTGGTTAAAGTAAGTAACAAAAAACTATTGTTTATTGAGTGAAAAGTTAAAGAAAGATAATAGGTTGAATAAATAATAGTTAGATAGTTAAAATATCGCGTCCAAATAGGTTAAATTAATGGCGTCAGCTCACGGTAACTTACGCCGCGCACGTGAGGTATAATACGCCTCACGTGTACGGTATTCTATGCGCACGCTCGCCGAGTAAAGCAGCGAAAGGACAGAGCGGCCGCGATCGCCGCGCGACGCATATACGTATAAGTGCGAGAGAGAGAGAGAGAGAGAGAGATAGATAGAGAGAGAGAGAGAGAGAGAGAGAGAGAGAGAGAGAGAGAGAGAGAGAGAGAGAGAGAGAGAGAGAGAGAGAGAGAGAGAGAGAGAGAGAGAGAGAGAGAGAGAGAGAGAGAGAGAGAGAGAGAGAGAGAGAGAGAGAGAGCGCGGAGCTGCACATGTGCGCACCTCTTGTGCGCACTCACCGGCTTTGAAATAGGCGGTGGTTCGACCTTGTGTCCGACCTTAGTAGTGTGCGAGCCCGAGAGCTATGCTCTCTCTGCACACTTGCTCTCTCCGCACTAGAGCGCCTACTCGAAGCTGTTGTCTAGATGCGACGAGCCTGGACAAGCGGTTATGCGTTATTACTCGCGTCGCGGATGATGCGTGCACGCTTACCATGTTAGGTGTAGTAGACTTGGTGGCCTAGCTTTCTCGCGCGTACTCTCGCGGTTCGTCCGACTACGTAGCTTGGTTCCCCATGGCCCCTCTGACTGTGGAAATACCGGACGAGCGGGTGTTTGGCACGAGGAAGTCACTTTGTATTGACAGTACCGGCAGGTAGAATCAGCCTGTCGCACAGTCTTGGAACACTTCGCGCACTTTCCCCGTAAATACGCGAAGTTACACTTTTCCGGTAGAGTAAATGGCCTCAGTAAAGTTCGCTAATTCTTTACTGAGGTTGGGCGGATGGCAAGACTCATTGTCAATCTTGAAACTTGCGATACCAAACGCTGCGAACTCCTACCCGTGTCTCTATCGCGAGCGTCAACAACAAGATGGATGCCGGGCTCTCTCGCGCCGGCTTGCTCGTCGACTCGTCGATGCAGCTCTAATTCTGCATCGAACCGCCCTCTAGCGTTCGCTACCACGAACTTACTAATTACCGACGTCGGTACGGCAGGCCGTGACACCCCCCACGTCGCTTATCTCCAGATAGGCGACTTTGTACACCAATCCGACGTCGGTTGTACCTGGAAAGTCTGGGACAGCTTTATCTTCGACTATCCTTGTCAGCTCTCGAGGTTTTGAGGTTTGCCACGAGGCTGCGTCAAACTATCGCCAGGTAAAAACTTTCTTCACTCTTCAGCAACTGAAGATTTAGCTTTGGTAGAAGCTTTCTATTTCTCTAACTCTACAGGCTGACATACCTGTAGAACTAGCGATACGGGTTTCGCTTTGCTGTCTTGGTTGTCTACCAAGACAGTAATTCGCGTCGGCGGCCTCTCGTTGGCCACTGCTTCATATATAACTGACAAGCCGGCGCCTGGTACCTGTTCCCTTTCTGGTTCCACAGGCTAGCTTACCTGTGAAGCAGTCGTCGGTATAGCCATCTCGCACCCCGGTTGACCGCCAAGGCAGCGAGGTCTACTGAGGGTCGCGGCCTTCGCAGCAATGACTACGGTCTGACGGCAGTTACTGGCTCTCTTACCGGTAACTTCTCGACCTAATGGGGTCCAGCGCCTGCTGGCTGTTGGGTTCTCGCAGATGGCGGGTCATCGCTCATCGCTGTATCGTCTGATTCCCTCGGTGGTCGAGCGTTGACATCTTCTTTTCACGCTCTTTGACTTCGTTCTTCTTCTTTCTGCTTCCGTTCTGAAAGTTAATTCTTGCCCTCGGAGATTTTTCGGATTCTCGAAACTCAGAATCGAACTTCCGTAGCCATAGTGCTGGACAGGCGAAACGACCTGTCGAGCTACCAATTGCATTATCACTCTCGGCTGGTGTGAGTCAGCGCATTCCGGGGTGGCCTTCCCCTGGGGTATGCTCGAATCTAGGTCACTTCTATGGTCACCGCCTGTTACCTGGAGTTAAACTCACTCCGTACCAGGCATCGTTACCGTCGAGTTGCCAAGCAAATCGGGAACGAGATACCTGACGGCACATGGCGGGTGCGGAAGTTAAGCTTCAACGCATTCACAGCACTTGACGAAACCCCTAATCACTTTAATCAGCCACTGGTGTGACTGCGCGAGAAGTGACCTGTCATCGCGGTGTAATTATTGGCAACATTAGCTGGCCCACGATGATACGTGAGAGGATCGCCTGATCTGGCCCAGAGGCATTCGGCTTCCGGTTTAGGGGTCCCTCCGAGGATCTTCATCTCTCTTCTCATCTGAACGGTTTGGTGGATTTTCCTTCATCCCTTTCCACCATGCATCGAACGTTTTCGGCGTTACGATGTTTTCGGCACCTGCTGTGCTAAAAGCTATCGTTGACCTGTCTCGCTCGTCACTTGATGTGAGGCACTCTGGTCGAACGGTGTGTCTCGCTGTCTTTGCTTTAGCGACGGCAGGCTGCGGCTCTCTCAGCTTCTCGTTGTCCCTAGCACAGCAGGGACAGAATGAGATGCAACTCATCTTGCCGCCGCCATAGCAGCGAATGAGACCTGAGGGCTGTCCTTGGCTTCGCCAACGGTCGTCCTTGCCCCTGTATCAAGGTCCTCAAATGATACCTTGGGGCTGTCCTTGACCTTGTCGATGGTCTTCCTTGCCCTCGTAATGAGGTCTTTGCTTCTCCTTCTCAGAATTCTTTGGAGATTTCACTTCGGTTACTATGGTATTACGAACTGTCATTGCTCACGCTGTTCTCTAATTCCTGACGTGGCGGTCTTTGTTCGTATTCTTCGATTTCCGAAAATCATCATCGCTCTCTACTTCATCGTCACTGCCAAGTACTCTTCGTCACCTGTTCCTTGCTTAGCAGTAACTTTTCAACGGTTCTTGCAGCATTTTCTCTCTCTCTCTTCTGGTGCCGCACATCACCAAGGTTTCAACTTGCCTTGGTGAGTCCCCCCCCCCCGCCCCTCCCAGACTCTACCGTGGCTCTTAAGCAGCAGTTGAGTCCTGCTTACCGGCGGCACCTAGGAAGAGAGCTCTACTTTTTCATGACGGTTGTCTCTAAATTCTCTTTGGTCTTGTGTTTCTTCTTCTTCTTCTGGTACACATTCTTCCATGTTCTGTACCAGTTTTGTCTTGGTTGCTCGTTCGTCGATTTCATTACATGTGGGAGGGTGATTCAGAGCGTGTTTGTGTGTGCGGTTTCTAAAGAAAGGGGATCATCCCCTATGGCGCACCTTCTTTATATAAATAAATAAATAATAAAATATATAAATAATTTATAATATTGGTTATTCTACCTAACCTACACGCTCTGCATTGCACCTCGAGTTCCAGACGGTTTGATACCAGTTGCTAAGTTTCAACATGCATTGGCTTGTTTTTCTCTTAAATGGCCAGTACTTGGTACTTCGATCTCTTTTTAGTACCAATTACTGATTTGTCTTTGTCTTCCAGCTATGTTATATTCTTCACTAAAAAATTATCAAACAAAAAAAAAAATGTTAATGCCAGCCAGTTCACCGCGGGTTCGAATCTACACCTCAGTTCGATTCTTGGTCGCTGGTTCAATTTCTTTGACGGTATTGCCACTACTAGCCTTCAGTAGGCCAGCAACTGGTATCGATTGAACGCTCATCACAAATTCAGTGGAGTGCTCAATCCCTTGATGCTTCTCGTCACAAATTTTCCTTATTATTTAAACAAACTATTATCTTTGTTTAAACAAATAACGATCTCGCTCGACATTTTCTTCAGCCTAGGCGCACCGTATCTAACTATTCACGATGTTTAAAAAAAAACCAGAACTTTGTAGCCAATAGCAATTTTCCTGATTTTTCACAAAAATCGTCGAACTCCTACCTCCAGAGGGTTGCTGTTGGTTGGTTATCATCTTTTAGTCACTTCCTAACTAAAAATTAAAAAAAAAAAACCGGGAAAAACTCAAAAAGAAATTTTTGGAATTCGAATTTTGCTCCGTAGAAGTCAAAATTCCGCGATATTCCCAAGCACACGCACGTTTAGGGCGCCAGTTGTCACGGGGTGGTTATTTTGGCACGTTACCTGCACGTCTTAGCGGTTCAGCTCCAATAGCCAGATTAGGCAGCAGACACTACAACGTCGTGCAATGCTAACCTAATCTGGTTACTTACCGTGCAACACGCAAGTCGAAGACTAGCATTTTATTTTTGCCAGGGACTCGAACTCCTCACCGGGTCCCTGTTTTGTGTGCCAGCTGCGCAGATGTAAAACGATACGTCCTCTCTAACGTAACGATTGCGGAGGCGGCGGGGAACAGGGAATAACCAAGGTCGCGAAATAATAACTCGAGCGGTTAAAGTAAGTAACAAAAGACTATTGTTTATTGAGTGAAAAGTTAAAGTAAGATAAATTAGTTGAGTAAATAATAGTTAGTTAGACAGTTAAAGTGTCGCGTCGAAATAGATTAAATTCCCTACCTAACAGTGCGCCAGCACGTTATCTCAGACGTCAGCTGCCTCGGAGGCTGACGTCACGCTCGCGGTAATTTACGCCGCGCACGTGAGGTATAATACGCCACATGTGTACGGTATTCTACACGCGCGCTCGTCGAGTAAAGCAGCGAAGGGAGAGAGAGTAAACGGCGGAGCTGCACGTGTGCGCACCTGGTGTGCGCACTCACCGGCTTTGAAATAGCCGGTGGTTCGACCTTGTGTCCGACCTTGGTAGTGTGCGAGCCCGAGGGCTATGCTCTCTCTGCACACTTGCTCTCTCCGCACTAGAGCGCCTACTCGAAGCCGTTGTCCAGATGCGACGAGCCTGGACAAGCGGTTACGCGTTATTGCTCGCGTCGCGCGTGATGCGTGCACGCTTACAATATTAGGTGTAGTAGACTTGGTGGCCTAGCTTTCTCGCGCGTACTCTCACGACTCGTCCGGCTACGTAGCTTGGTCCCTCATGGTCCCTCTGATTGTGGAAATACCGGACGAGTGGGTGTTTGGCACGAGGAAGTCACTTTGTATTGACAGTACGGCAGGTAGAATAAACCTGTCACACAGTCTTGGAACACTTCGCGTACTTTCCCCGTAAGTACGCGAAGTCAGACTTTTCCGGTAGAGTAAATGGCCTCAGTAAAGTTCGCTAATTCTTTACTGAGGTTGGGCGGACGACAAGACTCCTTGTCAATCTTGAAACTTGCGATACCAAACGCTGCGAACTCCTACCCGTGTCTCTATCGCGAGCGTCAACAACAAGATGGCTGCCGGGGTCTCTCGCGCCGGCTCGCTCGTCGTCTCGTCGATGCAGCTCTAATTCTGCATCGACGCACCCTCTAGCGTCCGCTACCACGAACTTACTAATTACCGACGTCGGTACGGCAGGCCGTGACAATTATAAATATAACTTTTTATAGTAAATTTAGAAATTACAATTTATTATTTTTGATTTTAAAATAAATACTAATATTAAAGAAGTGTTAAATTATTTAGAATTCATAATCTAGGATTCTCATAAATTTTTTTGTATGTAGGATTTAACACTTTTTTTAATATATTAGTACTTATTTTTAAGATTAAAAATAATAAAAAATTTTAATTTACTATTAAATTTACTATAAATTTATTATTTAATTTACTATAAAAGTTAATCCAAAATTAACCATTTTTCGCGCGGTTGTTATGACATTCTATTTGCCAACAAAAAACTAGAACTATTTTGAAATACTTGTCGGTGCTTAATAATACTTAGTTTATAATTTTGATCTACTCGTTTACTCATTTGGTATGAATGTCTTATATCTTATATCAAAATCTATTAATAAATTAATAATACTTACTTTAAAAGAATCAGAGAAAAAGAATTTTTTGAATTTTTATATTTCACATTTTATTTAAAGAAACTAACCAAATATAAATTTATTAAGCTTTATAAACCTTTTTTTTATAGTGTATCTGCCGCGATGTATAATATTACGTACGTGTATAAAATGGTAGCGTAAAATCCCCTATAGCACTGATTGTTGGAGCAATATTGCCTCAAGGTTTCTTTGTCATATTTGGCAGATTCACGAATATTCCCCCAAGGTTAGTAAATATAGATGCAACCGTGAGGCAATATTGCTGCCAACCGCTATTTCCGCTATTCCATTGTTTTTTCAAGCTGATAGATTAGGGGATGCGGTGCAGTAATATTGGAGAAATATTCGTACACGGTTAAATAATTCTTCAGAAATATTTTCTTTTTTTATAATATTTATGAACTGATTATTTCCTTAATTTAGCAATGTTAGAGGAATATTCGTACAGGATTAAACAATGCGTCAGAAATATTAAATGAGGAATATTATAAGGATATGTCCAAAAGCAATATTGCAGCAATATATGTCCAATTTTCGATTTTATTCTATCCTATATTATGGAGGTCTATCAAGAGTTTGAAACAAAATTAGGTTTAGTTAACACCCTATAACGGTGTACTTACGATTTATCCGTGGTACAGCGCTATTGCAGATTTCTGCAACGATGATGAGTATCAGAATAGAATTAAGCATGCAAATATATAGATATGTCTTCCCATTATGGGTGATCGCAACAGGAAATGGAAAACGTCTAGGTTCTAGAAATGATCACTCACGGCGATTAACAGTAACACTTGAACCTTTATTAAAAAAAGTGGGAATTAAACTAAGATATATATTTGCAATTACAATTAAGTATGATGTTGAGCGCCAGCTGGGACGTTCCCAGCATTCTAACTAACTACGCTATATTACAATAAACTAATCGCGACACGACAATGACTCAGCTGTTTCGATATGGAGCGGGACGCGAATTCAAGCGCGAGCTCGCGAGTGTAGTCTCCAGCGGTGAGAGTTTCGGTACAGTTTCGAGAGGACGCGCGACAAGATCGGAGCACGCAGCACGAGATCGGAGCACGCGGCACAAGAGAGAGACGCAAAGAAGCGGTGGCCGCTGCCAATACAATTTACCAGCTCGGAGCTGGGACGGACGGCATACACGACGACAAGCTGATGGTCGCCGAGGTTGAGTGGAGAAGGAAGTATGCCGGAACTAATCGATCGTTTAGTGAGATTTGACTTGCGTCGAACTTTTGGGGCTAGAGCAGCTTCCTGGAATATTATAGAGGATAACGATCCTTTGAAGGGATCTCTAGCGCCGGGACTAGAGCATGATGAAACTTTCATGGACGTGACTACCGAATCCGGACTTGGAGAAGTCTCGGAGGGGGGAGATCTAGCATCCAACTCAACAGTTAAGGAAATAATGGATCAATCGTCCCAGATGGCCACCGTTACCACGAATATGACAACGGTTGCAAATAGTGGCATACCTTCTGGCATGGTATCAACCCATTATGCCCCTAGGATGTATGAATCAATTTATACCGGGCTCTTCTTCAAGCCCAGCCAGCTGCTGACAGTGATGAGCACTGGTGCCACACAGCATCTGCATGGGGCCAGACCAAAAGTCCCAGATAGTAGAAATTCGAATAGTCAGCATTTGTACGATCTACCGAGGGCACAATCCACGATGTACATTCCGTCAATCAATAGCCACTTTTCCGCTACCCATCCAAACTTTCCGGGTGGGTTGGTACAGTACCCACAGTACCTTTCTCGAAACCAGTACACATCTCAACTTATCGAAACACATCCTCAACTTCAACCGTTGCCTCCCTTTATCGAAACATTCCACATGTCATCACCGGTAACCCCACAATCCAACACTGCCCATGCACATTTCGAAAACCACCCTCCGGTAGAATCGGAATCTGTGATTAACCTAAACAGGACTTCGCGTATCGAAACTAGTCAGTCATCGTGTCGACATCGGAAAGAAACGAGTTTAATCAGAGAAGCGAACCTTCAGCTTCCGGGTTCGGCTTCCCCCGAATTTCTATAGTAGAATAGAAAATCCTCAGGCGGCTATAGATCAGCAAAATCCGTCAGGTATGGACGGTGCGAAGAGACATAACCCTCAGCGGCCTCTGGTGGAAAATGCGAGATCGTCGTTCGCAGGGCAGGGCCCCCACCAGGGTTTTGATGGTAGTATGGGTTTTGATCCCCCTAATAGTGGTTATCCTTGGCCATATCTGCCTATGTATCCACCTCACGGATACTATCTTCCGATGGCATATGGGCCAGCATATGGCCAACACGCTTTTCCATTTGATTATCGTAGCTCTGCGAAAAATAACCCTAGGTATGCCTCATTTTCACAATCCTCAATAGTAGATATGTCAAGACGTTCTTCGAATCTTGACTCTACATTTCAGAGAAAAACTCGAACATGTACTCTATTGCAAAAGTGGCAGGTCAGTTTCTCTGGGAAATATAAAGAAGACGTCGAGGAATTCATAGAACGAATCAGAGTGCCAGTACTCGCTGAATGTTACAGACGGGGAAATTTTGAAATTGATTCCGTCGATTTTATCTGGCGCAGCCCGTTTTTGGGCCAGGCTGCTGAGTCCAAATTGGAGATTCACAACCGACTTCTTTGCAGCTCTTCGTTTGCAATACGGTGTCCCTGATTTCCAAGCTCGTCTGGAAGAAGAAATTAGATCGAGAACTCAAGGGTCAGACGAACCAATTTCATCCTTTATTTCTAATTTAAGATTGTTGTTAGATAAAGTAGTATCGAAAATGACCTTAGAGGCACAGCTCGAGAGGGCATACAGAAATTTGCACCCTTCGCTTTATCGCTTCATATTTAGGCACCAGTTCAAAACGTTTGAAGAACTACAGATCTTGGGACAAAGAGAGGAGGTGAGGCGAGAAAAAGAAAAAACCTATCGTCTCCCACCCCCTCCCGAATCGTCGCTCTTTCCGAATTTTGCATGACAAATGAAAAAGCGTACGAAAGCAGCGGTCATAAATACAACTGAAGTCGACAGTGAACATAAGGTGGCCGCTGTGAAAGAAGTTTCCCAGGACTACCCAATACCGAAACGACAAGGGGATAATGTAACATCACCAAATAGAACAGCACCTAGAACAAAGCCAGCCCAGCAAACCAGCAAGGCACAGGAGAAGAAAAAGGAGTCAACGAAAGCGCTAACAACAATTCACCTGCCCCTCTGTCATGTCATGACTATTATCACGTTATTTAAAAAAAAAAAAATTTTTATCTTACCCTTAATTTTCAACAATTATTTGGGTTTTTAATGTATAAGTATTTAACTTAACCCAAAAAGAATTTATATTTCAACTACCCCCCCCCCCATATATGCAACCCTACACATTAGGTTGTATCGTTGGTTGCACTCTTTTAACAACCTTGAAAAATTTCATAATAAGAAAAAGCACTAATCAATATTTCATATTAGATTTAAAATAATTTTCATTTTTTTATTCTTCTAATGGAATGAATAATAATTCAAATTTAATTAAAAATATTTTTGCAATCTAAAATTATATTAATTATAGTACCCGGATAATAAAATACAGTTGTGCACTTATACACTTATACTATTATCTTAGATATATAATTTGAAAATCAAAGGTTTAATGTTTTATAATATAAACGGTATGTGATACGAATACTTGAACTAAAACCTTTTTTTTTTACAATATAAGTTATTGTTACAATATAAATTTCTCATTGTATTTTTATAAGTATTATAAAATATTTTTGTTCCAAGTCTTTGTTTAAATTAATTTTTAGGTTTATACATCTTTATTGTTTAAACTCTTTTCGTTCCACAATATTTATACCTTCTTTATTAAACTATAACTAGATTAAATAAATCAGATCTTAGTATTTTGTTTTACCGTCAATATAGTAATTGTAAAACGATTTTGACAACTGAATATTGAACATTCTTTTTCACGGTCACTCTATGTACCCCGAACCGCACATCTGCAAAATCTTATCTCCCCCTAGGACGCTGCGTAGCATTTACAGGCCTCGAAACGAACTTTTTAAGGAAACCTTTTCGTTTTCTTTACACTACGACAAAATATTATTTCCAATTTTAAAACTTATAAAGCCTATAGTTATTTAATTATTTTAGATTTTTAATTTCTAACAGTACAGCTCACCTGCAATAATTTTTCTCTATAGTTTTATATAATATAAATTTTAATTCAAGATTTTTTATTTTTATATAACTGTTTATATAAACTTCATTAATTTATCAATGTTTTTTTTCTGAAAATCTTAATAATTTTATTCTACAATAATTTCATTTTTCATTTCACATTTGAGGCTTGAAGAAATGATTATTTAATTAAGTGGCAAATAAATATAAAATTTATAAATTTTGTAATTGGAGATAATCCGAAACAATATTTTATGTAACCTTGAACGAAATCTTTTATGTTAATGCAATAATATTAAGTAAAACATATGTAATTAATAAATAACAGTGATAGTTACAATAACTTTGGAGACATGGGTATGACTTTAAGTTTAATCGTTTAATTCTACGGTCTTTAACAGGGTCTAATATTTTTGTAAACTTATATTAATTATTCTTCTGTAAAACTAGCTATTATGTTTAACAATTCTTAATTTAGCCATAACTCCGTTTGTATTTGCTGTAGAATCGCCGTTCAAAATTGTAATACCTTAAGGTAACATCTAGTAAAGTAATGAAATGGTTAATTTGTAAAACTTCAGTTTTCAATAGTTTTTATAAAACGCAAAATTTATCAAGAAAACTCTCCAAGAAAGCATAGAGTGAGAGAGATAGGAACATCTTTTCTCTCTCTCATCTTCCTTCTTCGTCGCACAGTATAGCGTTCTCTCTCGCTCTTAAAGAAGGATACGAGCCGCCGGAAAACACCCTAGGGAAGGGATGAGCGCCCGCTCTCCGTGTTAGAGTATAGGGTTCTCCCCGCTTGACGAAACTGTGGCACTTGGAAGGGAGATCGCCCTGGCAATATTGGGCCCCGCTTTCCCGCACTCTTCACCTCGCTCAACGTTGAAACATAGGAATAACTAAAAATACCACAGTTGCTACCGCACACATCATCGCTGATTCGACAAGACACCGACGCCACGAGTCCTGATTCGATACCACAGCTTTTTGAGGGAGGAGCATTGTCGTTAAAACCAGCCGCGCTCCAGTGTACAAACCAGATCAGTCCGAGATCTCGGTCGACCAATAACTTTTGAATAAAAACTAAGTGTAGACCTAAAACAATTTTTTTGGTAACTCTTGTCTCTCCCTTCCTTTCCTTGTTGCAGTGGCCTAAGTAGCGCCGATCAATTCTGTTCTAAGCCCTACCAGTCCAGCAACGCATCACAACCCTTGAGTGCAGTGGCCTAAGTAGCGCCAATCAATTATTGTCTAAGCACTACCGGCCCAGCTAATCATCCTAACCCAAATAGTGGAAACTGATCGCATGCTTTAATCCTCGCCTAAGTGTTACCGATCATACGTGGTCTAAGTAGCACCGGTCATAACCTAAGCAAATGCGAACGTCTGTGCATTATCCTTTCCACAACCAAGATACCGTAAATTTTTTTTTATTGTTGAAGTAATTTTTCCTTCCTTTACCTTCTCCTTTTGCATTGGCTTAAGTAGTACCGATCAATTCTGGTCTAAGTACTACCAGTCAGGCAATTCACGTGGGTGGTCTTTACGGCCTAAGAGTAACCGATCATACGTGGTCTAAGTTACTGCCGGTCGTTGGACACAGCGAGCACTTACCTTAATGTGGCCTAAGCTCTACCGATCATACGTGGTCTAAGTAGCGCCGGTCCGATATAGGTAATAGTGATTGTCTGCATGCCACCCTCACAGTAAGTGTTATTAATAGGGCTTAAGTACCAGCGCTAAAATAATACACCACTGTGTCGAGGGATTCCAAGTAAGACGTGGGAATAAAATCAAGGAGGCCGGTGAACTTAAGGATGGGGAATTAGTAACAACGCCAATATTTAGTTTTTGTATAGTGCTCTTAGTTTTAGTGATTTAACGAAATAGTGCGGTTGAAAATAGATATCTAAGTATTTTTACCGGGCTTTTATGCTTTCGGGTACGTTTCAAGGTTAGTACATGCAGCAAACCGTTAATATCATGTGTAACTGCCTCTGAGATTAATCTTTCTAGATTAATACATGCACCAAAACCTCTGAATATTATACGGTCCTGCCTCTGAGATTAATCTTTCTACCGGGCTTTTTGCTTTCGGGTTGTGTCTACCGGGCTTTTATGCTTTCGGGTTGGTTTTACCGGGCTTTTATGCTTTCGGGTACGTTTCACGATTAGTACATGCAGCAAACCGTTAATATCATGTGCAAATGCCTCTAAGATTAATCTTTCTAGATTAATACATGCACCAAAACCTCTGAATATTACGCGGTCCTGCCTCTGAGATTAATCTTTCTACCGGGCTTTACGCTTTCGGGTTAGATTATTTATTTTTCGACCATTTTAGATTTTTAAATCCATAACTATAAGCACTAGTAGAATCAAGATAATCAAAAATTAGATCAGAACACAGTCGAAAGAGTTTATTCCCTATTAACTGGCTCCAGCCCTGGTATAGGACGAAAGTCCTGCCTAAAAAGGCGCGTAGAATTAATTATTTAATTCTATTGAAAAACCCTAAGTGACACTCGGACGCCACACCTCAAACGGCACAGAGAAATAACACAACAGCTGATAAGTTCTGGGTATGCCAAAAGCCAGGACACTGGGCAAGAGGCTGCAAGGAAAAACGAGGGATCCTATACTACAGGTGCGGACATCCAGGAGTTGTTGTCGTAACGTGTCCAAACTGCACCAGCGCACCCAAAGGGATGGCAGAGGGGGACAAGAAACCAAATTCGTCAGCGTCGAATAGTAGCGCGTTAGCCTCAGTAGGATCTCTGATTCAATCGGAGAAAAATTTTGCCAAAACATGTTTTACATCAATGCCACCGTATCAAACGGCAGCAGTAGGACATGTTGACAATCGCCTCTATGTTAATATCGAAATTCATGGTCGCGTCTTTCCAGCATTGCTCGATAGTGGAGCCATAGCCTCGTTCTTAGGTCCAAAACCAGCTGAATTAGTCAAATCTAAAATAGCACCCTGTTCAACCTACATGGTACTGGCAAACGGCCAATCGGAGAAATTATTAGGCGAGGTAGAACTAACATTCACAATAGACGAAGAAGAAGTCACCACTCGTATTAGGGTGTCGAACTCCCTTACCTATGACATTATATTGGGAATGGATCTCATGGAGCGCCTGTAAATGCGAATCAGTTTTGCAGAGCGAACTTGGTACACTCCAAAAGGTATCGTTCACCCTTGCTATCCCAAAAATCAAGACCCTAATACAGTCGTAGCAGTAGCAACCATCGACAGTGTTGTTGAGCTTTCTCAGGGGGAAAGAATCCTCTTACGTGTCGGAGTAGACCCACTTCTTGATATTCACAGTGGAAAAATAGAGGCTGCACGGATTACGCCTCATAAAATTGACATACAGGGTCATCCACCAATAAGACAGAAAGACATGTTTCGTCAACGCTGTTAGTAGCTGCTCATGCAGAAGTAGATCAATTGTTGGCAGAGGGTATAAACGAGCCCTCACAAAGTTCGTGGAGTAGTTGTGCCGTCATCGTACCTAAAGTAGCTGGCACCACTCAGCTTCGCATTAATTATCGTCCACTGAACAAAGTAACAAAGAAAGATGCATACCCCCTATCCCATATAGATAGCCTTCCGATCAATTTAGAAAACACGAGATATCGGTCGAAATTCGATTTAAGACAAGCTTATAATCGAATCCCTTTAGAGCAATCTAGTAAAGAGTGTACAGCGTCGCAATACCAAACAAAGGTCTCATTCAGTTCATGCGTCTTCCTAACGGACTAATAAATGCCGGAGCGAGCTTCCAAAGGGCAATGAATAACATCGATCCAAATTGGCACCCGAAAGTTTTTGTATACATGGACGATATCATTATCGCCACCGATACTTTTGAAAAACACTTATGGTTATTAAAAAAGGTCCTCGCGAGAGTGAAAGAAGTAGGGTTGCAGGTTGATTGGGACAACTGCAGTTTGTGATGTGCCGAAATTCGATATATAGGCTTCGTAACAAATAAAGAGAGGTTAAAGAGGGATAGGGATAAAGAACAACCAATTCTGAACTTCCCAACCCCTAAGAATCGGAAACAATTAAGAAGTTTTTTGGGTAGGGTAAATTGGTATGCTTGGTTTATCCCAGATCTGTCGGAAATGAAAGCTCCCTTAAACGAACTTCTTAACAAAAATGTTCTTTGGTCTTGGGAGGGTGGGGGGGCAGCAGAAAGCATTCGATACGCTATGCCTTCTGCTTCGGCAAGCATCCGCATCGTCACGATCGGATCCAAACTCAACGGTCATTACACTTCCTTACCTTACCGAAACACCTTAATTCTATCGAAACGTTAAAACTTTATCGAAACACCCTCACCTTATCGGAACTCCGTTACCTTATCGAAACATATGGATCTTGTTGAAATTTTTATGGAATCTCTCTACAAAATAGAGGAGGTATCAAGCCACTAGTCCTAATTAAAAGCTCTTAGCACATTAGTCGTCGATGCTAAGGGCATGGGTGAAATTAGGGAGATCACGCTTGATCCCTGAAATCTAGTAGGCCATCCCTGGCAAAATTGTCGGTGCTACATGTTCAGTTAGGGGTTGTTTCTTTTTGGATTTATGAATTTTGTCGTCGAATATCCAAAAAAAAGCGACCCCGCCCTCTTCTCCTCATATCGTAGTCGATCAGTTGAGAAAACAGTAGAGATACTTTCCGAATCAGAGGAGGCGCCAAACCCGAATATATGCCCTAGCACATTAGTCGTCGATGCTAAGGGTTCGAGGGATATCAAGGAGATCGCACATGGTCTCTGAAATGCGTCGTATCCCTCTCCTCCAATGCAACATTCCCAGCACAATTGTCGGTGCCGTAGGTTTGTTCCATAATTCGTTGTTGTAGAATACGAAATAACTACTTAAGGGCTCTATTGCTCAACAAGTCCTTAACCTAGAATAGTTGTTGATGGTAGGGATAGAGTTAATAGTAGGGGTACGCTGGTTTCGAGAATCATAATCATCGCTATCGCCAAAAATAGAAATCTCAGCACAATTGTAGTCCGGGCTGCTAGGATTCGATAGATAGTTATGAGAAGTAAAAATTTTCGTTATTAAATTACGCTTAACAACCCACCCCATGGTTATCGAAACACACTTACCGAAACTTTTGTTGTAGTGTCGAGACAACTTTGCAATAGGTAGAAATGTCCCAAATTGTGCATAAACTCTCATACAACTGGTTGCCACCACAGTAATGGAGGGCTTACTTACTGCCATTTGTCGGGATAGTGGGTATGGGGGTTGTTAATGAAGAGCGCATTGGTGAGATGGCAATAGAGGTGAGTAAGAACAGATTGAGGTACACCACATGGCTACGCATGAACACGCAAATGTGCATTAACTGTAGCTCCAGAATGTTGATTCGAAAGGCTATCTCGTTGTCTTAACACAAACTTGTTACGGCCACTTACCAGATCAAACTAACATTAGTGCGTTGATAAGAACAAAAATCCATTGTTCACTCAGAAAACAAAAATGTTCTCTGTCGTTGTAGAATATGTCGCTTGCATAAACCGAACGAAAACTTTTGTTCGTGTCACAGAATACTTTTTTTTTTTAGTTTGTAACATTTTCTTTTGCGTCATAGAATACTTAGGTTGTAGCATATCCTTTTGCGTTGTAGACTATTTAGTTCGTAACATATTCGGTTGCGTTGTAGAATATTTAGTTTGGAACACATAATTTTGCGTGGTAGAATATATTTAGCTGTAATATTTTCTTGTGCGTCGTAGAATACTTAGTTGGTAACATTTATTTTCGCGTTGTGACATCGAACGCTAGATTGCGTTGCCGATGATTTTGTTGTCAAGTCAATGACCTGCTGCGGTCCCATCGATACAAAACTATGTTGCGAATGGAGTGCGAATGCGAGCGAATCTTGTGCGATTGTAAGAGCGCCTAGCGTTAGAAGAGGAAGCGTTTCTGTTCCAATCGACGTTGTTAATTGGGTGTTAGATGCTTTTTTCGCGAACCGCGAGGCGCGCTTCGGTCTTGGGAGGGGAAGTTTGTAACGCTCACTTTAGCATTATAATTAGTAATGTAGATAGGAAAAAAAACCCCCAGCGGTTGCTGTAAGGGTTCTTTTCTGGCTAAATCTCCAGAACAGAAAAAACTAACTTTAGAAAAGGAATGCTTAGCAGAAGAGGGCCCAAGCAACCCACACCCTAATTAACACTGTTACCTGTAACATACACTAAAAGCGAAGACAGCACTCTTGTAGAGGAGCATTGCGAGCTCCTCGTGCTGCAACCATGCCCCGCTCCTGGTGAAGAACACGTAGTTCCTGCCATCCCTTATACTAACTGATGCTGCTGCGATGCAAGTGAGCTGGGTTCACTCTCCTCTTGATTCTTCTTGGCATGTGGAGGCGGCAGCTCTGAGGCGACTCTGTAAAAAGAAAAGATGGTTAGTAAAGAAGAAGATGAGTACTAGTGAAACAACATAAACAGAATAGAGAAAACTTAGTGAGAAAGAACACATCATATTCCAGGAGTATGTGGCGAGGAGCGGATCTGGCCTCGCTGGAGACACTGCTTCTGGGACTCTGCTGCTCACACCTGCAAATAAAGAAAACTAATGTAGTATTTGCACAACACCGGATAAGAAGGAGCAGAATTTACCTGGTATGTCCGGGGAATATGTGGATAGATGCTGATACACAAGAAAAAGTCGGTGCTGCACTGCAAAAACAGACCTATGGGTAAACAGCTGCGCCTGTGGAGACTGTTGCTGCTTGTCAGTCTCCGCTGCCCGTCTATTTGTGACCTGCAACAAAACAAGAGGAAGAATAAGTAGAAAAACAATAAGCTAGAAGAGTAAACTATTGATCCTACCTAGATTCACTGACACTCTTGAGCAGAGGAAGTAGAAGAACCTAACCTCCTCCAGGGATGTACCAGGTGTTTGTCGAGGGGAAGAGCACAGCTGCTGGAGGTATCCCACACCTTGTGAGGGCTTCACCTGTCTCTTCGTCCTTGACGTACCGTCGCTGTCGAAACATCACGTAGTCGGCGTCGTCGTGCAGAACACCGGGAGCATGCGCGCACATAAACACAGGCTGCGCGCGGCCGTCATTTACGGCATGGGAGAGCGAGCGAGAGAGAGTCTAGTACCCGAAAACGAGTGGTGGCGCTCGCGCGCGGGGTCCTGCTGGCTCGTTTCTTCGTCAATTTGCGACGCTCGGGCATTCCATTGTGGACCGTAGCACGCGTCGACAGCCACTTGCCGCCGTCTATCGTTGTGATCGCTTTAATCGTTGTGCGCGAGAAGTTGTATTGGTCCACTGGCCTCGTTGTTCGCGGTGATCAGCCGAGAAGCCTGCAGCATCGTCGTAGCCACGCAGCCCTTTCAAGGCCAAGCACACTTCTCAGCTACGCCGCTGTATTAAGGCCACGCAGCCTCTTCAAGCCACGCGGCCACCTGGAGCCAGCGGCCACGATCACCAGGGAGACGCACAGCACCGCAGCCGTCGCCGCCGCTCAGCGACGAGACGCCACCGACGAACGCCGTAGCCCCAGCTTCGAGCTGATAAGTGCCGTAGGCCACGGCCACCCCATATCGGAGTCTCTCTCGCGTCGCGCGCACCGAATCTAGTTGTCACCTAGAGCCGGGTAGAATTGTAGCTTCCTAGTGTAGGCCGCGTACCGCATTTTTGTCCCGAAACGTATCGAAACTTTATATAAGCTCTCGCGAGCTCGCGCTTGAATTTGCATCACGCCCTACCGAAACCGTTTAGTAATCGCATCGCGTTGCGTATTTGTCGAAACGTAGGATTAGTTAGATCGCTGTGAACGATCCAGCTGGCGATCAACATTATTCTTAATTATACCTCGCGAATTTTGATATTCTCTTTTTATTTTCATGTCAATAAATGTCCAAGTTTTTCTGTTAATTGCAGCGATTGATGATTTAAAGACCTTTACTTGTCCATCTTCTTGCATTTATTATTCATGGAAAATACGAACGCATATATTTGCATGGTTAACTAAATTTTTTTATTCATCATTGTTGGCGAGAATTCTTCATGACGCTGTACCATGGATAAATCGTAAGAACACCGTTATAACCCATACGGCGCAAACTTTTGAGCCCCCAATGCAAAGGGGAAACCAAAAACAAGACAAGTCTTGTAATTCGTACTCTTCGTAAAAAGTCCTTCGAACGTTTGAAATTTACGGCTTATACGTTATCGACCGTCGAATTTGTTCAAAGGAGTCACTACTAGTGCATCGCGTAGTGGAGCGAAATGAAAACTTCTGATGAGCGGCTCTCAATAAGCATGATTTAACTGTCTACCGCTGTACGGCGCACTGGTAGCAACTGTGTGGAAATTTGAGCCCCACTTTCTCTACCGGTTCCAGGAAAGGAAGGGATAGGAGAGAGAAATGATAGTCAGAGAGTAACCATAACGATAACAAGAGGTTTATTGAAGTGATGCAAGTACGTAAGTACAGGGTGGATGTGAGTACACGTCCACACGCTTTTCACTTTGAGCAACGTCTGCGGTGCGCAGGCCGTTTTTCACCAACCACAACACGGCCGCACCTCCCACTCTGCAGACAGAGTGAGACGAGAGATCGCAGTCAACGAAAGTGCCAACGAAATACATAAATATGAATGAAGTAAATAAATATGAATAATACAAATATAAATGGTAATTATAAATACCTATTGTGCCCGGTAGCACTTATAATCTATTCTGGATATATCACTGTCGATTATAGTCGTATAGCGAGAAACCCAGGTATCATAAAACGCTCTGGCAACTGTCTGCGCTGAAGTTTCGCGCAGCGGAACTACTTCAACCCAGCACAAAAAGCAATCGCTCATGGTGAGAATATACTCGAAACTATTACGAATGGGAAGAGGACCGACTAGATCAATGTGCACATGGCCAAACCAACCATCGGGTGCGACAAATTTATCAGAAACAAGTTTTACATGGCAAGAGACTTCTTCTATTGACTGTCTAAATAGTTGTTACACATGCGCGGAATATCACGGTGCATATTGGGCCATACATAATGCTGCCGGATGAGTCGGTCGGTGACTTTGGGGCCTGGATGAGCAGGCTTGTGAAACATGTTGAAGACGGTTTCACGACGGGACTCAGGGATCTAAGGGCGAATCCGCAGTAAACTGGGGTATGTACAGGACCCCATTGAATGTGCTTCAAAGATAGCGGGTAGTCGGGAGACTCACGAAAGGCCTTGACCTGCTCATCAGCTTTCTGTTTTTCAGTAAGCTCGTTGAGGTTAATCTCCACGGGAAGCCTGATGAGTTCTACACGAGAGAGAGAGAGAGAGAGAGAGAGAGAGAGAGAGAGAGAGAGAGAGAGAGAGAGAGAGAGAGAGAGAGAGTCAGCTACAGTATTATCTGCACCCTTGATGTACTCAGTTTGAGTGGTATATTGTGCGATAAGGGACAACTGACGCATTTGACGCGTTGACCCCTTATCAGATTTCTGCATAGATGCATAAATAAGTGATTTATGATCTGTTAAGATCTTGAAGTCTCTGCCTTCAACTGGAAACGAGAAGTATTTAACAGCATCATATATGACCGTGAGCTCGCGGTCATAAGCGCTGTACTTCCGCTGTGGGGGGGAAAACTTTTTGGAGAAGAAACCTAGTAGTTCCCAAACTCCAATAAGGGAAAGTTGTTCAAGGGAAGCCCAAACCCATTCCAGAGTCAGAGGTATCGGAAACAATGCGTATCTCCACACCAATATGGGAGTGAATAAGCAGAACTGCTGCTGACGACTCCTCTTTTACACGAACAAAGGCCTCTTCAGCTTCAAGCGTCCACGGAACGGGAGGTTTATCATTTTTGCGGGAATCGTTAAAAAGAGCATTAAGAGGGGCTTCAGAAGTCGCAGTGCGAGGCATGTTACGGCGGTAAAAATTTACGGTATCAACAAATCTGCGATGTTCTGCTATAGTTTGAGGTTTTGGAAAATTCAAAATAGCTTCAACTTTGCTGGGAATGGGGCGAATGCCTTCACCATTCACAAGATAACCTAAGAATTCTAATTCTTCAGCAGAAGAGGTTTATTTTTCGACATTGAGACGAAGATGAAGATGAGCGTAATGCTCTTCTTCAGATGAAGATGCAATCAAAATATCGTGAATATAAAGATAGACAAAATCGAGGTTACCTAGCGTGCTATTAATGTAACGCTGAAAGGTGTAACTCGCGTTGCGGAGCCTGAAGGTTATATACATGAATTCAAAAAGACCAAAGGGAGTAATAATAGCCGTCTTCGATATGTCTTCGGGGACAACGGGAATCTAATTTAACGCTTTATTAAGATCAAGCGCTGATAAGACTTTCTTACCGCGAAGATTATTTGTGTAGTCATAAATGTGTGCAGTCGGATACTTATCCTTTAACTCCATATGAAGGGGACTTGCCCAATTCCTGCCTCAATATAAGCATCGAATTCGGCTTTCACCGCTTTTAGTTTATCTGGAGCAAGTTTACAAGGACGCTTCGAGACTGTCATCGCTATCTCTGGGGACTGTGGATTTGGAAACGCCCGTAATCTCTGGAAAACCAGCGAGAATCTTTGCACACTCTGAGCTGGAAACAACTGCAAAAACAGAGTTCAACGAAACTTCCTTTACAACCGCGAGAGAGTAAATATTAGTGAGCGGATCGACCAGGCGATTTCTTTTTAGGTTAATAAGAAAGCCGTAATGCGATAGAAGATCAGCATCAATAATGGTACATCCGCGATGTAAAAGCTCCAGCGAATGGGACGCTTAAGACCCAAATTAAGAATAAAAATTGACTCACTATAGGTATTGATCAATGAATTGTTCGCCGCCAATAGCCTAAAGGAGCTGGGCTTGCCGCATGCCCTAGGATTAGCTGCGACGAGCGAAATGACCGCACCAGTGTCGATAAGAAACGACTTGCCCGAAATAAGATCACGCACGTGGAGACCCTTGGATAAACGAGAGCCTTCTGAAGCCGTCTCTGAGACAGAAGGTTGAATTAGTTTTTTTGTTGAGTATTTTGTTTCTGCCACTCTTCATACTTCGAACGCCACTCCCTACACGATAAGGGATTCGGATATTTTCGATGAGCAAGACATAAACCGGAAGGATCGCGACTGGAAGAGCGAGCACGTCTACTCCTGCCTCTGGATTGATAACCTGCGGAGTTGTTGGAAGAATCCTGGCCACCAGCTGATTTTCTGGATAACGCGTCAACCTTCCGTTTAAGGCGATCAAAGCGCTTGAGAAGAGTTTCAAGAGTAGCAGGAGAATTTGCAGAGGCGGTATTAATTTGAAGATTGAGTACACTTGAGCCCTGCATTTGATTTGAGTCAGTGGCCTCTATAATCTTATCAGCCATCTGTGCAAGCTTATGATGATAAGTTACCTCGGAAATCGCGAGGGTAGCTTTGGGAGGGTACTTGATCTAAAAAGACAGAGCGTATAATGTCATCACCCGCGCCTGTATTAAGGCTACGCAGACGGTTCAAGATAAGCGACGATGGTCGAGACTTGACCTTTGATGAGCTGACGCAAGCGCGACTCGGCAGAAGCACCAAAGGTCAGGCGCTTTTTAACTTGTTCGAAAAAGTCTGCGGGGCGAGTCTCGGCAGTTACAGTATTCTTGATAGTTTCAAATGCCTCCATATCTAGCTTCTCGGAGATAAAGTCCGCTTTGGTCGCGCCCGTCGTAATGCCTGTATTACTGAGGATGATCTCTGCCTGCGCAAATCATACCGCCGGATTGTCACGAGAAAAGGAAACGATTTTTGGTTGCCGACATATCGCATTGACGGCTACGAGCCGCGGCTTGGTTATCATCTTGGATATTTACCATAGCGCGCAGGTTAGCTAATTGCTGACGAAGCTCCTCATTCACGCGGGCTTGATCAAGTTGCTCCCCGTCCACGGACATCTTGGTGAGCAAGAATGTGCGCGTGCCAGAAACCTAGCACCTAAATAGTTACTTCTACGCTGCCCGAAGGTCACGTAGGACATATACACTCAAATTCGGAGTAAATCGTCTCCTGAGCATCAGCGTGTCACCGTACATAATCCTCAAAAACATGCTCAGCGGATCGAAAAATCCCCCGGGTATGCTCCAATTCGCGAGGAATTTATCTTCTGGGAATGTGCTTATCACCATATACCCAAATAGTCCTCAAAAACGTACTCAACGGGTTGAAAAACCCCCCAGGTACAGCCAAAATCGCGAGGAAGTTATCTCTTGGGCATGAGCGTATCGTCGTACACCGAAATAGTGCTAAAAAATGTACTCAGCGGGCCGAAAAACGTCTCAGGTACACTCAAATTCGTGAGCAAGTATTCACCTGGGCATTAGCGTATCGAGGTGCACCGAAATAGTCCTCAAAAACGTGCACAGCAGGTCGAAAAAGCCGCTAGGTACACTCAACCTTACCTTCTCGGCATGAGCGTGTCACCGTACACCGAAAGAGTCCTCAAAAACGTGCTCAGTGGGTTGAAAAATCCTCTAGGTACCCTAAGATTTAAGTAAATTAATGCTCAAATGCATGGAAATACCTGAGAAAGGTTTAATTAATTATTTATAGACCGTAGAATTATCAGGGAATTTAATGATACGTCGTATAATTAAATTTGGCGAATTAATTCTTCTGTATACACCTATAATTATTACTAAGTAGTTAATTCATAATTAAATGAGCCTTTAATTAGAGATTAATAGTTATTAATTAAACGAGCTTTTGATTAAAGATTAATAGTTAATCCTTAATTAAACGGTGGTTATAATTAAAGATTGTTAATTTTTAATTAAACGTGCGTAGACTTAAAGATTAAAATTTAATCCTTAATTAAATGAGAGGTTAATGGAAGATTAAAAAGTTAATTTTCTATTAAGTGGGCATAGGACCACTATAATTAAATATTAAAATTTAATTATTAATTATATGAGCCCGTAATTAAAGATTAAAAAATTAATTCTGAATTATATAATCGATAATTAAATATTTTTCGAACTCTGGTACATACCTTATGTTATTTATACTGACATAATAAGAAACGTCATACTTAATTTTATGTTATTATAGTGCATCCTGCCGATGAAGGATCATTCAATTTGTTCATCACAATTTAATTATGCTAAACTGATTAGGATGACTTTTTCCACGGCGTTTTCAGGAACAGGTTTTTTTTCACGTCGTTTACAGGAAGGTTTTTTTCTCAGCGTTTACCGAAATGTTTTTTTTTCACAGCGTCCTAATGAACAAGTTCTTTTTCACGGCGCTTTTGAAAAAGGTTTTTCTTCATAGTTTTTTTACGTTTTTTTTTTTCATAAGCACCGGCAATATAGTATCATTTATACATAGAGTTTACGCTTATCACGCGTGTATTTTAGACTTGTCACATATTCTTAATATAAACTAGGGGGGCTGCGACCCCCTGCGTGCCTTCGGCACGCCAGCCCCCCCGCCCCCACACACACCTGCTCCTCGCTTCGCTCGTCGCCCGCCCCCTCCCTATGTAAAAACTTCGTTTTTAGATAATAGACACGACCGCAATGCTCAGAAAAACCTTATAATTTTATTATTGCATTAATTGTAATACTTATTGTCATCGTTATAATCATTAGAATACACGTAAGTACTATTACATATTTATTATTTTTTTGTAGAATATTTTCCTTATAATTCTACAAATATAGATATATGCAGATAACTTTTCAAATAGTCTATGATTCATATAAATTAATTAAGTATTATTAATTGATATGATTAAAGTATACACAGGAATATTAAATATATAAGTACTATGATTGCAATTATATTTAAAATTAAAAACATGTTTTCATTATTTCTATTTGAATTATAATAATAGTTTTTATTTTTATTTATGCAAATGTTGAAAAAAAGTTTTATTTCAATGTTATCAACAATTTTTGTATTTGAAATTTTTGTGTTAAGTAAAATGCTTTTGAATAACATAAGGAAAAATACCGTTTCATTACTCCCAATTAATACAAAAATATAAAGTTAAATTTTACACAGTTTAACGAAAACTATAGACAATCGCTCACTTCTGTTCGTATAACTTATACATATACACACATGCACACATACACTAATACCGCGAATAGGAGAAAAACAAAAAGAGAAAACTCAACACTGGTGCATTCGTCAATGGTAATCTGGCTTGGTGCTGCGTGCGTGCAGAGTACTTACATCAACCGTAACGGCCATCTCTGCTATAGCCTATGCATAGTGCGTGGGCACCAGCGGAAAAACGCATGCGACCCACGTGACTGTGAGCGCTCCCTGATATAAGATATGATATATATATATATATATATATATATATATATATATATATATATATATATATATATTCACATCTGGGACGCATTTTGAGGATTATATAGGTCATATATACCGAATTTTGAGGATTTTGTAGGCATTTTGAGGAGTCTCCTTAAAAGTCCAAAGCACTCGAGAGGCATTTTGAGGATTTTTCAGCGGTTTCCACAATAGTGTGTTAATACATCGATTTCGGAAATTCCGTGATATTTTTCCGTAAAAGCGGGCGCCGCAGGCATCGTGCTGTTAGTCAATAACCTTAGGGTCATTATTTCTTTAGTCACGCGCTTGTTTATTGGTTGTTTATAACAATGTTTATATTTGTGTCACCACTATTGTACAAATTCTTTATGAAATCCTCAAAATACCGTCCAATGATATTTATATATATATATATATATATATATATATATATATATATATATATATATATATATATATATATATATATATATATATATATATATATATATAAATACATACATCGGTACTATTGGGGTCCTAGAGTTTCTTACTCTGAGAGTTTACATTGGAATACCGGAACAAATACACTTGACTAAAGAAATAATGACCCTAAGGGTACCGTGATTCGCAGGGGGCCTGTGGCGCCCGCTTTTAGTACCGAAATTCCGGAACAAAAGCCCGGAAAAGTACCTAAGATGTATTGTAGACGAAGCCTTATGGACCTCAAAAGTAGCGATAGATGCATCGTATTTTTGAAGCCGGTCCCCAAAAAGGACAAAAGTCCCCAAAAGTAGCAATCTATGGTGTATATATACCCCAAAAGTACCAACACATATACCTATATATATATATATATATATATATATATATATATATATATATATATATATATATATATATATATATATATATATATATATATATATATATATATTTCTCCAAACGTGTTTATAAAGCCCGTTTTTTTATATATAGGGGTTTATCCAGCCCGATTTTGATTATGCAGCCCGGGCTTCATAATATTTCTAAATATAGGGGTTTATGCGTCCCGACCTAGAGTCTATAACCCCAGGGTCCATTATTTCTTTAGTCACTTGCCATAGGGAACTCTGGGCTGTAGGTACTAATATATAGTCTTGGGCTACATAAACCCCGATAGGTGTATATATTATATATATATGGATCGCGTGCGCGCTTTCTGCTACTAGCCCTAGTGAGTCTGTGTTGACTGTGGGTCTGCGGCCCTACGGCGACGTGCGCGCGCGTATGTCAATGGTGTGATGTCAACAATCGCATCGTCTGGCTCCCGGCGTTCCCAGTGATGACGGTGGCTGCTGCAATACGCCGCCCTGGAGAATGACGTCCCTTTCATCGTGTTTACTGGTTGATGATGATATCTGTCAGAGACAGGAAGGCAGCGTGTCGACGGCGAAAGCAAATTTCGTAAGCCCTTTCTCGTTCCTAACCTCTCTGATAGGTAAGCTGATGGTACTTTCTCTTGTTGCAGGTATCTGGCGACGAGAGTAGTGTAAACGGTGGGCACTGCTGCAGAATCTTTCTTGAGTGTGGTGATGTTGCTTGACTCATTTATTTATTAGTCATATGTGGTTTTCAGATACTCAACTTTCCATGTGTGTGTTTGACTCTTATACTAGTGGCTCTGTGTACAGTTAATCTGCTGCTGGTGCCTTCAGCGACTCTCAGGATGGAGGTATTTTCAGCAATGAAACAACAAGTGAAGGTTCCACCAGTCTTTCCCCTCTAATCTAGAGGTAGCTGGTGCAGGGAGAATAGTGAACAACAACCATTGCTACAGTATTTTCTTTTATAAGGTAATGTTTTTTGTGTCATTTTTTCATTAGTCATATGTGGTTTCTAGGTGCTCAACTCTCCTCGCTTGTCTCCTAGATCAGTGACTGATCTATTCATCTGTTTTGTTCATTCCTACGGTGAGGCAGTCCTTGAGATTGAGACACGCATGTCGATCTCTATAGTATTTTCCTCTCAGATGGCTATTAGATAATTCTGAGCACACTGACATCCATGCAGTAGTGCCCGCCCTGGGCCATCCAGCCTCATTTTGCAGCTTTCCCAGCTCTACAATGATCTTCAAGTGTTAGTGCTTTAGAATGTGAAGGGATAGATAATTAGAAACTGGGGGATATCATAAAAGTGCTGTGTGTGTGGTTAGATGCGATTCCTGTAAGCAGTTGTCGCTGGTCATATTAGCTCATCTAGTTAATTTCTAAGTTTAGTCAGGGTATAAAAACTCATTTCAAGGTATCTATTGTATATACAAGCGAGTCTTGCATATTTAATAGTTTTCATTGTAATTCTTTATACATATAGAACTTTACAATACTACAAAATCTATAACACATACATTACACTTTTGTGTAATATGATATTACTTTAACATGTACTTTTATAATATTAGACAATTTTGTTTCTCTTAGTTCAATCGCTTAGGTTCTGTGAACATAATTAACAGGTTAAGCTGTGTAATTTTATATGAAATTTCTATTTGTTATCAAAACAGAAAGATAACATAATTATAGATTTTTAACAACGCAATTTTTAAACATTTTTCTAATTTTGATTTTACTATATACTAAGTTCTCTAGATCATGACAAGAAATTGTAAGATTTGACAGCTTTTATGTAACAGTTTTTGTTAGTTATTGTTTTAGTTTTTTTATTGGTATTTAAACGATATCCTTTGTATTTAAGAGTTCTATTGGAAATCAATTCTTTGTACGATAAGCAAAAATTGTCTATTTTATGTATATTTTGGCGTTTAAAATCGTTTCTATAGATTTAACTCGTCAGGTATTTATTTTACATGAAAATCTTAAATGGGAAAAAGTTTTGTTTAATTATCATCTATAACTTATGTATTAAATATTTTTGTGTAAAATTAAATACTGTCAAGTTACAGTCGAAAATCATCCATTTTATATGTATTTTTTGGCGTTTAAAATAGTTTTTATAAGATTAACTCGTCAGAAGTTGATTTGACAAAAAAATGTTAAGTAAGAAAAAGTTTTGTTTCAATATTATCTACAACTTTTGTATTTAACATTTTTGTGAAAAATCAAATCCTGACAAGTTATAGCCGAAAATCGTCCATTTTATGTGTATTTTGGCGTTTAAAATCGTTTTTATAAGTGTAACTCATCGGGAGTTGATTTTATATGAATATGTTAAATAGGAAAAAGTTTTGTTTCATTATAATCTACAACTTTTGTATTTAACATTTTTGTGTAAAATCAAATCCTGTCAAGTTATAGTCAAAAATCGTCCATTTTATGTATATTTATGCATTTAAAATCGTTTTTATAAGTGTAACTCATCAGGAGTTGATTTTATATGAAAATGTTAAATGGAAAAAAGTTTTGTATTATTATAATCTACAACTTTTGTATTTAACATTTTCGTGTAAAATCAAATCCTGTCAAGTTATAGTCAAAAATCGTCCATTTTTGACCTTTTTTGCCGTTTTTCGCAGTTATCTTGGTAAATATTGCTCTTAGAGAAAAGTCTTCAACAGAAAAAATGTGTATTTTAATTAGTTTTAGCAGATAGACTTGTAGATTGTAACATCAACTTTGATGCTACAATAGTCAGATTTATATATTTGATAATTGTTATGACGCTGATGTGCATAAAGGCAAAAAACAATCTCATGTCCTTTTTATTAAAGGCCCAAATCGAAAAAAGTTGTCAAAAATAAGAGATTATAACAATAAGTCAAACACTTATTGCAGTCTAAAAAATTCACGGGTGTTTCGTCCAGGCTACTAGATTGGACTCATCAGTGATGATCTAGTAGCCGTCATCAGACACCTAGCGCTCCATCGTAGCGGCCAAAGGTTTATAGACTGAGCCACTCTTTTCACTAGTGGAAAAGAGAGGCTCCATCTGTCGGTGCGTTACACCGACATTTTTTAGACTGCAATAAGTGTTTGACTTATTGTTATAATCTCTTATTTTTGACAACTTTTTTCGATTTGGGCCTTTAATAAAAAGGACATGAGATTGTTTTTTGCCTTTATGCACATTAGCGTCATAACAATTATTAAATATTACACTAGGCAATTAGCTTCACTTAAATTTATATTTAACGCGGTGCTTGTGTAACGCACCGACAGATGGAGCCTCTCTTTTCCACTAGTGAAAAGAGTGGCTCAGTCTATAAACCTTTGGCCGCTACGATGGAGCGCTAGGTGTCTGATGACGGCTACTAGATCATCACTGATGAGTCCAATCTAGTAGCCTGGACGAAACACCCGTGAATTTTTTAGACTGCAATAAGTGTTTGACTTATTGTTATAATCACTTATTTTTGACAACTTTTTTCGATTTGGGCCTTTAATAAAAAGGACATGAGATTGTTTTTTGCCTTTATGCACATTAGGGTCATAACAATTATTAAATATTACACTAGGCAATTAGCTTCACTTAAATTTATATATTTGACCTACAAATTTTCTTATTATTCGAATAAATTTCTTCACTACTTTTTATTTATTTATTTTTTTTGTTTTTCAGTCGAACTAATTTGTTTTTGGTGATTATTGATCCAATATTTCTAATTCCTTGGCTCAGTGCTAAGCACTTTGCCAAATTCCAAAAGCAACGCCGGCGGCCATTTTGAGGCACGGCGTCGCTTTTCGAATTTGGCAAAGTGCTTAGCACTGAGCCAAGGAATTAGAAATATTGGATCAACAATCACCAAAAACAAATTAGTTCGACTGAAAAACAAAAAAAATAAATAAATAAAAAGTGGTGAAGAAATTTATTGGAATAATAAGAAAATTTGTTGCATTGGAAATACAAACGAATAAATTGGAATCAGAATTGGAAATTTTAAATAAAAGAAACTTTGCTGAAGTAAATATTGAAATTAAGTCCACTAAAAACATTTTGAATCAACATCGGATTTGGTAACATTTTGGATTATTAATATATTTTATTATGCAAACAAATAATATTCGCACCTAAGCTTATAATCACTTATATACATATTGTAACAGGGCGAATGTTTTTCGGAGCGAGAGAGTTTTCGGCAATGCCGAAACCTTACCTGTACGCTCTCTCTCTCTCTCGCTCACTATGCTCCGCAACGACGAAGTCTTCCTCGGCGCTGCTCGTCGAGGACGACGATCACCTACGTTGCGGCTCGAGCGGCGCCCTGGCAGAATTGCCGGTTCCGCGCACGCTCGGTGCAATGCCGTTCGCTTGCTGTGTACAACCGGGTAACTCAGAAGTTACCCGAGAATTTGATATTGAGTGTGACTACGCGCTTCTATATAAGGGGGGAAACGCGCAAGTATCCAGAGCTCAGATGATCGCCGAGGAAGACGGCGATCCCGCAGCGGCGGCGGTATCCGAGGTACTCGTAGGAATGACGGGCGGAAGGGGAGGGAGCGAAATGATAACTCGCGAGCTCCGAAACATGTGCCACAAAAGACGGGTTTATTCAAGTCGAGGAAATGACGCTAACATAAAGTTAAATGAGATGGGCGCGCCGCTATGTCGATTTCTCGTGAGGCCGCAATGCCTCGCGAGTCTTCCGCGTCGCGGGTGTCACGATCACACACGCACACACACACCCGGAGATATCACACAAACCCGGTCCCGGTAGAGTCATTATCGCATCCCCACCCTACGTCGACCGCAGATGTTACTGGTGCACAATCGAATTTTACCCTACCACAAATGCTGTCATAACAGCATAACGCTCAATCACCCTATCAAAATCAACAATCGTATATGATGAACGGAGCGCAGATGATGCCCCCTTATTACCCCCCGTTCATGGGAAATTTTGCTGGCATGCATCCGTATAATTATTTAGGGTATCCTATGAATTTTCACCCACAAGGCTATCAGCCGCATTTAGCATTACCTTTCAGTTTGACCACTTTGCCGCGGGAATACATACCACCCTAAGGGGCCCAAAGTTTCATTCCCCAACAACAATCGTTTAATAACACTTTTTCGGCCCAGATCCTTCGTATATTTCTCAATCGAATTCGCTATTTCCCCACAATTCCACTCACAATACTAGCGCCACAGTAGCTCACGACGATTCTCGTTTGATTCGTCTATTGCGAGATTGGAAAATTTCTTTTACTGGAAAATCACAAGAGGATGCGGATGATTTTCTGCGGCGACTTTCGGCGTTTGCCAGAAGTTATAACACCTCCGATCAGACTCTTCTACGGCTACTACCTGTCATTCTTCAAGATAAAGCAGAAAGTTGGTCGCAACCTCTAGCTAGAGACGGGATGACATTTGACGACTTCAAATCAGCTCTTCAACTACAGTATGGGAAGACTGATTTCCAACTTCGGTTAGAAGATGGGATAAGGAATAGAACGCAGGGGCCAGGAGAAACCATGGCTTCATTCGTAGCAGCGTTAAGTCTGCTACTCGATAAAACTGTGCCGCAAATTTGCTTAGAAGGTCAATTGGACAAAGCTTTTCGAAATCTCCACTCAAGTTACTCAAGGGCAATTCGTCGAGTTCAATTTAATACCTTTCAAGAGCTGTTACAACTAGGACAACAGGAGGAAGTACAAAAGGAACGAGAGAGGAACTATAAGCCCCCACCCTCACCGGGCGCCTCCCTGTTTCCTAATGTCGCCTTCTGCCCACTAGAAGACTTACAAATAAGACGTAAGCCGAGGAACCAAGAAGGAAATAAGGTAGCAGTGAGTAAAGTGGAGGGAGAATGGAATGAAACAGCTGCCCTCAATAATGTGAAGTTCGCGCCACACAACCCACCGAAACGAGAGTTAAACGAATCGCAGAACAAAGAAGTCTCGCCTAAGGAGATTCCGAAAAATCGGACCAACCCGCCAGTGTCTAAAACTGCAAATAACTCCAACGTTGCAGCCATACCAACCACGTCTGCCTCGAAAAAGGCAAACCAACAAGAGCGAACTTTTCCGTGTTGGGTGTGCAACGACTTAGGACATTGGGCTTACCACTGCCCACATAGAACTGGAAAAATTTGTTTTAAGTGCGGCAGAAAAGACGATACCATCAGAACGTGCCCGAACTGTAAAACAAATTCGGGAAACGCCAAAGGGGGAACTCAGTAAGGGCCGACACAACCCCCAACAAAAATCAGGCCCTATCGACACAACAACCGCAAGGAGCGGTAGATAAACCCTCGAAAATATCGTCGAATAATAATAAAGTAGAGTCGAAAGTCGAAGTAAAGAGAATAGAAAGTAACCCCAAAGATAGGAAATCATCGTCGAAATCTAGCTCACTCTTGGTAGAATCGTCCATAGGTAGCATAGCTTCGACAAACACTCAGAGTATAGGGTCCTCTAGTCCAAGGATAAACTTAGAACCAACACTACACCAACTCCTAGCTCCAGAGTCGCACAAACCTCCTACGCAAAACCCTACCGAACCAACAATACAACCCCCTTCACCACCCAAAACACAAACTTCCTACTGACACACTACCTACACCTCCACACAGCGACCCAGAATCAGGATTAGTTAATAGTGGTTTTTCATCACTTGCGAAATTTGACACAGCTCCAATCGCGGATACAGATAATAGGCTATATCTTAGCATAGAGATAGCAGGAAAATGTTACTTTGCTTTGATAGATACAGGAGCTGTAGCATTGTTTATAGGGTCTAAAGTAGCCGAACATATGACGCAGAAAATTACACCTACTGAATCATATATGATGCTAGCGAACAGACAATTAGAAAAAATTAAAGGCCTAGTGGATATAACTGTTCACATAGATGGAGAATCTATCACTATTCCTATTAGAGTGGTAAATCGTTTGGATTATGACATTATTTTAGGCATGGATGTATTACCCAAATTAAAGATTAGAGTAGATTTAGAAAAAAGATCGTGGTATACAGACAAGAAAATAGTTCGACCCTTCTTTACCAATTTACTCGTATGCCTTATGGCTTAACCAATGCACCCGCAACTTTCCAACGGGGCATGGATCGTATATTCGGGCCAGCTTATCATCCGCATGTCTTCGTATACATGGATGACATAATAGTTGCCACGAATAGCTTCAAAGAACATAGATTTTGGCTCGACAAAGTTCTCAATGAATTAAAGGAGGCCAACCTCGCTGTAAATCTCGAAAAATCACAATTTGGATTTACGGAAGTAAAATATTTGGGGTATGTAGTTAACCTTCAAGGGTTAAAGGCAGACCCTGATAAGATCGAGCCGATCTTGAACTTTCCGGCCTCTCGAAATATCAAGCAACTTCGAAGTTTCTTAGGTATGATAGGTTGGTACGCTCGATTTATCGAATCGTTGGCGGAAATAAAGCTTCCCATAACGAAATTACTACAAAAGAACGTACCATATGAGTGGGGTAAAGAGTAACAGAGAGCGTTTGAGATGTTACTCTTGATGTTAACGCAAGCTCCTGTATTAGCTCGCTCCGATTTTAGCAAACCCTTTTGCGTTCAAACAGATGCAAGCAGCTACGCGTTAGGGGCAGTTCTAACTCAAAACTTCGAAGGGGAAGAACACCCGATCGTGTATGCAAGTCGAACTCTAACAAAAGCCGAACAGAACTACACCGTAACAGAAAAAGAATGTGTGGCTGTGTTATGGGCTGTTCAGAAATATAGAGGTTATCTTCTAGGAGAAGAATTCGTAGTAATCACTGACCACTCGAGTCTATTGTGGTTGCATAACCTAAAGGATCTGACAGGTCGCTTAGCGCGTTGGGCAATGGCCTTGCAAGCCTACAATATGACTATTATTCATCGTAAAGGAGCTTTACATAAAGTTCCTGACGCTCTCTCTCGGGCCTTCGAGGAAGAGTGTCAACTCGCAGTAACGGGTCTAATCGAACCAGATAAATGGTATAATGACCAAATTTCGAAAGTTTCGAAGGATCCACAAGCTTTCCCGAACTGGAAAGTCGAAAATAATCTTCTTTATAAACATAGGCCCGATCCAATGATCGACCCTTTCGTACCTGATCTAGACAGATGGAAACTAGTGCTACCAAAGCTAGATCAGGAAAGAGCTTTGTTTGAATGTCATAACACACCTGACGCAGGTCATTTAGGGGTTGACAAAACATATCATAGGTTACTCCAGTCGTACTTCTGGCCGCAAATGAAAAGAAATGTAGTCCACTATATGAAACAGTGTATGGAGTGCCAACTCCACAAGGTTTCACAACAGGCTCCGATGGAATTAATGGGTCAGAGAAATATAGAAGGGCCATGGTCTATAGTTGCGGCGGATATAATGGGTTCATTTCCCCCCAGTAAAAGTCAATTTCGCTATGTGTTGGGCTTTCAAGATTTGTTTACAAAATACGTAGAAATAAAACCCCTTCGTAATGCCAAAGCGAAAGACATTATTAAGGCGTTAGACGACTTAATTGTTTTTCGTTGGGGCTGCCCAAAATTTCTAGTTACCGAGAACGGAACAGAATTTTCAAATAACTTAATGAACGCAAAATTGAAAGAATTAGGAATTACCCAGACAACCATTGCTCCTTACCACGCACAAGCAAACCCGGTAGAAAGAACGAATAGAACCTTAAAACCTATGATTGCAACCTTCCTCGATAAAGATCAGAGAACATGGGATATACATTTAAATGAGTTTGCCTTCGCAATCAATACCTCGTTACCTTAATTTTGGCAGAAATCCTCGACAAGCTCGAACCCTCAAACAAGCTCGAGAAAAATCCCAAACATTTGAACTGATAGATAGCGTGGCATGGGCGGATAGAATGCAACGTTTCCCAGCAATATATGACTTGGTACAGACTAATTTCAAAAGAGCGAATGAAAGACAAGCTCAATATTTTAATCGTAATCGGAGAAACATTACTCTTAAATCGGAGATTTGGTACTTCGTAAAAATCACGTATTATCATCAGCGGCAGACCATTTCGCAGCCAAACTGGCACCGAAATTTGTCGGCTCCTGTCGGATTGAACAAGTATTATCCCCAGTCATATATGTGGTGAGAGATGTTGATGGGATTAAAACGTCGAAAGTCCATATAGAGGACGTAAAACCCTATACGGCCTAACCAATCATGCGGATGGCAGAATCAGGCAAGAAGCCCAACCACCAGACGCCCGGCCAAGCACGCCCGAGGAAGGAGACAAGTCGAGCCATCGACACCCATACCATCTCAGGGGTCGAAATAGAAAAGGCTTGGCTCCTTCTAGAGGCGACGGAGACAAAGGCGAGGCCACCACTGGCTCTTTTCCCCGAAGAGAAGGAGAGGAAAGACGTGGGGGAAACGTCTTTGGTCTCCCCAGAAGACAGTTCATCCTATCGATGACACACAAAACTGCCTACCGTTCGCCCTATCGATTACACACAAAACTGCCTACCGTTCGCCCTATCGATTACACACAAAACTTGCCTACCGTTTACTCTACCGTTAAACACACATTTAGCCTACCGTCCACCCAACAGTCTACACAGACACACCTACCGTTTACTCTACCGTTTACACCAGAAATTCTCCTACCGTTTACCCTACCTCCTACACACACATCCGCCTACCGTTCACCCTATCGTTTATACCCAAAAACTTGTATACTGTTCACCCTATCGCTTACACAACAAACTACCTACCGTTTACCCTATCGTATACGCAACAAATTACCTACCGTTTACCCTATCGTTTACACAACAAATTTACCTACCGTTTACCATATCGCATGCACAACAAAATACCTACCGTTTACTCTACCGCTTACACAATAAATACCTACCGTTTATCCTATCGCTTACACAACAAACTACCTACCATTTACCCTATCGTATACACAACAAACTACCTACCGTTTACCCTATCGTTTACACAACAAGTTTCTTACCGTTCACCATATAGCATACTCAACAAAATACCTACCGTTTACTCTACCGCTTACACAACAAACTACCTACCGTTTACCCTATCGTTTACACATACCATGCCTATCGTTTACATTACCGGTTATACACTAAACTGTCTACTGTTTACCCTACTGCCCACCCCAACCTGCTTGCTGTTGGCACCACAGCTACACCATAAAATACTTACAGTCCACCCAATTGCCTACACACTATTGCCTATAGCCCAGATCTGCGCCTACTCACCAGGCGAACTCACCTCTCACTCTTGATGACTCGGCTTATGACGTGTTGTATGTAACCCGCACATGCAGCCATTTCCTCCAAACCACACGATATGTATACTACCCCGTAAACCCTGGAGTACAGGAGGGAAGGAAAAACCCTGTACGAGGAAATGTTTGCATAAGAAAATTACTGATTGAAAAAGGTACATAGTATTGTTATTTGTATTCTCGCGTGTAATAGAGGTAACACCTAAGTGACCAAGGCTATCTATATGTAAAATTCTTTTCAGTAGATAAAGTTCATCCAGCAACGAGCAATATAGCCGACAAGACGGCAGCACACAAGGCTCACTTACTCTGCGATATAAGATCTTACCATGTTATGTACTGCGTACAAACTATGTAATAGTAATTAAGTGATCGTCATCGGTTAAGAGAGGCACATTGACCTCCTACAGTAATCAACTCAATCGTGCAGAAGAGTTAGCTTACATAGCGTGGAGATAAATTTTGAAAACGTCGTATTAAAATTTGAGTTGCCATATCCCGTGAATAAAGAATATTGTACACTCGTTACGAAAGAACGGGATCGAAATGGGCTCAGACACTCGCAGTGATTTTTTTTTTTGTTAGGCTATTATTAATGTAAATTGTGATACTAGAGTAAGGATAATAGCACGATTCGCATTTAGCGAAAGTTAGGTAGATCACTTAGCGATGTAACAGGTATGATGCACTAGGGAAACTCCCCCCTTCTTATTTGAGGCACCTTTCAGGAACTGAGTAAAATTACATGTATATACTAATTAGGGCAACTTAGGCAATTCTATCGAAAAGAACATGGTACTAGAACCATGGCTCGTGCAGGCACTCCTCAAATAAGGGAGGGAGAGTTTGTAACATCAACTTTGATGCTACAATAGTCAGATTTATATATTCGACCTACAAACAGCGGACTGTAGTCGAACAGAAAAACCTATAACCGGAGAAAACACTAGATTGATGATCAGGCCCTAGGTAGCCTATACACACCCCTTTAAAACACCATACTTACGTATGTTTCCCTACACACACAAATACACTTTACACAGAGAGTATGCGAACTCTCAACATATCTGAAGAAGAAGATCCAGGACTGCAACAACAGCTTGGGACTTGGAGGAAGCTGAATTGTCGCAGCCTTCCAACGATTTCCCTTTTCTCGCCACACTATGCGATATTACTTCTCTCTCTCTAATACAGCACCTGAAAACAAATAGAAACCATGAATAAAGGATCCCAGCACTAACTATGAGAATTGTTGAATACAAATTTGGAATAAGCCTTGGAACGATAGCCACTATTCTGGTAATCACCCGTCAAATGCCTATGGAGATGGTGTCGCTCGAGCAGAGGATCCCCAGATGGGATGAAACGTCACCTGGAAGAAGAGAACTAGCTTAAGCAACTGAAAGACTACATAAACACCTGGAGAGATACTAACCTGCTGATATGCACTGCAATGCAATGATTTGGAAGTGGAGAGTTGTGGTAGCCAACACTGGTGGACTCGCCCAGGGAGTAGCTAGAGGCAGCATCTATAGTAGCTGAAGCAACCAGCTGGATGGTCTGCGTCCACAGCAACTGCCGGGCACCACTGAAAAAGAACACTACTAATAAACCAGATGTAAATTATATGCCTAAGCATGATACACAGACCTTACCTGCAACCACAACAAACCAACATAACCTCCAAGAATAGTACTCTTATACCTCATGCTGGCAGCGTCAGCGGAAGCGCGGCACCATCCTCGTAGATGACATCGAGGAGAAGCGGAAAACTTGCACCAGCAGCAAAGCAGCAGACAACAAGCGCGAAGAGGCGCGCCCTCGTCATCAACCTCAGAAAACGCGTGCGCGTTGGAGCGTCGGTCGATGCAGCGCGTATATGTAGGGAGAGAGAGAGAGGGCGAGAGGAGCGAGAGGGGGCATAAGGGAGCGCTGCGAGAGCAACGGCCGGAGGGAGCTGCGCGAGCTGGTAGGACGCGGCGCACACTCTGTACTGGGCCTTAAACTAGTAACGTTGTACACCTCGCATTTTGTAAATCGTTAAACGATTAGTTAGCCGTAACGTAGTTTACGACAGTTAATTAAGTTGCATAAAATAGGAGAGTAACTGCTAGCGTGTCGAAGTACTCGTAGTACTTTCAAGTTCTGTTCATCTTTGAAAAAGTAAGTTTTGTGTGCCGCGAGTGAAAAGTGCGCGTGACGAGCCTCGCGTCGCGAAACCTCGCGGATTTATCTCGCGTGCGAAAGCCAACGATATCGTGTGCCGCGTCTGTGCGGCTGGCGCTCAACGTTTTATATAAAATAAGTGAGGAATAAAGAAGTGTTTTACCATTTATTTATATAAAAAACTTAGGTGTTTGCGCATATTTATTCGTGCCCGTTCCAAAATATCCAAATCCCATTTCCCTCCCACACACACACACACACACAAAATTCCCCGACGAAAATTCATTGTCACAAGGTATTAGCTTAAAATTAATTTTTCTAGACATTAGGCTTAAAAATCGATTTTTTGAGATATTTCTTTGTGCTCGCATTTGAACAATTTTTCATCGATCTTTCTGGTTAAGGGACCAACACTTAGGTATAATTAGAGGAGTATTTTTCCGCAATCCCGATGAAATCCATCGAAAATTCGCTGAGATAATCCATAAACTTGATTACATACGAACGTACATACATACATCATAGAAAACGCCTAAAATGAACTATTTCTGGGCGGAAAATAGTTTTTATACAGTAAATTGCTAGTTTTCGGGGAGTTACAATTTTCACTCTGATGAAAATATAAGGCTCTCCCAAGTAGCGGTCGTGCCGAAAAATCCAGGTGTTCTCCCGAAAAGTGCTAGTTTTCGTGGCAACCTCGTGAAATGTGCTAGTTTTCGTTACAAGCAGGAAACGTGCTAGTCTTTGCCGCAGTCAAGCGGATCGTGCTAGTCTTCGCCTCAGTCAAGCGGATCGGGCTAGTCTTCGCCGCAATCAAGCGAATCGTGCTAGTCTTCGATTCGAATCAATCGCGCGTGGCAATCTGAATCGTGCTAGTTTTCATAAGGAGCGTCGATATGTTGGACGAATATTGCTGCAATATTGCTTTTAGGCATAGCCTTATAATATTCCTCTTTTAATATTCTTCACGTATTGTTTAATCCTGTACGAATATTCCTCTAACATTGCTAAATTAAGGAAATAGTCGGTTCATAAATATTATAAAAAAGAAAATATTTCTGAAGAATTATTTAACCATGTACGAATATTGCTCCAATATTGCTGCGCCGCATACCCTAATCTATCAGTTTGAAAAAGCAATGGAATAACGGAAATAGCGGTTGGCAGCAATATTGCTTCACTGTTGCATCCATATTTACTAGCATTGGGGGAATATTCACGAATCTGCCGAATATGACAAAGCAACCTTGAGGCAATATTGCTCCAACAATCAGAGCTATAGGGGACCCTACAAAAATGTACAAAAATCGTATGAATTCTGTCCGAAACAACAATTTTCTACACTTTTCTACATTTTCCTACATTTTCCTACAATTTTCTACGGTTTTCTATGATTTACTACATTTGGGTAACTTCACGTCAAATGTTGAAGGCCAAAATTTTAAAATTACTCAAAATTTTTTTCGACACTTCGTGCGAGATTTCCCGCACGCTCGGCAAAAAGCGTATGCTCGAAATCGAACTTTCCACATGCAATATCAAAAAGTTCTGTACGATACTGTATGGGAAAGAAATTCTCGTCTCGTGTGCCTTTCCACCCTCGCTTCGCTCGGGTATAAACGTCACACGAGACGAAAATCTACTTTTCCGCACTAGTCTCGTAATGTACTATTTACTCCTTCCAAATTAGCCCCAAAACACAGCCACGAAGTTTTAGAGCCAAATATTCAATCGTTCAAAAGAATACATAGAATTTTTACAAATTGTTTAAACAAATTTTTGTCTTTGACAGTTGAATAACAATCCTTTACTTTGTGTGAAAGGCGTACTCAACAAAACCAATTTTTTGTAGTAAAGCCCAAAAAGTATTTTTAATCTATTACTTTCAAGAAAAACTTTTTTTTTGATGGTTGAAAGTCAGAGAAAAAAGCTATGGACTTTTTAAAAAGTGAAAAAAGTGAAAAAATACATTTTTTGGTCATTTTTTAGCACATCTAATATTAATATACTCATATTACAGTTAATGTCATTTCACAAAATTTTATAGGTTAGACTGTTGCTTTTTTTTACAAAATATCTACTATGTGATAGAACTCCATCCCAGAAAGCATGAAATTGCATCAAACTCATGTTATGACAATATGTCATACTCGATGTTAAAAACTATTACGCCAGTCAAATACTTTTGTTCATGCTACTTGTATGTTCATCGTCAGTCATTCAACATTATTTACGGTATAATAATAACAACTAAAAATAGTTTTACTATTCAAAAGTAATAAATATGTTTAAAAGTCAATATAATAATATTGTAATAATCAAGAGCGTATCTTCTATATTCCAGTTTTTGTTTTACTCATTGTCTGTATACGGCATACATAAAAAATTATATAATTACATATTTCTGTTATATAAAAAAGCTTTCAATAACTAAATATAAAATATTTAATTAATTATTATAGTGCTTTAGTAACCTCCGGTTATAATGTCACACAGGCAATGAGTCCCGTTTACAAATTATTTACATCTTTATCATATAATACATTATATGATAAAGATGGCACTGCGTCGCATAAATCCGCCTTTATGTCACGCCTATCCGTTTCTCTACATAAGTAGTCCATTGTTGCACCGTGCTTATCACCCTTGCTATCGCTCGGACGATACTGCTCGGTGCAAAAATGAACTGCTAATGGCACGAATAGGCGTGAAATGGCGGATTTATGCAGTCAGTGTTATAAAATAATGTATGATACACGTGTCATAAGTCGTTCTTCATGGCACGGCGTTAAGCACACTCGCTACGCTTGGGCGCTTATACACACCGTGCCGTAAAGTGCAACTTATGCCACTAGTATCGTAATGTACTATTATAATCTTAACCGATAAAGTGGATTATGGTTCTTAACCTATATATATAGTTCTTTTTACATTTATTTTTATCTAGATCTCTTTTTGTATGTATTGATTGTCTCCTGGACTCTTCTTCCTTTTCTGCTTCTTCCCTTCTTTCTTACTTATTCTTGTCTATACTTTCCACCTTCCTTTACTCCTGTGCGTCCTCTTTTCAATCCCTTTTCCTCTCCATCCCCTCTCCCTCCTCCTCTTCTTTCCATACCTTCTCCTTTATCTCTATCCTAGCATTCTTGAATCCTGCCTCCTTTGCGATCTTCTTCACACCTATGATAGCTCTTGCTCTGGCCCTTCTTTCAGCTATAATTAGCCATTCCTCCACCTCTGCAATACCTTCCTCTTCCCACTTTTTTCTCGCCTCCAGAATTAGTTTTCAAGCGTCCTTCCCCTCACGCCATAGCTTGTAGACTTGTCTATCCTTGGTCTGCTCCACTTCGATCTTCACCCCCTCTCCAATTTCTTGCACCAGCCACTCTGTAAACCCTTCCTCCGCCTCCCAGTTCTTCCCCTTCCTCACCATCAATACCTTGTTTTGGTGCCTCGCCACTATGTCCCTTTCTTCTCTGCTCGAGCCTGATCTTTTTTTGCGCTCTCTCCTCGGACTCGCTCTTCTGCTCTCGCTTCTCGTTATCTTCCTTCCCCTGTCCTTGTCGCTCTCACCTTCCTCACTCCTCCACTCCTCCGAGTCACTCCATCCACTGTCGCTCCCACCATTTCTTCTACTTTTCTCACCTCCCATTTTTTCTTCTATCTTCTTTTGCCTCTCCTCCACTCATCTTATTTCCTTCTTAAATTTTTCTGACCACCACGCCTCTCTCATCTTCCATTTTTTTTCCTCCTTTTCCAGCTCTTTTTTATACTTCCTACTTCCTCCTCATTTCTTCTTAACCTCTTCTTTAACTCATACAGTCTCCTCTGACAAGGAAACTACCCGAGGTGTCCGCCTTCGATTTTCCTGAATTTTTAATATGTTGTAGAGGATCGAAAAATAAGAGACACGTATTTTTTTTTATCGGACCAATCCCTTATTAAAGGGGTGAAAATCGTTCTTAAAATTTACCCCCAAAAACGGGTTTTCCTTAATATCTTAAGTTCTAATTAATGTTTTGAAATGAAACAAAATGGAAAATTCTTCTCTTTAAATGACGAAACTAGCAAGCATAGTTTGGTCCCCGAGGGTGGCAACACTTACTTTTTATTTCAGAAAAACCTTATTTTTTAAACTATTTTTGTATGTAATATTTGCAATAAAATTAATTGATTATTATAAAATTCATTTTTGGGCTTAAAATAAAAAATTAAAGTTGACGTGTTTCAAAGTTTTTGCACATAAAAGCGTTATCGGGGGTAAACAACCCCTTAAGTGCAAAATATTTTCGAACTTTTAAAATAAATATTTTATGTTATATAATGCATAATTTATTTTTATTTGGGCTAATTTTTTTCTATGGGCCCAATTTCCTATTAAAGGGGTGAAATGCACCCCTAAAATTCATCCCCAAAAACGGGTTTTTCTAGATATCCCGAGTTCATATTAAAATTTGAAATGAAACAAAATGGGAAATATTTCTCTTTGAAATGCGAAATTAGCAATGAATGTTTCATCCCGTCGGGTAGCAACACTTATATTTTATTTGGGAAAAACTTTATTTTTTAAAATTATTTTTGTATATAATATTTGCAATAAAATTAAATAATAATTGTTAAAATTATATTTAAAATTACAATACAATTTAAAATTAAAGTTGACTTGTTTCAGGATTTATGCAAATAAAAGCGTTATCGGGGTAAAAAAACCCTTTCGCGCGCAATACTTCGTATCATTTAAATAAATATTTTAAGGTATATGATGTGCATATTCAGAATAATTAATCATGAATATTTTCTTTCTTAGATTAATTTGTTTATAGGCCCAATTTTCTATTTAGAAAATAAAAATCACTGACAATGAATTTGACAATTTTGTTACTGTAGCGTTCTAAATATAACAACATTAGATAAATAGGGAAATAAATAACTACATGAGTATATGTTCATTCTAACTGCACAAATATTTGTATGCAGAATCGCTGGCCTTTAAAAGTCGTAGTAGTAGATTAAAATTATTTTTATGTTATATTTTAATCTTTTTAGAAACCACTGCTTGATAATTATAATTTGCTTATAATTTTAGGATATTCATATTTGCGTATTTAGGCATGTCATATTATATTTCATTTCTGCTTCTTCATTAATACTTATTCTTAAGTAAATATTTTACTCATTTCCATTTATATATTTATGAATAAGCGATTATTTGTAAGCCCATCTTGGAATCATGGATAAAAGTAGCCAATTTCGCGGAGAAAAACATTCGTGCAAAAATAACGCGAGTGACTCTAGAGTTCGCGATTGCATAAAAACAGAACAGTTAGTCAGTATATTTTTGTCAATTCTTCTGCAAGGTACGTGTTATCGAGAGCCCGCGATTTGTTAAGAAAATTAGTTTATCCTACAACAAAATTTATTATTTTATAAAAATGAAATAATTGAAAAAATGAAGGTGAATCCTATCAACGTCATAAATTTATTATTCGCAACATTCTTGGGGCTTCAGATACCAGAAAGCCCTGTTAATAAGGATGAAATGGATTTAGCTGAAAATTTTTTGAATATTTTATCCGATAGTATGAATGATGTTAATGCGATTGAAACAATAGAAGAAGAAACATTAGATTTTCGAGAGCAATTTAAAAATTATGAAGTACAAGCAATTGAACATGACAGTTTTCAAAGAAGAAAAAGATTATGACGTTTGTTCGTACGATCATGAAGAGTTGAGCTTCGATTACATAAAAAAGCAGTTGAATATTGGAGATCAAGTAAAACTAATAAAAATCGTAGTATAGAAAGTGTTAAACATTGATTTAAATTAGTTAATTCAGAACGACAACTGCATCGATGGGCGAGCCAAATCAACAAAGGTGGAACTTACACAGAAAAATTATATCAGATTTCTGAATTTGTTTTAAGAGATCACAAAGAATCTATCGAAGCTGGGCATATGATTCACGATATTGATATACGTAGGTGGGCTTTAAAAGCCAAAAAATATTTGGATTTTATGATGTTAGATTTAGAGCATCTAACAACTGGCTGCAAAAATTTAAGAAAGCTTACAGAGTTGTTAGTAGAAAAATTAACAAATTTATAACAAAACTGTTGAGGACAAGGAAACTATAAATCAAGAAGCTAGTAAATTTTTTAACAGACATCAAACCACTGATTTCAGAATTTGGAACTGAAAATACCTGCAACACTGATCAAAGTGGATTTCAATTAATATTAGATTATGGACGTACATTAGCAGAAGAAGGAACAAAGACTGTCGAATGTGTTGTTTCTACTGAAAGGTGCAGCTGATTATCAGCTGATTCACATCAAAATTTATCGTTTAAAATTTATTTATTATTAATTACTATTATTTATTATTCGAAATTATTATTATCGTTCATTTACTTAAATATATGGGTAACTTCATGTCAAGTGTTCAGCTCAAAATTTTAAAATTGCTAAAAATGTGTTTCCCTAGTTCCAATATTCAACTGTTCAAAAGTTAGAATAAATTGAAAATTTGAAAATTTTGATTTTTTTCAAAAAACATCAATTTTCATGATTTTTTAACTCAAAAATGTGAAACTTTTTGTATAGCACATTAAATGGGAAAAAGTTTTTAAATAGTAAGTAGAATAGCTCAGAATTTTTGCAGATCGATGCCAATAATTTTACTAATTTATACGTAAGAAAACAACATTCAAAATATGCTTAGGGCGCACGCATCACTCTGGATTTCCTTCACCAAAGGATAAAAGATTTGGAAAAAATGTTACCTTTAAAATGCGACCTTGAGTAAGATGGAGAAACGTCATAGAAAAAAGTTAGTTGGAATAAAAGCTGTCAAAACGGTGAAAAAATCCTGTTTTTGGTTAATAATAGCCCATATTATGACTATAGCGGATACAACTTCAGTACTGTTCATGTTGCTTCCACAAAATTTGATTTTTCTGTTGCTTCTTCAACATAATATATACTACAGCTGTAAAATATAATTATAAAAAATTTCTATTGCATTAATAATATCAAACTTCTTCATGTGGCACCGTAACCTATTGCAATGATTGATCTGTCAACAAATTTATTATCTGCTACTTATAAGCATGTAATTCTTTTTCATCACTAACTAAAGTATAAATTTAACTACTAAAAAGTATTCTTCTTGTACAAAAATCATGAATAAGTAAAATAGTTATAAGATCATGATGTAATAATAATGAAGAATTAACCTATTCTCGTACGTGTCACCTCTTGCTTTGTTCAATATTTTTACACTAAAAATTATATAAATTCAATTAGAAACTCTAATACTTTCAGATATAATTAGCTTTAGTAATACAAGGACTGTCAACAAAAATGACTATAAATTTATAATTTAGATTATATAGTACAATCATTTACTATTACAATAACTATAGCATTGAAAAAAGTAATAGAACCTTTTTTAGCCATTGGCTCAAATTGAATTTACTAAACACCAGCAATAAATACTAATTTAAATTGTTTATTTATACAATTTAGTAGATTTCTCATAAGTCATATTCGACTTTTGCCATACTGAAATTTTAATCCCAGCAGTGACAAGTCCATATCATTTTATTAATAATACATACCTTAAAACATGTTTAACTGTGTTTTCAGACTAAATACCTTGAATATAAACTGTTATTTCACTTCATACTTTTCCTATTTGAATTCTTCTATTATTAGTTTCCTTCTTATAATCTTTTAATCTGAAAAAAAACATAATCACAAAGTATCACTCAAAATTAGAAGAAAAAATTTGTTAAAATTATTAATTTTTTTTTCAAAAGATTCTACTTATCTGAGTTGGTTCCAATTTATTCCATTCTCAGCCAAATTTTATTTCAGTATTTTAGCGTTTTTAAATAAATAAAACTCTAAGCAGACAGCACGACTGCTGCATGAATTTTTTTATACTTGAAGGAGATTCCACATAAGTTGTGGCACATAGTCTTAGGCCATTTTTGTCGTACGATTTTAGGGTGAGTATTCAGTAATTTATGTTGCGATTTACTAGCACGCTGCAATAGAAAACACACATAAGAACGGACATTTAACCTACCCGCTGTCACCCGCATTGAGGAAAGGCCGTAACATATTGAACGTCTGTCGTGGGTCATATCATAAGTATGCGCTGACTTCGCGCTCGCTTCTCTCATTGGTTACGAGCTACGACGACCAATGAAAGAAGCGAGCTCATGTGCTCTCTCCGCGCGCATTCGCGTCCGTTCGCGTGCAATTGCTCTTATGGGGTATATCAATTGCTCCCTAGTAGAAATGAACAATGAAAATAACTGTAAATAACTGTAAAAAACTGTAAATAACTGTAAATAACAGTTTATAACAGTTTATAAGTGTTTGATTTGAGACGTTAATAACAGTTATTTACAGTTATTTACAGTTATTTACAGTTATTAACAGTTATTACCAGTTATTAGCAGTTATTAACAGTTATTTACAGTTTTGCAGAAAAGTACCTGCGAAAACGGAGGTGCTGATAAAAGTTAGTTACAGTTATTAACGGTTATTAACAGTTTTTAACAGTTTTTAACAAGTATTAACAGTTATTAACAGTTATTTACAGTTTTGTTGATAAGAAAAAAGTTAGTATTATAGCGAAAAAAATAAACTGTTTATAACTGTAAATATCTGTAAATAACTGTTAATAACTGTTAATAACCGTTAATAACTGTTAATACCCTTTATCAGTACCTCCGTTTTCGCAGGTACTTTTCTGCAAAACTGTAAATAACTGTTAATAACTGTTAATAACTGTAAATAACTGTAAATAACTATAAATAACTGTTATTAACATCTCAAATCACACTTATAAACTGTTATTTACAGTTATTAACAGTTATTAACAGTTATTTACAAAAATCATTTCCGCTAGGGCTCTTATTCAAAAGCCCAAAAGTTTTTTGCAGTATGTTATATGGTTTTTTTACGTGACGAAAACTTATGTTTTCGATAGTCAGTTTTGTACATACCCTGTCTTTATAGTAGTATGTGAGTAATTCTCGCGTGTATTCAACTTTTATGATACTGGACTATATTTTACAAATGAAGGGCTTAATTTGTAAAAAAGCCTAGTTTTGAATTCAGTCGTCAATAAGCCCCCGCTCCCTCCTCTTTGTGAAGTAATTCATGAGTAATTGTATAAAGGCATTATATATCTCAGAGGTGCTAATATCATAATAATACCCGTGCGAACTTTACAAAAACTAACCATTCATATTGTTATTATATAAATTTGACTTCGATTCAAAAATTCACCTAAATCATCTTTAACACCTACTACTTTCAGTACTTTATGGTTAAAGTATGTGCCTATTCTTTAAGGACATATACAACTAAAAAAACAAAGGAAGCTAGGTTTTAGAAAAATCAAAAAGATTTTAGTTTTATTGATTTAAAGAAAAATACCTCTAAAATATTTTAATTAATTATAAACTCTACGTGTTCTGCTTGTCAAAATAAAAAAAATCGTATATTGTAGATAGATGTGCATTATTTGAATTTTTGGCAATACTTTAAAGATGGCTGATTTACTACGAAATTCATTTACTAAAACAATATTTTTAGCTGGCACACCTACAAAAACAACCTAAAATCTAACAGCAGTGCTGTGAACTTTTTTTTATATACGTTTTGAAATTATATTAGGCCGTTAAATTATTATCACCAGTATGTATATTTCAAAACGCTATGTGAATGATATTTTTTGTTACATATTCTGAATTTAATAGTAAGTACATTACGATACGAGTGCGGATGCACCTACGCAGCGCATGAGTATCGTATACTATTTTTCCTATCAAGTTGCGCAAAGTTCGAGACTGAACACGCACTTGCGCACGCAAACTACCACTGTTCTACAGGCTGAGACGAGCGTGTAGAAAAGTGGCAGTTGGCACACGCAAATGCGTGTTCAGTCTCGAACTTTGCCCACGATGATAGGAAAATAAATTATATTTTCATTAGGCTAATAATTTAATAATTTATCCGTTAATATAAAGAAATTTTTAACGAACTTTTTAACGGAGGACCAGTGTTTTTTTAAGTAAGTTTATTCTTTTCACAAAAAAAAAATTTTTATCGTTGGATACAGATAGCCGGTATGTCCGATATCTAGCAAACTTATGACTCGCGGCAGAAGTTCAATATGTTACGGCCTTATCTCAATGCGGGAGACAGCGGGTAGGTTACATGTCCGTTCTCATGTGTGTTTTCTATTGCACCGTACTAGTAAATCGCAACATAAATAACTGAATACTCACCCTAAAATCGTACGACCAAAATAGCCTAAGACTATCCCGGTCAAAAATATCCAGTTGGGAAATCCAACTGGATTTTCCAAGAGGGAAATCCAGCTGGGGAAGAGTGGATTCCAACTGGATTTTGGTGGATTTCCCGTCGGATTCCCAGTTGATGATACCAAATATTCCCACCCATTTTTAACTGGATATTTAAGTGGATTCCCACCTAGATATAACAGGATTCCTATGCATTATTAACTGGATTTCCATTGAATAGAAAAGCGAAAGTTAGATGGATTCCCATCTATATTAAACTGGATTTTTACATGGATTTCCGCCGTCACGCTGGGATTCCCATTTATTATTAAGTAGAATTTTGAGTGGATTCCCATTTAATAGAAATGCGAAAGTTAGGTGGATTCCCACCAACATTTAACTGGATTTTTACATGGATTTCCGCCTTCGCCCAGGAATTCCCATTTATTATAAGTGGATTTCCATTTAATCCAGTTAAAAATGGGTGGGAATATTTGATATCATCAACTGGAATCCGAACGGGAATCCGACTGGAAATCCACCAAAATCCAGCTGGAATCCACTCTTCCCCAGCTGGATTTCCCTCTTGGAAAATCCAGTTGGATTTCCCAACTGGATATTTTTGACCGGGAAGACAGTGAAAAAACCCTGTTTTTCAGTGCTATATAGTTATTGTAATAGTAAATTATTGTACTATATAATCTAAACTATGAATTTATAGTCATTTTTGTTGACAGTGCTTGTATTACTAAAGCTAATTATATCTGAAAGTATTAGAGTTTCTAATTGAATTTATGTAATTTTTAGTGTAAAAATATTGAACAAAGTGAGAGGTGACACGTACGAGAATAGCTAAATTCTTCATTATTATTACATCATGATCTTATAACTATTTTACAATATTCATAATTTTTGTACAAGAACAATACTTTTTAGTAGTTAAATTTATACTTTAGTTAGTGATGAAAAAGAATTACATGCTTATAAGTAGCAGAGAATAAATTTGTTGACAGATCAATTCTTGCAATAGGTTACGGTGCTACGTGAGAAGTTTGATATTATTAATGCAATAGAAATTTTTTATAATTATATTTTACAGCTGTAGTATATATTATGTTGAAGAAGCAACAGAAAAATCAAATTTTGTGGAAGCAACATGAACAGTACTGAAGTTGTATCCGCTATAGTCATAATATGGGCTATTATTAACCAAAAACAGGATTTTTTCACCGTTTTGACAGCTTTTATTCCAACTAACTTTTTTCTATGACATTTCTCCATCTTACTCAAGGTCGCATTTTAAAGGTAACATTTTTTCCAAATCTTTTATCCTTTGGTGAAGGAAATCCAGAGTGATGCGTGCGCCCTAAGCATATTTTGAATGTTGTTTTCTTACGTATAAATTAGTAAAATTATTGGCATCGATCTGCAAAAATTCTGAGCTATTCTACTTACTATTTAAAAACTTTTTCCCATTTAATGTGTTATACAAAAAGTTTCACATTTTTGAGTTAAAAAATCATGAAAATTGATGTTTTTTGAAAAAAATCAAAATTTTCAAATTTTCAATTTATTCTAACTTTTGAACAGTTGAATATTTTGCTCTAAAACTCTAGGGTTGTATTTTGGGGCCAATTTGGAACTAGGGAAACCCATTTTTAGCAATTTTAAAATTTTGAGCTGAACACTTGACATGAAGTTACCCATATACGATTAACTAATGTATTTAAAATCATGTACACTGTCGCAAAGAAGTTTTGAATGACTTGTCATAATTTAGGAATGTAAAATTAAAATTAACAATAATAAATGATAATAATAATTAATAATAAATGAAAATATCAACATGATTTCCAGGTGCATATCAGCTGATAATCGGGTAACTATAAGGTGACTGTCACGTGATTATCAGCTTATTTTGATCTGAAAATCCTGTTGATATTTTCATTTATTATTAATAATTATTATTATTAATTATTGTTAGTAATGTTACATTCCTAAATTGTAACAAATAATTCAAAACTTCTTTGTCAACATCTACATTTTTCGACATTTTTTCGAACACATTAATTAATCGTAGATTATCGACAACACATAGTTATAAATATTACCTACAATTAATGCTGCTGGAAAATTGCTCTGTTCATTATTTATGGTCTTAAAAAAGACTAAAGATGAATTGGAACCAACAACTCAATAACATTTATTTCGGGCAGATAACGTATATTTGATGGCTTCTAAATCTGGCAAAATGACATCAGGTGAATGAAGTTAAATAAAGTGTACTTGTATTCGTAAAATTGTATCTTGTATTTATTTTAAACATTTTACTTGTAAACTTGTAATTTCAATAGACTCATATTAAAAAAGATTTACAATTATTAGTAACTTATTTTTCAAATAAGGTATTTTAATGTAAACTCTGAAAGTTACAAAAAAGTTTTTGTAAATTATTAATAAATTTTATTATTATTTATCTTTGTTAATTTGATTTCATGTAATAAATCGTTATCAAAATTAGTGATGTAACCCAAATAGCAATAGTTTACTGTAATGATCTGCGAAATTTATCTGCTTATAATTTATTTTCAGATCATTTTCGAAAATGGTTAAGGGATGTGTTTTTTCCAAATGTTGGAAAAAAAAGTTTGTTATTGTTAGATTCTTTGAGCGCACATTGCACAGAAGCAGTAGAAAGAGAAAAACTTGATGATAAAAACATTAAACTTTTAAAAATTCTTAAAGGTACAACGGGAAGAATACAACCACTGGATGTGTTTGGCTTTCGTATATGGAAAAATTTTGTAAGATACTTTTCCGATAGTGTAATTTTGTTGGATAAAGATATAAGTTTGAACGTACGAAATAGTGTAATTAAATTACAATCTCTGGTGCACAATCAGTTATCATCTCCTCGATACGTAAATCTGTTTAAATACTCTTGGTATAAAAGCGGCCATATCGATAATAAACAAAATGAATTTGTAAATCCGGTGAACTTTAGCTTTGGTGGATCCCAAGCTCATTGTGAGGTACCACAATGTAAAAATACTGCTATTATAAAATGTTCATTGTGTCAGAAATCACTGTGCTTAAAACATTTTTTTGAAGATTTTCATTACTGTTCAACCTATAATCTTTAAAAAAAATTAATTGTGATAAGGGACACACCTTAAGCTCGTTTGTATATTTCGTTGAATCTTTTTTGACAATTTTTGAAAATATACTTATATTTTACTTTTAATAAAAAGTAATTATATATTAATAACAATTAGCTTCTAAGTAGATAAGCTAGGCCGGTTCTGGATCACCGGTAATTATGCAATGGCCAATAACCCATATCCGGTCAAGACCTGTTTGATACAGAACCGGCCTAGGGTTTCTGGATCACCCACACGGAGAGAAATTTTGTAGTGAAAATTACAAATATTCGAGACAAAATTACCAGTTTCTATGGTAATGGATGGACAGACTGACAATTTCAAACTTTTTACCAAAGTGCCTTGGTAAAATTTTTTTAGTTAATTTAAATTAAAAAAATTAACTTTTTTTATCCATATTGATGGATATATAGCATTTTAATATAGAAATAGAAACAGAAACAAGAATGAAAAAACATTAAACTGAAAAAAATTTTTACGGAAGCGGGATTCGATCCGACGATCTTTGGGTTGAGAGTCCGATGTTCTACCGACTGCGCCATGGAAGCTGTTACCAACAGTCATTTGAATCGCCGTTATTACTTACTGAAAATATGTGTATTGTTTTCATTTTAACGTCGCGCACGCCTCTAGTATCAATCTTCTGAAACACAATAATGCGCAGTGCGCATGCGCGAGTACACAAATACCAGGTTATTTGGTAAAATTTATCAGTTTTCTTAGTAAAAATTCTTAGGTTACCTTATAAAAATGACTAGACCTCAATTTTTACTAGTGTGTCTGGTAATTTTTATTCAGATAATTTGGTATTTTTTTTAAGTGGTTATGGTAGTTTTTCCTGGGAAACTTATAAATTGTATTAGAAACCTGGGAATATCACGGCTTTTGACAGTCTATCCATGCGCTGCCAAGGCACCTTGGTAATTTTTACTCTAAAATTTCTCTCCGTGCATAATTACGCAATGGTCAATAACCCATATCCGGTCAAGACATGTTTCATACAGAGCCGGCCTAGGGTTTCTGGGTCACCTGTAATTGTCTAATGCCCAAGACCTGTTTGATCTAGAACCGTCATACCGGTGCTGGCTTATCCGCACGTCAATAAACCGAGGTGAGCCAGAACCGGCCTACTGATTCTAGATCATATTAGGTCTAGCCGAAAGTCAGGCCCTGCCCTGGGGATGGGATAGGACGACGGGCAGCGAACGGCCAACGGCGAGCGGCACACCAGCCTGCCGCAAACGGGCAGCAGTAGCAGTCGGCTGTGGACGGCCAGCGGTGGGCGGCCAGCTTCGGGTCAGCTGCTGCTCTCAGTCAGCGGCTCTTATCTTCTAGTAACCATTTAGAACTTTTTATAAACCTTTTGCTCGGGAAAAGAATATGTGTTTGTGGAAATTTTTTCCGAACATTATTTCCACTGTGACTTTTTTGTGTCGTTCTGTATCAGTTGTTGTTGCTCAGGAGCAACGGTCGAGCTGCTTTGACCCATTATTACCCACACAGCATGTATTAATTCTGAAAGGATTCTGAAAGAATACATGAAATAATTTTATTCTTTCCGAAATCATTCAGTGAAAGGTTTCTGTAATAATGCTATGTCCGGGGTATTTTCCTTTCAGAATTAATTCACTGGAATAATTCAAAAATAATTTATATTATCATTGCAAAATTTTTTCAATCAAAGATTCCTGAAAGGATTCATGGATTATTACCAAAAGGTTACTAAAAGATATTTCAAAATTATTTCTGAAATTATTTCTGAAAGGAAAATTCCCCGGACATAGTATTATTACAGAATCTTTTCAATGCAAGCTTTTTGTAAGAATTCATGAAATCATATTAAAAATTAATTAGAAAATATTATGGAAATATTACTAAAAACAAAAATTTCGAAGAGTATAAATCCAGTATTATTGCAGCATCCTTTCAATGAAAGATGTCTGAAAGGATTCAGGAATTAATTTTGTGGATTGATTACAAAATATTATGGAAATATTACTAAAAAGAAATTTCGAAGAGTATAAATCACGTATTATTGCAGAATTCTTTCAATGAAAGATGTCTGAAAGGATTCAGGAATTAATTTTGTGAATTAATTAGAAAATATTATGGAAATATTACTAACAAGAAATTTAGAAGAGGATAAATCCCGTATTATTACAGAATCCTTCTAATGAAAGATGTCTGAAAGGATTTAGGAATTAATTTTGTGAATTAATTAGAAAATATTATGGAAATATTACTAACACTAAATTTGGAAGAGGATAAATCCCGTATTATTACAGAATCCTTCCAATGAAAGATGTCTGAAAGGATTCAGGAATTAATATTGTGAATTAATTAGAAAATATTTTGTAAATATTACTAACAAAAAATTTCGAAGGTTATAAAATCCTGTATTATTGCAGAATCCTTTCAATGAAAGATTTTTGGAAGGATTCAGGAATTAATATTGTGAATTAATTAAAAAATATTTAGTAAATATTACTAACAATAAATTTCGAAGGGTACAAGGGTATAATCCCGTATTTGAAGGTACATTTTTATATTTTAGAATATTATTTAAATAATATTCTAACTATTTTTACATATATTCACATTGTTAATAATTTTACACTATTTTATCGCAGAAAAAAACGCAGAAAAATTTTTTACATGATGGAGATTCGAACCCGGGTCGCTCGGGTACTACGCAAATACGCTATCCATTACGCTATCGCTCGCTTGCTAGATCACTTCATTTTCATCATTGTATACTGCAACATGAGTGACACGATAAATTAGAACATTTATTCTTAATATTACTTTATTTTTTAATATTAATTTTGATCAATTAATTCATAGTTATTTAATATTTTTAGTTTATTAAATATTGTATTAAGTGGATGTGAAACATGTATAAAGAGAGCTCTTCCTTACCGACGTTATAAGTTTTTGCATTTTTTTGATCTTACATTCAACTTTTGATGAATGAAGCTCTTCACTGCCCTCCGTAATTGCATAAATAATACACCTATGAATTTTTCAGAAATTCTGTTCATTATTTTTTATAAATAACTGGTAGAAAATTTTTCAACCCGTTTCCTGTAAAATCTATAACGAGCAATAACTTGAAAATTTACACATAGTGTATTTTTGTCATTGCGAAGGGCAATAAAGAGCCCTTTTCCCGAAATTCGATAAAAATAAAAAATGATAATTGCATATAATGCAGAGATGAATAGGATGAGCTCTACCTTACCGACGTTATTATTATTTGCAGTGTTTTCCAATTTAGAATCAACTTTTAGAGTCAAAGGCTCTTTACTCTTGGCAGGCGTATAAATAATATTCCTGTCGATTTTCAGGGGACTTCTAAACATTGTGAAACTGAAAGAATACTATTATGAAAAATAATAAAAAATATTGCTTATTTTTAGTACCTATATTATTTATCTTTAAATGTTTTTTTTTCCTTTTATTTTAAGTTTTTATATTCTTACATTAACTTTTCAAATTAATATTTTTCGCAATTAGTAAATGTTTCAATCTATCTTAGTTCACAAAAACGAAAAATTATATACCCCGCACAAAATTTAATACGTTCTTTAATAGGATCATACGAATGTAGAAAACAATGGACGACTAAATCCGATCATTATCCAATCATTTCATTTTTTTCATTATATAGTGCAAAATGACTGACAAAATAAATTAGAATATTTATTTCTAATATTTCTTTACTTTTAATATTAACTTTGTTTAATTAGTATATACTTATTTAATAAGTTTTGTTTATTAAATATTGTAATAATTAGGACTTATTTGATTGAAAGAAATTTGAATTAAAAACAAAATAAATACATTATACAATGCCTCTTATATACGAACACTGCCCTTTTCGTGTTGAATAATTGTAATAATTTCTGAACTATTTTATGTTTTCTTTCAAAAAATCTTTTCAAGGTTCTTTCAGGAAGAATTTGTGTAAATATTTTTTTTGCTATTTTGTTTTAAAAAATTTTATTCTAAAAATCTTTTTCAAACGAATTCTAAATTATTTCTTGTATTAATTCACATGAGTTTCCCGGAAGATTTCATGAAATAATTCATGAAATGATTTTCAATAGATATTGAATTATTTTTGTGAATGATTAATTTATATCTTTCTGAAACTATTTCTGAATTATTTCATGATATAATTCTTGAAATGATTTCTGAATTGTTTTACGTTTTCTTTCAAAAAATCTTTTCAAGGTTCTTTCAAGAAGAATTCATGTAATTATTTTTTCGCTATTTTGTTTTAAAAAATTTTATTCCAAAAATCTTTTTCAAAGGAATTCTAAATTATTTCTTGTATTAATTCACATGAGTTTCCCAGAAGATTTCATGAAATAATTCATGAAAGGTTTTTGAATAGATGTTGAATTATTTTTGTGAATAATTAATTTGTATCTTTCTGAAATTATTTCTGAATTATTTCATGATATAATTCTTGAAATGATTTCTGAATTGTTTTATGTTTTCATTCAAAAAATCTTTTCAAGGTTCTTTCAGGAAGAATTCATGAAATTATTTTTTTCGCTATTTTGTTTTAAAAAATTTTATTCTAAAAATCTTTTTCAAAAGAATTTTAAATTATTTCATGTATTAATTTACACGAGTTTCGCGGAAGATTTCATAAAATAATTCATGAAAGGTTTTTGAATAGATATTGAATGATTTTTGAAAAATAATAATTTGTATTTTTTTGAAATTATTTTTGAATTATTTCATGAAAGAATACTTGCAATAATTTCTGAACTATTTTATGTTTTCTTTCAAAAAATCTTCTCAAAGTTCTTTCAGAATTAATTCGTGTAATTATTTTTTTGTAAAATTTTTTTCTTTTTTTGGAAGATTTTTTAAAATATTTTGTAAGGATTTCATATATTATTTTAAAAATTAATTTAAAATTCATTTTTTTTTTCCTTTTAAAATCCTTTCTAAATCATTTCAATGTATTAATTCATGAATTATTTCATGTAATTATTTCAGTTTTCTTTCATGCTGTGAAATAAATAATGACTTCTTTGGTTTCATAAAATTCTTAACACGCATATTATTTCTAAAGAAATAATCCTTAGACACAAACTCAATATAGTTTTACGACAAATAATTATTTATTTCAATACACGAAATACATAATATAAAAATTCAGCTTTTTCTAATATCTCTGTACTTGAATATAAGTAAAATATTTACTCAATTTAAATGAATTTTCATCTTGGAGTAAATAATGATTTCTTTGGTTTCAATACATTTCTAAAACGCATTTTTGAAGATATAATTCTTTGACACTAATGAAATATAGTTTAAAAAGAAAGAATTATTTATTTCAATACTGGAAATACAGAATCCAAGAATAAAGCAATTTTTAATATCCCTGCACTCTAAACCCTAAAGTGTGAAAAATGTAAGTTTAAAGAGTAAAATGCAGATTTTATCAGTTTTAGAGGTAAATTTAAGAATTTTGCACTTTTGCAGAAGATTGAAGTCTCCATTTTCTACTTTATAAAGTGTAAAACATTCTACTGATCTTTTAAAAGATTGATTTGATGTAATTACACTTTAGAAAAAGATTAAAATCTAGGTTTTCCACTTTATAATGTGTAAAACATTGGACTGTTTGTTCAAACGATTAATGCGATATATTTACACTTTTGGAAAAGATTAAAATCTACGTTTTCTACTTTATAAAGTGTAAAGTTATTGCTAACCTTTTAAAAGATTGATTTCATCGATTTATACTTCTGCGGACTATTCTGAAGACTTTTACACTTTTGAGGGTAAAACCCACGTCACCGTGGGTTATTCAGTTATTCTCGATTTATTATATACGAAATGTGTGTGTTTTAATGATGGGATTTCAATTTCTGAAACAAATAGGTATAGCATTCGGAAAAGCATAAAAAACCTATATATTAAAAAAATTTCTCTAGCTATTATTATTAATATAAAACGTGTTTTTTTAAAACCTTATAACTCCAAAACTAATCAGCCAATTTTCTTGAGAAAAATCATGATAATACAGAATATAAATAGCTAAAATCTATAAAAATTTGAATTCATGGTTTTGGTTAGTTTTTGAGGAAAAAATTGAAAAATGAAAAAAATGAGTTTTGTGTGTCCAACAATTACAGGAGTAAAATTGAATTAATCGCATAAAAATTTCTTCTAGAGATAAATATTGGATAGCTCTCGGCTGAGCTTTTTAGGTTAACTGATTGGTCCACAAATTTCAGAGATATATAAGATTATTTTAAAATTTTTTTTTCAAATATTATTTTTTCTAGAACGGATCGATGAATCAGCTACACATTTATAGACAACTTTGTGTGTAATGTAAATTTCCGTATTTTACAAAGTATTGTGGGAAATACGTTTAAAACTACTTTTGGCTGTACTAAGATATTAATCGCGTTCTCTCTTTTATTCATGGAATCATGAAATGTATACATAACTATGTATAGAGACAATTTTAGAATAATAATTACTTTATTATAATAAAAATAGAAAGAATAAAAATGAAACGCAAAAATATACATATAACATAGTCTCGCCGTAAAAAAAGTGCATACAAGGAAAAATAATTATTTAAATAATTCTTAATCCCAAGTAGGCTGGGGATGCGAGTTCCACGCGTATACGGGAGTCCGTCAGACGTATATAAAAGGCAAAATAATTATTTAAATAATTCTTAACCCCAAGTAGGCGGGGGATGAGAGTTCCACGCGTATAGGGAGCGCGTCAGACGTGTATACATAGCAAAATAATTATTTAAATAATTATTAACCCCAAGTGGGCGGGGAAGCGACATCCACGCGTATACAGCAGCGCGTTAGACGGGTAAACATGGCAAAAAAATTCTTAAAATAATTCTTAACTCCAAGTTGGCCGGAAATGCGAGGTCCACGCGTAAACGGGAGCGCGTCAGACGTATATACATGGCAAAATAATCATTTAAATAATTCTTAACCCCAAGTCGGCGGGGGACGCGAGATCCCCGCGTATATGGGAGTGTGTTAGACAATTATTCTAATAATTCTTAACAGCAAGTAGGTCGGGGATGCGAGTTCTACGCGTATACGGGAGCGCGTCAGACGTGTACTCATGGCAAAATATTTATTTAAATAATTGTTAAACCCAAGTAGGCGAGGGATGAGAGTTCCACACGTATACAGGAGCCAGTTAGCCGTGCATTAAATGCAAAATAATTATTCAAAAAATCTTTACCGCAAGACAGCGGTTCCCGTTTACGCGTGGAACTCGCATCCACCGCCTTCTTGCGGTTAAGAATTATTTGAATAATGGGTTTTACAATTAATGCACGCCTAACGCGCTCCCGTATTCGCGTGAATCTCGCATCCCCCGCCGACTTGGGGTGTGGAATTATATAAATAATTATTTTGCCATGTATTTACTTCTAATGCGTTCCCGTATACGCATGGAACTCGCATCCCGCGCCTACTTTGGGTTTGGAATTGTATAAATAATTATTTCGCCTTGTATTTACTTCTAACGCGCTCCAGTACACGCATGGATCTCGCGTCCCCCGCCTACTTGGGGTTAAAGTAGTAGGGGCAGCGCGGCTACCGCGCCAGAGCGGCGCCCGCGCCACTTACCCACCGAGCACTACTTACCGTCCGTCGGTAAGGTAGGGTGCAAAGTCACCATGCGAGAGGCCCGGTAGAGGGCGCATTGAACATTTACTCCATCGATAAAATGCGTACGTATGTCATGTTGCAGGGGGCATGGGGCCCTCATGTGATGTTATGTTGTAAGTGAATATAGAATATTTTTATAATATTCATATAGTGTTTAAATTTGTTAATTATAAGTAGTCTTATATTTTATAAGTATATTTTATCTTAGTATATTCAATCAGTATATTTTATATTGTATAAGATTCTACAAAGATATTTTATAAGTTCATAGAAATTTTAAAAAGTTAATGATGAGCAATTCAATGAAATTTATATTAACAATATCAAATGACTATTTTTAAATTCAAAAGAAACTTTAAAATATTTAAACAAGTTAGTTTTTAAGGAAAATTTTCTATTATAAGAATAAATATTTCATAGAGGACATTGGGATGTGGAAACTTTAAGGGAAAATAAAAAAGATATATAAGATTATTTCATATTTATTTAAAAAAGCTTTTTCATATTTATTTAAAAAAAGCTTAAAAGTAATACATAGTAGAATACATCTTAATCTACGAGTATAAAAAGTTTCAAATTAATCTTTCTACTATAAAAATATATTTAGAAACTAGTGAACATCTTAATTAAAAAGTATTACAATTTAGCAAATAACTTTGAAAATTTAAAATTAAAGTTAAAGAGAAAATTATCTAAAAACTTATAATTATATAAATTCTAGAAGGCATCCACCTAAAGATTTGACGAAGACTTCTCTATTAACTAATTCTGACTCTATGTTGAGAAGCGCCTCTGGCTTCTCCAGTAATAAAGAATTAACTTTACTTGGAAGGAAAATGTCAAAACTACTGTCTAATTCAAGAACAATTTTTAAGCCGTATTTAGTGGATACCTTTTTTAATGAGGTTATCTTATACTGTTTATTTAGCTCCAAGTCCCGTAGTCGTTTTGTGGGCAGGTATGATGGACTTCTCGCTGCTTCATTTATGAGGTCCATGACTGAAAAAAGAAATGATAAATTATTATTTATATTTTTTTTATAGAATTACTTACTTATTTATTCTGACGTATCAGAACTTTCAGGGGTTGAATATTGCTCTCTCAAGTCTTCCACCCAGCGGTATAAAGCGCAAACTATTTCAACTGAACAATTCTGTTTCCACCCGGGACAATGATTAATGCAGGCTAGCGGTCGTATAAATCCAGGAGTTCTTATAGATGGACAACCCAAATCCTCCAAGTTTCTTATATTATCGAAATAGGGTTGCAGCCAGTGTTTTTTCTGTTCACCTTTGACCCAAATTGTTAATAACGACCCCTGCGCTTTTTCTTTCAATTTGTCGAAAGCCGTTGACAGGTATGAATACGGCACCTCTCCGTGTTCCCAATGAATTCCGTGCAGATTGGATTGTAAATATCTATTTAAAATTTTTACATTCTGGTCTAAATCACTCCAATCACAGGGTGGTTGAAATGTCGCAACGTACGGCACCGGATTTAACGCATTAGGATCTATATAAGCAATTTCTTTAAATATAAAATTGCCGTTGTTATCTTTAAAACCTTGTGTATCTACAATTAGTTCCATGATAAGTTATATACTGGAAATGTAGATAACATTATTTGAATATTATTCAAGAAAAAAAGTAGAGTTAATATAATAGTGTTAAAAGTTAGAGTGAAAGATGTGATAATAACTTATTAATTCATAATACATGCAATGTAAAAAATTAAAGTCCCTACGGAGAGAATGAAAAGTTAAAGTACAATAGCTGAGAAAATCTTAGAAAAAAAAATATGAACTCATTATATGTGAAAAAGTTAAAGTAAGAGATGTGAAAATAAATTATAAATTCATGATACGTGCTATGTAAAAAATTAAAGTCCCTAAGAAGAGACTGAAAAGTTAAAGTTCAACAGCTGAGAATATCTTAGAAAAAATATGAATTCATTAAAGTAAGAAATTTTAAAGTAACTTATAAATTCATGATACGTGCTGTGAAAAAATTAAAGTCCCTACAAAGAGACTGAAAAGTTAAAGTTTAATAGCTGAGAATGTCTTAGAAAAAATTAATAATTTATAAATTCACGATACGTGCTATGTAAAAAATTAAAGTTCCTAAGAAGAGACTGAAAAGTTAAAGTTCAACAGCTGAGAATATCTTAGAAAAAAATATGAATTCATTAAAGTAAGAAATTTTAAAGTAACTTATAAATTCATGATACGTGTTATGAAAAAAATTAAAGTCCCTACAGAGAGACTGAAAAGTTAAAGTTCAATAGCTGAGAATGTCTTAGAAAAATGAATAACTTATAAATTCGTGATACGTGCTATGTAAAAATTAAAGTCCCTACTAGGAGACTGAAAAGTTAAAGTACAACAGCTGAGAATATCTCAGAAAAAATATGAATTCATTAAAGAAAGTGATTTGAAAATAACTTATAAATTCATGATACGTGCTGTGAAAAAAAATTAAAGTCCCTACAGAGAGACTGAAAAGTTAAAGTTCAATAGCTGAGAATATCTTAGAAAAAGGAATAACTTATAAATTCGTGATACGTGCTATGTAAAAAATTAAAGTCCCTACGAAGAGACTGAAAAGTTAAAGTTCAACAGCTGAGAATATCTTAGAAAAAATATGAATTCATTATACGTAAAAAGTTAAAGTATCTGAAAGTTTAAAATAGTAAGTATAAGATTCCTAAGGGACTTATAATATGAATAGTGTGAAAAAGTTTAAGTATGAGACGTGAAAATAACTTAGAATTAATTCGACAAATGAATTTACCTTTTATAACTGTAAGAAAAGTGTTGTATTAAGATTCAAGACTTTAAAACTTTTAAATTATAAGTCCTGAAAGAAGAAATTATTAAAGACCTGTAAGAATGCTATATTAAAAGTATTAGAGCTGAAATAAGAAAAAGAAACGAGTGGCTAGGACCCAGCTCGCCTAACCTTTATAGTAAGGAAATGTTTGTAAATACTTTTTATCAGCCCAAACTTAAAAGTTTCTCGGTCATGCGCAGTTCGTCACCTACCAATCTTTCCTCACTCATCTATGAATCTTTTACGTTACCACGCATGTGCATACGATCATCTATAGATCTTTCTTCTTTAATCTAAAATGAATAACTATACCGTGCAGGTGCACTGCCATCTATCAATCTTTAAACTGTCGCGCATGCGCACCTATATACCGACAGTGGATAAAAGGCTGCGCGTCAGTCCCATGAGGCTTAGTCTCCTTACCAAACGTAAGTATTTCATATAATTACTTTTGATTTTCAGCTTATTAATATACAATCCTTACAGCTTATTGATCTATAGTTTAACTTATAATGATTCAGTTTTTCTCTTCATTATATTAATGTAACTTAAAGTTTTCGATTATAATAACTTCGTCTTTTCAACGTATTAACATATATAATTTTCAATTCTCTAATACTTTATCATTTATAGTTCTATAAAATTAAATTTTTTTTTTAATGCTTTGCTATTAGTTTATAATACTTGAACATTTTTTAGATACATCTCATTATTTCAAGTTGATCAGTGCTACTGAGCTTTGAGAGTATTTTTTCGTTACCGTCTGAAAATAGCTTGAAAGATTTTCATCTAATATACCGATAGTTGCTGCAGAAGTCTATCTTTTCACTAGTTAAGTTCAAAACGAATTGGTAAGTTAATATAAATTAATTTAAACCTTTTTTTTTCTCAAGTTCATTATTCTTTTTCCACTTAAATTTTTTCAATATTTCACAAATATTCCTTTTCAATTAAGTGTTTATTTTATTTAAAATTTTTTATTCAAATGTATAATACTAGAACTTAGCAAACTATAATTAACTTTGATAATTATAAATGAAACAGTACATTCTATTATGTATTATTATATATTTCTACATAACAATAAAGTAAAACTATTCTGTAAAATAAAAATGAGCCAAAAATATGTAATACTTTTCGACTAAATGAAAGGGCTTCATTCAAATAACAATTGATTAAATAAAATATCATTAATATTGTTAGTTCGCGAAGCAACCGATAAAGAATTAGTTTAGAAGTAAAATTCAAGAAAATTTCGGAAAGGCAGTTTAGCGAGCCAGCACATGTGTGAACGATATCGTCCACCCGCGCGTCACTCTCGAAGCGTTCATAAAACAAAGGACCCTAAGTGCTCCATTGAAAATCTTTCCAAAATCCAAATTTTTTCTATAAAGGGCATTATATATTGAAAGCGTTGCTTTTCTCGCTACGTATAATATACAAGATTCAGTCTTTAGGAAGTGTTCACGCAAGCAACTTCGTCCGATTTGGAAAATTTTAAAAGTTAAAAATGTATAAAAGTACAGAGATCTATGTGACGGAAATCAGAAGAATCATTGTAAATAGTGTACAACATAAATGTGAGTGGGAAAAGTTAAAGGAAAAAACTATAGATCTTCCTGAAATATGTCCATTTGCAGAAGATCATAGAAAGGACCCGAGAATTGTAAGAAATCTACCAACGCTATGTTATGAAGTTTTGAATGAGTGTGAGGACTATCAGGTAAGTTTAAAAACTATTATTAGTTTCAAAATAAATTATTATTATTTTAGCGAATTGCGAAATTGTAGCTTTTATGAAAATATTGCAATTTTCTCTATCATTTTAACGTAAATTTATAATTTTTTTATTTATTTTTTCAAAACTACCTAAAAATTATAGTCATAGATTTTATCGTATTTGAAAAAATTTTATGATTTGATAGATACCATAACAGTGTTTTATTATAATGTAATATTTTATCTTTTTATAAAGTAATGCATAATTTTTCTAATTAAATTATATTAAAAAAGTATGCTTATTTGTAGGAAGAATCACCGCAATCACCTGTAGTGTATAGTATACGCAGAAATGAAGTGGTAAGCAATATAGTATTTTTTTATGATACATATGCTATATATTTTATTATAAATATATATTTTTTATTTTCAGCTCAATTCATCACAAAACCATGTGGAAAGTAGTGAAAATGTTTTTCTAGTCCAAAACCAGGAGCAAGAAAAAACATCCAATATATTTAAAAACTTCTTCCAATAGTTAGACCTCTACCCGAAGTAATTTCACCAATAGATCAACCCTCGGAGTCATTCAATATCATAGAAGAAATACCTTTACCACCTTCTCCGCTAAGGGAGAGCTATACGCCAGAATCGTTTACGTTTGAATTTGGTAGCTGGTCAACGCCACCGTTAGAGCCATACAGTCCACAATCATTCGATTTAAATTTATTGAATTCTCCACCGCCCGCGAAGCTAATAACAATTCCGAATCCTGCGCATAATCCTACCATAGACTATCAAGTTCGTGCAGAAATGAAAAAATATTAAATATAGAAGAACCTAAAACGGATAGGCAAACATTAAAAAATGAAATTCTCCCTAAAAAAAAGAGAAAAACGGATAAGCAAACATTAAAAACTGAAATTCTCCTTAAAAAAAGAGAAAACGGATAAGCGAACATTAAAAAATGAAATTCGCGAGTTAGTTAAGTTTAATTAAGTTTATATAGTATTTTATGTATAATTTTTTTATAGTATTTCACTATTTATAGTATATAAATAATTTTTATAATATTTACACTATATTTGGCATAATCATTATTGTATTAAAACTATTAATTAATTTTGTATGATTTCAATGATCTACCTTGTCAACGTTTCAGGCATTCAATTACGCCTCTTCTCTCAATATATTTAATAAAATATATTTAATAAAATAATTACGACGCATCATTTCTTATACCCTACGGGGCATATATGAACTCTTCGAGTAGATAGTATCCCCTCCCCCTCCCACTCTACATTCTCACTATGTACCTCTCACTCACGCGTCCCTCACTTGTGGCCCACTGCCACGTCGTCTGCTAAGATTTTAAAAGTATTGCATAAGGCTTTATACCAATCATTTAATCTTTAATTTTATTATAATGTAAGTTAAATCTTATAAAATACTATCTAATTATAACTGCCTAATACAACTAAACTGTTTCTATATTATCAAATGCTGATCTAATATTATACAAAATCATTGATTATTTTAATTTCTCTTCATCATTTTTTTTTATCAATAATTATTTAAAATGATAACATAATTTTTTAATTTTCAGAATACACTTACGAAAAAAAAGTCTTTTTTTAATTTGAAAAAATGGATGAAGTTAAAGATCTTTGTCAGGAACATGTGAAAATTTTTGAAGAGGTGGAAAATATTTTAATATATAAATCTATGGATTCCGAAGTTATTGAACAATGGGTAGAACAATGTGTTTTATCATTAGATAGTCTTCGGGAATTATTGAGAAAAAGAACGCTGACAACAGCTCAACAACAATCTATTTTATACGCCATAGCAAGGATTGAGAGTATCAAAGCAAAGCTTGATGCTATAGGAAAAACTGGTTATGGAATAGTACCAGATTTAAAAACGGATGAAATCGAGCATCGAGTTCGTTGGATTGATATTGAAAGTGCTTTTAATAAAAGGGTGAGAACTAGTATAATTGCAAATCTTGTACATATAGATATATCAACCTTTTTAAAGGACGCCTCAGTATTGTTCTGCCAACAAGTGAAGAAAATTTTGAAAGATATTCGATGTGCCATGAAAATTAACACTGTACTATCTTGTTCATTCAAGAAACTTTCTTCTGATGTAAATGAAGATTCACAGGAAAGTATTGAAACGAAACATTTCAATACGCCAAACGCTGAAGTGGTTTTAGGTACATCTTTAAGTGAATGGTTTGATAATCATGTTTTAAATAAACTTTTGGCTGAGGTAGAAGAATTTCAAGAAAAAGATTCTGGATGGACTTTAAATTCTATTATTAATATTCAAATTAATATGAATAAGTTCAATCCATTGCGCAGTGGTAATTCATATTTACCTTTACCACCATTTTTAGATAAAAAAATGCCTGCATTAATATTCAAAACAAAGATAATCAATGCTTTAAATGGGCAATATTATCTGCTTTGTATCCAGTAAACCGTAAAAATCATCCTAACAGGGTTAGCAATTATCTTCAGTATGAAAATAATTTAAATATGACAGGTATAGAATTCCCTGTTACGATAAAAAAAATTTTCAAGTTTGAAAAACAAAACCCTTTAATATCGGTTAATGTCTTCGGATTGCATGAGAAAAATGTGATTCCCTTTTATTTGACACATGAAAAAAAAAGAAAATCATGTAAATCTTCTTTTATTAGAAAAAACAATTAAGGGACAGCTGAAATCACATTACATATATATAAAAAATTTATCACGTCTAGTAGGAGGAAGTTTATCACATAGAAAAAAGAAGCGATATATATGTGATAGATGTTTAAATTTTTTCTTTAGTGAAAATAATTTAAAAGAGCATGAAAGAATATGTAAGAATATTAATGATTGCAATGTGAAACTTCCTATAAAAGGTAAAGATATCATCTACTTTAAAAATTTTAATTATAAAGAAAGATTACCATTCACAATATATGCAGATTGTGAATGTCTGTTAAAGCCTGTACTAGAAAACCAGGAAGATGAAGGTTTGGCTAATACTTTATCGTTTCAAAAACATGAAATGTTTAGTATAGGATATTATTTGAAGTGCAGTTTTGATGACTCTTTATCTGAATATAGATTTTATCGTGGGGTTAAACCAGCTATGTGGTTTGCTAGTGAATTGAAGGTAATACATGACCGTATTACTAATTTATATACAAACCCACGATCTATGCCAATTTTAACACCGATAGAAATGATTAATTATTTCAATTCAAAAATTTGTCACATTTGTAACAAATTATTAGAAAACAGTGATAAGGTAAGAGATCATTGTCATCTCTCAGGAAAATATCGCGGTCCTGCTCATGCTAACTGTAATTTGAATTATCAAGATTCAAGAACGATTCCTGTGATATTTCATAACGTAAGTGGTTATGATGCTCACTTTATAATTAATGATATATCGAATTATATGAAAGGTGATGTTGATTTACTTCCATTGACTAAGGAGAAGTATATTTCTTTTACAAAACATGTTGAGAAAAGTGATATTAAATTTCGCTTTGTAGATTCATTTAGATTTATGCCATCTTCTTTAGAAAAATTAGCTTCATATTTAAGTGAATATAAAATTGTTTCAAAGGAGTTTTCATCTTTAGAAAAAGAAAAAATCAGTCTTTTAACGAAGAAAGGCGTTCTGCCTTACGAGTACCTGGATTCGTGGGAAAAGTTGGATGAAACTGAGTTACCTGAAAAACCAAATTTTTCAGTGTGCTAAATGGTTCAACCATATCTGATGAAGATTATGAACATGCACAAAAAGTATGGAATACCTTTAGTATTCATACCCTTGGAGAATATTCAGATCTTTATATGAAGACAGATGTTTTATTATTAGCTGATGTTTTTGAAAATTTTCGTGATCAAAGTATAAACGTATATGGTTTAGATCCAGCTCATTATTATACTACTCCAGGATTTGCATGGGATGCAATGCTAAAGTATACTGGCATACAATTAAAATTATTAACTGATATAGATATGATTTTATTCATAGAAAGAGGTATAAGAGGTGGATTAAGTCAGTGCTCTCATCGCTACGCAGCTGCAAATCATAAATATATGACTGAAAATTATGATAAAAATAAAGAAAATACATATCTAATATATTTAGATGCTAATAATTTATATGGTTGGGCAATGACTCAATGTCTCCCTTATGATTCCTTTGAGTGGATAGACGACTGTGAAAATTTAGATTTTTTCATAGATGATGATGCACCTTACGGGTACATTTTAGAAGTAGATTTAGAATATCCTTCAGAAATACATGACATTCATAACGACTTACCTTTTTGTCCTGAGCAAGCAAAACCACCGGGATCAAAACAGGAAAAACTTTTGGCTACACTTTCGTATAAAAAAAATTATGTTATACACTATCGATCACTTAAACAAGCTGTCAAAAATGGACTTCAGCTTGTTAAAATTCATAAAGTATTGAAATTTAAACAATCTCCATGGCTTAAGTCTTACATCAATTTAAATAGTAATATGAGGGCGTTAGCAAGAACTGATTTTGAAAAAAACTTTTTCAAATTGATGAATAATGCTGTATATGGTAAAACTATGGAGAATGTAAGAAAACGTGTTGATGTCAAGCTATCAACTAAATGGGCTGGAAGATATGGCGTAGAAGCACAAATATCAAGTCCCCTTTTTCATAGTATTAGTATTTTTGATGAAAATTTAGTATCCAGCTTAAAAAAGTTGAAGTTTTGTTAGATAAACCAATTTACGTTGGACTTTCAGTTTTAGACATTTCTAAAACTCTGATTTATGATTTTCATTATAGTTATATGAAAAAAATGTATAAAGAAAATTGTAAGCTTCTTTATACAGACACAGACAGCTTGATTTATGCTGTTGAATGTGATGATTTTTATGCTGATATGAAAAAAAATCTCTCAAAGTTTGATACTTCAGACTATCCCAGTGAAAACATCTTTAATATGCCTCATGCAAATAAAAAAATTGTTGGTTTTATGAAAGATGAGTGTAATGGTCAGATTCTTACAGAATTCGTTGGCTTAAGAAATAAAATGTACAGTACTCGCGTTTATGGTCAAGATCATATGAAAAAAATAAAAGGTATTAAGGTTTCAGTTGTTAAAAAAACTATAAAGTTTGATGATTTTGTAGATTGTTTGCAAAATTTATGTATTAAAAAATGACAACAGTATTCCATAAGATCCCGACTCCATAATGTAGAAACTATAAAGCAGTTAAAGATTGCCTTAAGTCCATATGATGATAAAAGATATGTTCAAGACAATAATATAGATACTTTAGCATGGGGTCATTATAAAATAAATAATAAATGAGTATATTTTTTTGTATAATAGTAATTTATATATTAATTTATAGTAAATATTCTACATATGTAATATAGAAATTTATTATTTTAGGTGTCCAATGCGTGTTAAAAAGAATGTACATTTTGATGAAAAGCTAACTGTTCATGTAATGCATGCGTGGAGGTTTGCATATCATAAGGCTCGGTGTGGAGAATGGGAACAAATTGCTCGTGACAGAGAACGTTTTAGGAGAAGAATTGATAAAGTTAATGAAATTTTGCATCCAATTCTTGTAAAAAAATGTAAGGAAATAGGTATGAAATAAAAACAATTAGTTCATCTTATTTACAATTTTATTTATTCATAAATCACTTATTTTTATCTAACTATTATGAGACTTATCAAAACCTAACCATTTTACATAAATTTTATCGCCATGTTTTTTTATAATTTTTTCTACTAAGTAAATATCAGGATATTTAGTCTTCATAAGTTCTTCTTCATAGAATCCGCCAGCGATTGGTTTATCTTGATAATCTTTCAAATGATATGTAAATGGTGATGTAGGTAATACTTTATTTATTGTAAAAATTTCTGTAGACCAGTTTGGTGTATATCCTTTCTCGAAAACAGTTTTATTTTTACTTATTCGAACTTTATCACCAAGTTTAAATTTTGTACGCCTACAAGGACGTTTAGAGGTTTTCTGATGAATGCATAAACGATTATAAACTTTATTAACTGTTGTAGAATTAACATCTGCGGGCTTCATACCAATCGTTCGGTGCTTAGTATTATTATACTGTAAAGTTAGGTCTTGCAAAATATCTATCCATTTATAACTGCCATGTAAACTAAAGTTTTTCCACATTTTGTTTTTTAATGTACGATTAAAACGTTCACAAATTGAGGCTTTGAGTTTGCTATAGGATGAATATAGATTTATATTATATTTTAGCATTAAACTTTCAAATTCTTTATTATAAAATTCTTTTCCTCGATCAGTTTGTAAATTTTTAGGTATTCGTCCTTTTTTTAATATAAATTTCATAGCTTCAGATACATTTTTTCCAGTTTTACTTTTCACTGGTACCGTCCAAGCAAACTTAGAAAACACATCAATGACAGTAAGAAGATACTTGTAACCTTTGTTTTTATGTGCATACGGTATCATTTCCACAAGATCAGCTTGCCATGTTTCATCTAGATCTCGTATATCATATTTTCGACGTGTGTAATTACGACGAGCAGGTTTGTGTAATTCTTCTACTATATCTTTTTTATTTTCCATCATCAAAGGTTATGAGTTACTTTTACGTATGGTTGCTATTTCAAATTCCAATTTTCTCAATTTATCATCTATTTCATCTCTATGGATGTCAACAATATCATCTAAATTTTTAAGCTCAGTTCTTAAGTGTGCTGTTGACTGATACACTTTTTGTACTTCAGCTTGTACAATACGTTCGAGAGTAATCAAATTTACAGCATCATTCTTATCGTTAGGAGCTGCGACATTACATAATCTTTTCAAACATTTCCTTACTATAAAGGTTAGGCGAGCTGGGTCCTAGCCACTCGTTTCTTTTTCTTATTTCAGCTCTAATACTTTTAATATAGCATTCTTACAGGTCTTTAATAATTTCTTCTTTCAGGACTTATAATTTAAAAGTTTTAAAGTCTTGAATCTTAATACAACACTTTTCTTACAGTTATAAAAGGTAAATTCATTTGTCGAATTAATTCTAAGTTATTTTCACGTCTCATACTTAAACTTTTTCACACTATTCATATTATAAGTCCCTTAGGCATCTTATACTTACTATTTTAAACTTTCAGATACTTTAACTTTTTACGTATAATGAATTCATATTTTTTCTAAGATATTGTCAGCTGTTGAACTTTAACTTTTCAGTCTCTTCGTAGGGACTTTAATTTTTTACATAGCACGTATCACGAATTTATAAGTTATTCCTTTTTCTAAGATATTCTCAGCTATTGAACTTTAACTTTTCAGTCTCTCTGTAGGGACTATAATTTTTTTTCACAGCACGTATCATGAATTTATAAGTTATTTTCAAATCACTTTCTTTAATGAATTCATATTTTTTCTGAGATATTCTCAGCTGTTGTACTTTAACTTTTCAGTCTCCTAGTAGGGACTTTAATTTTTTACATAGCACGTATCACGAATTTATAAGTTATTCATTTTTCTAAGACATTCTCAGCTATTGAACTTTAACTTTTCAGTCTCTCTGTAGGGACTTTAATTTTTTTCATAACACGTATCATGAATTTATAAGTTACTTTAAAATTTCTTACTTTAATGAATTCATATTTTTTTCTAAGATATTCTCAGCTGTTGAACTTTAACTTTTCAGTCTCTTCTTAGGGACTTTAATTTTTTACATAGCACGTATCGTGAATTTATAAATTATTAATTTTTCTAAGACATTCTCAGCTATTAAACTTTAACTTTTCAGTCTCTTTGTAGGGACTTTAATTTTTTTCATAACACGTATCATGAATTTATAAGTTACTTTAAAATTTCTTACTTTAATGAATTCATATTTTTTTCTAAATAGTTTCTAAATATATTTTTATAGTAAAATTGAAAGATTAATTTGAAACTTTTTATACTCGTAGATTAAGATGTATTCTACTATGTATTACTTTTAAGCTTTTTTAAATAAATATGAAAAAAACTTTTTTAATAAATATGAAATAATCTTACATATCTTTTTTATTTTCCCTTAACGTTTCCACATCCCAATGTCCTCTATGAAATATTTATTCTTATAATAGAAAATTTTCCTTAAAAACTATCTTGTTTAAATATTTTAAAGTTTCTTTTGAATTTAAAAATAGTCATTTGATATTGTTAATATAAATTTCATTGAGTTGCTCATTATTAACTTTTTAAAATTTCTATGAACTTATAAAATATCTTTGTAGAATCTTATACAATATAAAATATACTGATTGAATATACTAAGATAAAAAATACTTATAAAATATAAGACTACTTATAATTAACAAATTTAAACACTATATGAATATTATAAAAATATTCTATATTCACTTACAACATAACATCACATGAGGGCCCCATGCCCCCTGCAACATGACATACGTACGCATTTTATCGATGGAGTAAATGTTCAATGCGCCCTCTACTGGGCCTCTCGCATGGTGACTTTGCACCCTACCTTACCGACGGACGGTAAGTAGTGCTCGGTGGGTAAGTGGCGCGGGAGCCGCTCTGGCGCGGTAGCCGCGCTGGCGCGGTAGCCGCGCTGGCGCGGTAGCCGCGCTGCCCCTACTTAAAAATATTCTATATTCACTTACAACATAACATCACATGAGGGCCCCATGCCCCCTGCAACATGACATACGCACGCATTTTATCGATGGAGTAAATGTTCAATGCGCCCTCTACCGGGCCTCTCGCATGGTGACTTTGCACCCTACCTTACCGACGGACGGTAAGTAGTGCTCGGTGGGTAAGTGGCGCGGGAGCCGCTCTGGCGCGGTAGCCGCGCTGCCCCTACTTAATAATATTCTATATTCACTTACAACATAACATCACATGAGGGCCCCATGCCCCCTGCAACATGACATACGTACGCATTTTATCGATGGAGTAAATGTTCAATGCGCCCTCTACGGGGCCTCTCGCATGGTGACTTTGCACCCTACCTTACCGACGGACGGTAAGTAGTGCTCGGTGGGTAAGTGGCGCGGGAGCCGCTCTGGCGCGGTAGCCGCGCTGCCCCTACTTAAAAATATTCTATATTCACTTACAACATAACATCACATGAGGGCCCCATGCCCCCTGCAACATGACATACGCACGCATTTTATCGATGGAGTAAATGTTCAATGCGCCCTCTACCGGGCCTCTCGCATGGTGACTTTGCACCCTACCTTACCGACGGACGGTACGTAGTGCTCGGTGGGTAAGTGGCGCGGGAGCCGCTCTGGCGCGGTAGCCGCGCTGCCCCTACTTAAAAATATTCTATATTCACTTACAACATAACATCACATGAGGACCCCATGCCCCCTGCAACATGACATACGTACGCATTTTATCGATGGAGTAAATGTTCAATGCGCCCTCTACCGGGCCTCTCGCATGGTGACTTTGCACCCTACCTTACCGACGGACGGTAAGTAGTGCTCGGTGGGTAAGTGGCGCGGGAGCCGCTCTGGCGCGGTAGCCGCGCTGCCCCTACTTAAAAATATTCTATATTCACTTACAACATAACATCACATGAGGGCCCCATGCCCCCTGCAACATGACATACGTACGCATTTTATCGATGGAGTAAATGTTCAATGCGCCCTCTACCGGGCCTCTCGCATGGTGACTTTGCACCCTACCTTACCGACGGACGGTAAGTAGTGCTCGGTGGGTAAGTGGCGCGGGAGCCGCTCTGGCGCGGTAGCCGCGCTGGCGCGGTAGCCGCGCTGCCCCTACTACTGGTTAACAATTATTTAAATAAATATTTTGCTATGTATACACGTCTGACGCGCTCCCGTATACGCGTGGAACTCGCATCCCCCGCCTACTTTGGGTTTGGAATTATATAAATAATTATTTTGCCATGTATTCACATCTAACGCGCTCCGGTATACGTGTGGAACTCCCATCCCTCACCAACATAGGGTTAAGAATTATTTAAATAATTGTTTTGCCATGTATTCACGCCTACTGCGCTCCCGTATACTCGTGGAACTCTCATTCCCCGCCTACTTGGGGTTAAGAATTATTTAAATAATTATTTTCCATTTATGCACGTCTGACGCGCTCCCGTATACGCGTGGAACTCGCATCCCCAGGCTACTTGGGATTAAGAATTATTTAAATAATTATTTTTCCTTGTATGCACTTTTTTTACGGCGGGACTATGTTATATGTATATTTTTGCGTTTCATTTTTATTCTTTCTATTTTTATTATAATAAAGTAATTATTATTGTAAAATTGTCTCTATACATAGTTATGTATACATTTCATGATTCCATGAATAAAAGAGAGAACGCTATTAATATCTTAGTACAGCCAAAAGTAGTGTTAAACGTATTTCCCGAAATACTTTGTAAAATACGGAAATTTACATTACACACAAAGTTGTCTATAAATGTGTAGCTGATTCATCGATCAGTTCTAGAAAAAGTACGATTTGAAAAAAAAAAATTTTAAAAATAATCTTATATATCTCTGAAATTTGTGGACCAATCAATTAACCTAAAAGAACTCTACCGAGAGCTATCCAATATTTATCTGTAGAAGAAATTTTTAAGAGATTAATGTAGTTTTACTCTTGTAATTGTTGGATATACAAAACTCATTTTTTTCATTTTTCAATTTTTTCCTCAAAAACTAACCAAAACAATGAATTCAAATTTTTATAGATTATAGCTATTTATATTCTGCATTATCATGATTTTTCTCAAGAAAATTTACTGATTAGTTTTGGAGTTATAAGGTTTAAAAAAAAACACGTTTTATATTAATAATAATAGCTAGAGAATTTTTTTTAATATATAAGTTTTTTTAAGCTTTTCCGAATGCTATACCTATTTGATTCAGAAATTTAAATCGCATCATTAAAACACACACATTTCGTATATAATAAATCGAGAATAACTGAATAACTCACGGTGATGTGACTTATTTACCCTCAAAAGTGTAAAAGTCTTCAGAATAGTCCGCAGAAGTGTAAATCTATGAAACCAATCTTTTAAAAGGTTAGCGATTATACAAGCCTATTCTATATAATGCACAGCTCAAAAAGTGACTTTACTTTCACTGATAGAAACCGTGTATTATGACCGTATCAAAACACGTCAACTTTTTAAAATTTTTACTTTCTCTAGCAAAAATTGACAGTGTAAAAAAATGTTAAAAAGTGTAGAAAAGTGTAAAAAAGTATAAGTGTAATTAAACGTAGTTTGACCCGATATTTTGGACATATTTCACATCTTTTTACACTTATCTACACTTTCTTACATTTTTGTACACTTTTGTACATTTTATAAAATCTGGAAAAATCAGTAAAAATTTACAGTTTTCTAAACTTATTTACACTTTGTTGCATTTTTCTACATATTTTTTACATTTTTCTACACTTCTCTAAAGTTAATAAAACTTTTATTAACCATAAATATCTATAAAGATAAAAAAAATGTTTTTTTTTTTTAATTTGCTTAAGTAATCTTTTAACAATTAAACATAAAATATTTCTAAATTGTTTTACGTTTTCTTCCAAAAAATCTTTTCAAGGTCTTTTCAGACAAAATTCTTGTTATTATTTTTTGCGATATTTTATTTACAAAAATTTTATTTACAAAAATTTAATTAGAAAAATTATTTCCAAAATATTTCGAAATTATTTCTTGTATTCATTCACAAGAGTTTACTGGAAGATTTCATACAATAAGTCATGAAAGGTTTTTGAATAGATATTGAATTATTTTTGTAAAATAATAATTTGTATCTTTCTGAAATTATTTCTGAATTATATCATGATAGAATACTTGAAGTAATTTCTGAATAATTTTAAATCCTATTCTTTTTAGAAAAATATTATTGCAAACATTATAATTAATGAATTCTAAATTACTTCATATATTAATTCACGCTAGTTTACTGTAAGATTTCATTAATTAATTCATAAAAGGTTTTTGAATGAATACTGAATTATTCTTCTGAAATATGCTTTGTATCATTTTGAAATTATTTCTGAATTATTTCATGATAGAATCCTTCAAATAATTTCTAAATTGTATAATGTTTTCTTTAAAAAATCTTTTCAAAGTCCTTTCAGAAAAAATTCGTGTAATTATTTTTAACGCTATATTTATTAAAAAAAATTTTATTACAAAAATTTTTTTCAAAAGTATTCTAAATTATATCTTGTATTAATTCGCACGAGTTTACTGAAAGATTTCACGAAATAACTCGTGAAAGGTCTTTGAATAGTTATTGAATTATTTTTGTGAAATATGGCTTTGTATCTTTCTGAAATTATTTCTGAATTATTTCATGATTTAATTCTTGAAATGGTTTTTATATTGTTAAATGTTTTCTTTCAAAACATCTTTTCAATGTCCTTTCAGAAAGGATTCCTGTAATTTTTTTCGCTACTTTATTAAAAAAAAAATTTATTCCAAAAATGTTTTTCAAAAGAATTCAAAATTATTTCTTGTATTAATTCACACGAGTTTCCCCGGAAGATTTCATGAAATAATTCATGTAAGATTTTTGAATAGATATTGAATTATTTTTGTGAATGATTAATTTGTATCTTTCTGAAATTATTTCTGAATTATTTCGTGATATAATTCTTGACATGATTGCTGAATTGTTTTATGTTTTCTTTCAAAAAATCTTTTCAAGGTTCTTTCAGAAAGAATTCGTGTAATTAGTTTTTTCGCTATTTTGTTTTAAAAATTTTATTCTAAAAATCTTTTTCAAAAGAATTCAAAATTATTTCTTGTATCAATTCACACGAGTTTCCCGGAAGATTTCATAAAATAATTCATGAAAGGTTTTTGAATAGATATTGAATTATTTTTGTAAAATAATAATTTGTATCTTTTTGAAATTATTTCTGAATTATTTCATGAAAGAATACTTGCAATAATTTCGAAATTATTTTATGTTTTCTTTCAAAAAATCTTTTCAAAGTCCTTTCAGAATTAATTCGTGTAATTATTTTTTGGTAAAACTTTTTTTCTTTTTTTGGAAGATTTTTGAAAGTATTTTGTAAGGATTCCATATATTATTTTAAAACTTAATTTAAAATTAATTTTTTTTCCTTTTAAAATCCTTTCTAAATCATTTCAATGTATTAATTCATGAATTATTTCATGTAATTATTTCAGTTTTCTTTCATGCTGTGTGGGTAGGGAATGAAAGCTTCTAACGACCGCAACACGCTTATATAACCCATGCCTCGTCTGACTGCTTGCGGGAAACACCTAGTGGTCAACTATATTTATTTATTTATTTATTTATTAACTCCAGAGTAAATACATAGTATTACATTACAAATATTTTTTAACAAAAAATATTTTAATCCTGCTAAGGAAAACAGACTTTCCTGTGCGCAGATCCGGAGACATTCATTCCTGCATACCTATACCCCCCCCCCCCCCCCCCCCACATACACACTCATACACATACATACTTAAAAACTAAGTGTGTTACATTTAGCAACTACACAATATAATATAAATTTCTATAAAAGAATAACAGTAGTATATGCCTGTATTAAAATTAAGTATATCTTAAAGTTAGACACGCTCAGACTTGGCATCTTATAACAGTATTATAAGAGCAAATCAGATAAGGTATAACTTTACATTTGGGTGTTTAAATATTACCTTTAATCCATTCCTTTAATTTATTCTTAGTAGTCTTTTTACTTTTATCCAAGATTTTGAGATCGTTTGTTAGTTTGTTGAATACTCCGATAGCTGTTACATAGCTATTTTTATCACTTATTGTTTTGGTCATTTTTAGCAGAATAATAGATTTGTTTCTTGTCTTGTTCCCTGAGCTAATGTATACTTCTTTAAGGGTATCATAATTATAGAATAAACTTTCATACGTAAAAAGTTGTTTTAAGTTCATTGGATTATCTGGAACAAACGTGTTTTTGTTAATAATCTTAATTATCCTATTTTGTATTATTTGCAAGAGTTGTAAATTATTTTGAAATGCTCCTCCCCACGCAATTATGCTGTAGTTAATTACGCTATGAAAGAGAGCATAATAAATGATTTTTAGAGTTTTAGTTTGCATAAACTTGGAGAGTTTATGGAAAATAAAGATTAGATATTTGGTTCTCTTAATAAGATAAGCAATGTGCTCGTCCCATTTCATATTGCAATCAAAAATTACTCCTAGGTACTTACAACTTTCAGCTCTTACAATTTTTTCATTATTAATTTTTATAACAAAGTTCTTTGGTACACTATCGCAGTAATTTCCGAAGGCGATATATACTGTTTTTTTAACATTCAGCGTTAATTTATTTAGCGTAAGCCATATAGATATTTCTTCTAGTTGTCTATTCATTATTCTTTCTACATCATCCCATGTATCCCCAGTAGATATTACTGCTGTGTCATCAGCATATGATATGGCGGTATTTCCAGGCATTGTTGTTAGTAAATCATTAATGTATACTATGAAGAGGAGAGGCCCTAATATTGTTCCTTGAGGCACTCCAGTGTTAACAGTTTCGAAATCACTTTCATTTTCTCATATCCTAACTTTTTGCTTTCTATTGCTGAGGTAGCTTGTAAGTAAGCGAGGGGCTTTTCCTCTCATTCCATATGAATAAAGTTTATCAAGTAGAATATTATGGTTTACTGTGTCAAAAGCTTTCACTAGGTCAAGAAAAGTAATTGCAATAGGTTGACTGCGATCTAAATTTTCTTATATTGTTTTTGAGATATAACAAAGGGCATCTTTTGTTCCAAAATTTTGTATGAAGCCAAATTGCTTTTTGTTTAATATTTTACTCTTAGTGATGAAGTTAAAGATTCTGTTATACATTATTTTTTCTAATATTTTAGCTAAATTTGATATCAAGTATATTGGCCTGTAATTCCCCATCTCATGTTTATGGCCATTTTTATAAATTGGAACTACTTCAGCCACTTTCAGTGCATCTGGCCATATTGACTTATCAATACAGAGATTGAAAATATGTGCCAACGTATCTGCTATGAGAGTAGCTATCATTTTGATTGTTTTAGAATTTATTTTATCAACTCCACCATTTTTCAGCTTTACGTTTTCTATGATTTTTTGAACTTCGTGCGTAACAGTTGGTTTTATAAATATTGTTTTATTATTCATTGTTGATAAATTTATTGATCTGTTTACAGGTGCTGTAATTCTATTGCTCATTTGTTCACCGAGTCTACTGTAATATGAGTTAATTGTTTTCGCTATTTCAGATTTGTCTTTAATTAATATATTATGTTCGTTTTGAATTTGACTGATCATATTTGTATTTTCTTTGCCTTTTCTTTCAAGTTTCGAGTTTATGATTGCCCAAAGTTGTCTTGGGTTGTCACTGTTTCTATCAACTATAGTTTTATCATGTTTTATTTTAGCAGATTTTATCACTTTTTCTAAGATTTTAACACAGATTTTGTATTCTGCCTTTAATATCACATTATCGGAATTTTGTTTTAGTTTATTATATAACAGTTCCTTTCTTTTGCACGAGTTGATTATTGCACTTGCGATCCAGTCTTTTCTTGGATTTTTTTTCGATTTATTTTTACTTTTTTTTGCATATTTCGCATTTTCTATAAATTGATGAATATCTTTTATTAATGAATTTATTGCTACGTTTAGATCATACTCTAATTTGTGTTTAGTCCAGTTTGTTAATTTAGCTGTATAAAGTAATTTTTTATAATTGAGACCATATTTAATTTCTTTAGTTTCATTAATTTTTGTCAGAAATTGTTTATTTAGTTCTACAAAAAGTGGATAATGATCTGGCATAGGTATCATGAGTTTGAAAGTTTTAGCATCAATCGTTTCAGTTTTAATGAATATATTGTCAATACATGATACATTTTCTGTAGTTAAGTTATACGGTCTGGTTATGCTCGTGAAACCTGGAAAATAGCCTTTTTCAAGTAGGTTGGTTGAGAAGTCCTGACTAATTATATTACATTCAAGAATGTTGATATTAAAATCTCCAATTATTAAGTGATTTTTAACGTTTCTTTTATTATGTAAGTAAGTCTTGAAATTCATATTGAATTCTGTACTTTTCATATCATGACATCTGTACATGGCGGATATTTCTAGATTACTGTTAGTGTTCAATAAAATAATTGAGTTTATGATTTTTAATCTGCCGATTTCGACGATTTCTGTGGTATGTGTAACTGTTTTTTTGATATATACGCCATCACTTCTATTAATTTTGCTTTGGTTATAATATAAATTATATTCTTTTATTTTAAAATATTGGGGATGTTCCATTTCCCATGTTTCAGAGCACACTTAATATATGGTTTAATCTTAAGACTCTTAATAAGAATTTGAAGTTTTTCAAAATTATAATTTAGACTTCTTACATATTTAGATAGAGAATCAAACTGTCCTTAACATTTCTTTCATTATTAAGAGTTTTAAGATCCTTATATGACCCTTCTCGTTGTATTATATCTTCAAAGTTTAGATGTTGTTCCATTATGATGTATTCTGTTGTAACTGTAGACAGCTAGTACATTACTGCTGTTGCAGCAGATTTCTTGGCGGAGCTTGAGATTGAAGTGGCGGAGGGACTAGGTAGTCTACTTAAGTTCGTTGGTATCGGTGTCGCTAGAGTACCAATGTATCTCGGTAAGGTAGGTTTCATTGGGCAATCCATGAAATCAACCTCTCTTTTTATTTTTGCTTTCAAAATTTCACAATTTACACTGTCATTAGCAGCATGTGCGGAATTGAAGATGGTTTTGAATTTCTCATTTCTATATGAGCAATTTGCACATTTATTATTTACACTATTGCAGTCGCTGGTTCTATGGTCTCCCGAGTACTTAAGGCATATTATTTTGTTGATGCATTTTTTCCAATTATGTCCAAATCTTGTGCATTTGAGGCATGGTTTGGTACTTACAATATCAAAAGTCTTGCAGCTTTGATGCCCAACAAAAATTCTGTTATAATTGTCCTTGATGTGTTTATACAACTCTCTTGGCACTTCGATTATGACGCTTATCTTGTTTTCTTCTTTAGTTATGTCATTAATGTGTATTATTTTACATTTTTCCTGACAGTTATTAAAGTTTCTTTTGTTAATATCCTGCTCCAGGTCTTCTTGATTCATGTTAGTGTAGTTATTGACTCCTACTACCTTCATTTTTGGTAATTCTATTTTTTCAGGTTCGGTTTTGTAGCTACTAGACAGTTTTTTATTAAGTATTTCATTTGCAGCTTTTACACTTTTATCGTCCATATATTTTACTATAATTTCGTTGTCGCTTAGTAATTTAACTTCTTTAGTTTGTATTTGTTTATCTGCAATTAAGTAGTTGCATACCTATTAGCAAATTCCTGCGGGTTAGCATTGTCTTTTTTTATCCTAGTCACTCTTATTCTTGGTATTCCTTTGGTTTTGCTTTGTTGTACACTGTTATTTGTCACTGCTGCATACTTCTTCTGGTTACTTAGTATGACGTTATGTTGTATATTTTCCTCAATCATTACTTCCTTCTCTTTTTTAATAGTTCTTTAAGCAGAGCATTTTTATCCGTTATTTCACAGTTCAATTGTTTTAAGAGCCTGTTTTCTATTTGCAGATTTTCTAGTTCTGTATTTTCAGATAGTAACGTGAGATTTAATTTAACACTGTCAACTATTTTTTGTGCACTTTCAGATATTAGAGATATTTCATTTAGTATTTGGTGTTTAATATGATCTTCTTTTTGACTTTTTATTTGCGCTATTAAGATTTTAGCTTCTTCACTGAGAATAACCTCACTACTTTTTAGGGTTATGTTAATTAGCTCCACGTGGTCGGGGCATATCACTAGAGTGTCACTAATATATTTTTTGTCTGCATTGCACTTCTCAAAATCACTTCTGTGGTACGTATTTTCGCATATTATGCATATCCCTACTGTAACCTTTTTTCTTGGGTGACATTTAAATATTTTATTCTGATTTTTGTGGGGAGGCTCTTCGGGAGGCTTAGCCTGCTCCGATGCCATCTTGGCGATGAATGAAAATGTTTTTAAGGGGGATAGGAGCCCCAACTCTCTCCTATCCTGTGAGGTTCTACCTGTCTCTCAGCCCCTCCATAAACCTTAACATTTTTTATTCATCAATATCTTCCCATTCCATGATATCTTCTCACTCCATATTTGAATCGTTGAGGGAAACTGCTTCATGCGCTTTACGTTGTATTAAGCACAAGTAGTTTTGTACGCTCCATTATGGTTAGTACACTTGTCTTGTTAGTACACAGTCACTGATCTTGGATAATCGAACGTCGGACAGCCCATTTCAGTGATATCAGTAACTTTAAAGTTGAAACGCTCTAACCACAACTTTTTTTATCTCACCAATGACAAAAATTCTGTTAGCATTTTTCAATGCATCTTGAAGAATTTTTCCGATTTCAGTATAATCGTAATCACCACCATACCACGATAGTCCATGATAGCAAAGTTCTAACCACAAATTTTCACTTTTATACTTTTCTGTTAGTCTTCGCCAAGGAAATAGTGGCTTGAAGAGGTGCACTACTGGCTCATCGCCGTCATTGGCAGACATGAAAGCCAACTCTTTTAAAACAAAATCATTGCTAGGCCTTTTAAATCCTTACATATCCACTGCGTTGTCCATGGCTGTACACAATTTCACTTTGAATTCCAAATGACGAATGACGAGGAGCCAGAGGCTCGCTCAACTTATATACTCCTTAAAGTTTCTGCACATCGCCGCTTACGAGACTGTATTGAACTATGCGATCGTGCAAGATCAAGCAGTAGGCTAAAGTTCCAGCAGGAAAACTTTCCTTTGGTTCAAATTCCAGACGAATGTCTACAGGGGCGCTCTTTAAGGACTCGTTTTGTTTTGAGCAGTCTATCACTATCAGCGATATGTATTGGAGATATTGCGACTTTTTCAACATAGGTTCTGGATCTTTGCCATAGTAAGAATTTTAAAAATTAGCGTACATATCGTAGAGCATGGCAAATTGATTACTATTCACATCGAGGTTAAGATTACCATATGGATATGACTGAGAATTGAGAAAGAGTTTTACATTTGTAAGATTGCAATGATCAAACTGGCTAGCATTTGCAGCTCTTTGATCTTTTCGATTAGTTTGAAAACCTAAGATGACAAAGCGTGGTTTTTCAAGTTGATTTGATGTTTTAACAGTCCATACTTGTCTCAATGTAATCGGCAGTAGTGGGTACTCGTACAATTCCCACGTACGAAAACTCATGGCAATGGGGCGATCTTTTCCCACGAAATCGAGTAAGCGAATTTTACTACTGTTAGATACAACTACATATGGCGTTAGCCATTCGATTCTAGATAATTCAATATTAAAGTCCTCGTAACTCCCTGCATTGTCTACTCTTATAGTTGTTTGTTTAAGGGCGTTTAAGTTGTTTCTCGATCTCATGAGAACGAGTTCATGCTTTGCATTCACTACAATTTTACGATAGTCCTCTGCGAAGCCAAAAATTAGGCTCAATGGAATCGATACATTAAAGTAACCAGCATCATCGATTATCTTTTGTGTTTCTTCTACATCGATCCTGAGTCGGATTGAGTGACACCCAGCCTTTCATGAGAGTGGTTAAACCAACATTTTTACATTTGTCTATCTCAATGGCGTTCAACTCATATCTGATTTCTTCAAGCAAATGACCAATGGCATTATTCATAAATTTTGTATTTATAGTGGCAGTATGATTAGTTTTAACCAATCGCCCGCATATATGTAACGCACTGCGGGATGGTAAGAGACATAAATCTTGATGTTGAATCGATATGCGTATTTCATCGCTGTTATTGAATGATGCTGTATACGGTTGATGAGCATGAACCTCGTAGTGCGCTACGGATTCATCGAAAGTTACATTTGCTTGTATGCTTAGAATTTCTTCCATTTCGTTGAAAGCAGCAATAGATGATGCAAGTTATTTTCCAACAAGTACTACTTTTAGGCCTAGACTTTTTAGTTTTTGTATGCTCTGACGTGTTAGGGCCTTCGCAGTTCGTTGATGACTGATGCGTTGTGGGCATATTTCTCTACTTATATAGTTTTTGTTATAAACGATTCCCATTATGATTGTTCAATATGCAATCTTATAGTTATAACTTCTCCGCGGAAATGTACTAAATCCCCGTCTTGATCGATGATGTGTACTTGTAAATGATCTATACACCTTACGGCAATCGGAAGGTAAATGACGTGCGAGAGAACTTCGATGATTTTATAACCCGGTGGCACAGCAGGAAAAAACTCGTGTATCGTGTGTACTTTTTTATCGTTTATGTATGCTCCCGAAGTGATATTACACTCGAATCTCAAAGCGTTGATTTTGAGAATTGTAACAGGTAAGTCAGAATTATGAACAACGTTCGGTTCGAGAACACGTCTGGTGAAAGCCAGTAGACGACCGAGAGAATTTTCGGGGGTTGAAAATCTATAGGTAGGCTACACTTTATTGTACAGCGAAGAGTATTATTATTTGGCTTTAAATTGAAAGTAATGTCGTCGTGCGCTAATTTTTTACGAAGGAATTTATCAATATCCTCAATTTTGTAAATTCCTACTGGTAAAGTTAAAACGTTTTCACCTACGTAAAACGTATTATTGTTATTGTCTATATTGGGGATTGAATTAAATATTAAAAATTCTACAAGTCCTAAAACGTAATTTTTGCGTCTTCTACGGCCCGTCAAACTGTGGAAAAACAAATCGTTTACTTGATCTCGTAACGCATCCTAATGCCGTTAGATTTGAAAACGTATACGTCTACTCAAAGTCACTCAATCAGCCAAAATATAAATTTTAATGAAATCTTAGAACCTATAGAAGGTGTACAATATTTTCCGTTCAGTGAGCACGATGCAGTTGTCGATCCTGACCACGCACTTCCAAACTCTATCATAATATTTGACAATATTGCTTGCGAAAAACAGGATAATGTTAGAGCCTTCTTTTGTATGGGCAGACATAAAAAAGTTTATTGTTTTTATCTATGTCAAACTTATGCTCATGTCCCCAAACATCTTGTCAGAGATAATGTAAACTTACTTACTATTTTTAAACAAGACGAAGTCAATCTAAGCATATCTATGACGATCACGTAAATACCGATATGACTTATATACATTTTAAAGAATTATGCTCCAAGTATTGGAGAGATGATAAGCATGGTTTTCTAGTCATCGATAAAGATCGAGGAATAAATGATGGTAGATTTCGCAAAGGCTTTGACAATTTTGCTATAAATATAGCATGCACATAGGTAATAACCAGCAGTTTCAGATTGAACGTTGAAACGACAACATGGCCGACTTTCAACGATAAAAAAACGTGATTCGTCAACTCGTTAAGGCACGAAATGCGATTAGACACAAATATAGAATATTAAAATTTGGAAAAGACAATGCAGAAAAGATTTTTAGTGAAACTTTTAAACCAATAGTTGATCCGCTTCAAAAACTTGTAGCTCAGAAAAATATTAAACCAAGTGTTGAACATAAGACAGTTGAACAAAGTTTGGAGGATGTCAAAAAGAACGAAAGTTCTGACAGTGAATTCAATGATACTCTACAGAACGTCCATGATACATCTTTCGAAACAGCAGGTAGCGATAATGATGCTGATGACTGATTTGTACGTCAAGGCCCTCAAGCTCAATCAACTCCAATATCTTGACAAAATTTATGGAGTACGAAATGAAAATGGTAAATTTTTTATTGGTAATTTACCGATTAGTTTTCAAAATAATAATAAAATTAAAATTAGCGGAATAGCATACCCGAGAACTACAGGATTACTCGAGTTATTCATAGCGAAACAACCAAGTAAAAATAATATAAGTTCAGATGATTTAAAAAATTATGGCAAAATTTAAAAACTATCGTCTGCTCATAAAAAGCAGTATAACAAAAACGAAAGGATTCGTTTTCATAATAGTAATAAATTTAATACTATTATTGCTCCAATGTTCAATATTATCTCGAAAAAAATTCCCGAAAAACCTAAGAAAGGTAGTTCATTACCTCGTTATAAAATTGCGAAAAAACATACTGCTTTTATGTGTACTGGGACGATCCAAACGAGCTCGTTGACCAGCTTCACTTACTAGTAGCTGAAAGATCTGCCGGAAATCCAAGTCATGTAAAGGAAATACACTCTACAGTCAAGGAATTGCGAGAAGCGGGCTATATATATTAAGTGCACAGGAATAAACGAATCATTCTCAAAATGAGCGTTGACGTGTTTGGACGTAATCTTGGAAAAACTGAATGTAGTCGAGGACCACCTGGCGTTGGCTTTAAAGTCACGTTTGACGGCCACTACGTCATAGAAAATAAAAAATTATGCAATGTTGCCGAACCTCAACAGCCGAGCGATGTTGTAAATTTAGAGACTCTACGAAACATTATTCAAATAGAAATTCGAGGAATGATTGATATAACTGCAAAACTCAGAACTAGTCTGGATGACTTGAGTATAACAGTTAATAATCATAGAGATGAGCTTGATGTCCAGATATCTCAAATAAAAGCTGACATTTTGACTATAGAAGAGGCTATGGCACAGCTAATAGATCATTAATTCCAAAAACATGGAACACGAAAGACTAGTTTTCATAACCAGCACGTTTCGAAATGCGCATACTGGAAAGTTATAGGTAGTATGATTGGTGCATGGGAATGATTCTGTAGGTAGACTTCTCAATGAAGGACATCCCATCTCCTCGATATTAGTAACTAATCTGAAAATTCAAATTAAAAATTGAACGATGGGAAGGGTCAACCCTCAAAATAAAACAACTTCACATTCTATCTTCCAACGTTTCGCTGAACCATGTTGTCAGCCTCTTCAGGGAACTGTTTATTAACAATACAAGTAATATATGTACATTAAAAACATACGGTTATCAAACGCTTTTCAAAATCAAAATGAACAAATAACATAAACTTAATAAAATATCCACGACATGTTAAAAAATATTTTTCTATTGTAGTAACAACTACATTGTCAACAATCCTAACAGTGAGTAAAATTGTATATAAACTAAAAGATTAAATAAGGAAAGATTTGACTAGAATATATAGTCATTGCCACAACTGTTACTGCCCGCACATATTATACACACGTAAGCTTACAAGAAACTTAGAAAGGACAGACGAAGTCCGTAGTCATAGTAACGGGGCATGCGCATTAATCTAAATATATCTCGTGAAAATACTGTTATATCGTGCAAAAATTAATTAGTCAATTATATTGTAAATTCAAAAACTTGGTATCTTCCTGTCTATTGATGGTATAATCATTAATTTTTATATGTAACATTTCTAAAATTTGTTTTTTATCAAAAATATGTTCTCTGTCTATTATAACAATATTTTCCCAATCAAACACATGGCTAGGATTTTCAAAAATATGTTTCGGGACAGGCATTAATTTATTATTATTAATATCTGTCGAATAATCTATTTTTTCCACAGACTTTTTGTGTTCTTGAATACGGGTTTTTAATGAACATTTACTTCCGCTAATATATACACTACTAGAACTACCGCAATTGAATTTGTAAATAACTCCCGTCTCTTTCCATTTGCAATTTTTATCTTTGCCTAATTTTATAGTATTGTCCATTTTATTATTTATGAGAGGAATACAACGAATATTATATTTTTTGGAAGTTTTGCGCATGTATCATAAAATTTTTCTATAAAAGGCAAGGATAATGTCAAGTTCGGCTCAGCCGAATTATTAGTGACTTTATTAATAGTTATATTCTTAAATTTATGATAGCGAACTCTATTTGAAATGCAAGAATCTATAAATTCAGTTGGATAATTATTATTCATTAAAATGTTTTTTACAATTGCGAGGATGACAATGTCGCTAGTTGATTCAGCAGCGCGGCTGCTGTAGTCGCGGTAGAGTGTGAGTATAACGGGGGGCGGATAGTAAAATCAAAACTGCCGCGCGCGCCAGTGTTGCCGCGCCACGCCGCGTTCACGCGGGAGCGGGCGCTGCAGAGAGAGACGACGCGCGCCGGCCGGCATTCTCCTCTGAGCCGCGCAAGAGTAGAGAGCGAACACACGTGCGACAACGTTCTTCTCCTTTTGTTTTCCGCCGGGTTTTTCGTGGTGCGAGAGTGTGTGTGCGAGAGAGTGCCGAGGACGAGCAGAGAAGTAGCGGCAAGAGCAGCAGCAGCGGCTATCACCGGAGAGTCGGTTTCGGCGGCTGAGAAAGGCACGAGGGAGACGCGCAACAGGTAATAGGACTTGCGAGTATAGTGCGGCGGTGGCGAGTAAGTGGGCGCGTGCGAGCGGCTAATAAGCGCGTTTATTGTGGTCGGGAGTGGTGGTCTCCTTCCCTACGGGGAAGGACGGAAGAAGCTGGGGAGCTTCCGCGGCAGCGTGCCGCGTAGGGGCTGTGCGCGAGTGTGAGTTGTGGTCGCCGTCGTCCCCGAGACGGCAGGAAAGCGCGAACTTCCCCGCGATGAGAGCGAGAGTCGGACGCCAGGCAGAGTGATTGTGTGCGTGCAAGTGAGTGGATTTCTAGCGCCGGGCGCCTTATAAATACAGCGCGGAAATCGAGAGAGAGTTTGGTTGTGCGCGGTAATTCGGGGCGCGCAAGGGAAGCGTGATTGCGTGAAGAAAAGTACCGTGTCATAAATGGCGGCCCAACGTGGGGTTCGTTTTCGGTAAAAGTGCGAGTGAAATAAATATCGAAGAGTTGTATGTATGAGAACGCGTAATTGAGCGAAGTGTAGAGGAGAGCGCGGGAGACGTAAGTCTCCTCGGCGTTTCTGTATCGCGCGTCGCGGTGCGCTCGCGAGTTCCAAGAAGCGAGCGTTCGTTGCGCTGAGTATTTCGCGGAATCGAGGCGCGCTGACTGTTTTTGCGAATTGCGAGACAGTACACTACGGAGAGGAGCGCGGATTCGAATAAGTTATATTTGGGAGGGAATTTGAGTGCGTGTTAAATGAATTTTCTTATTTGAAGCTTAATTTAGTTTTTCAATTAAATTCCGATTTCCGTTTTTTTTTTTAATTTTGATTTTGTTCAAGTATTTGGAGTTCGCGTTCTTCTTCGAGTAGGTAGTGAAGCAATTAATCTCGGCTATGGAACGACACCGCGGGATTATGCGATCCCTTTTAGCGTCGCGTGATCGCTGGAAGAAGAAGCGGGATATAAATCGCTTATCATTGGAGGAAGTGCTAGGCGAGTTAGGGTATCGCGAGTGTGCTCTGGATGGGCCAGAAGTCACTCTGCGTGAGCGGCTATTGCGCGCGGTTTTTAGAGAGCAGGAGCCGAATAACCATCAAAATTCCATGGTACCCGTGGGATAATGCGGTAGTGGAGGACGAAGGGAGGTTGTCGGAGGAGGAATTGTCTCGCAGCCTAGCCGAGGAGGCGGCAGAGGTTGAGCGATATGATCGCGAGCTGGAGGAGGCTGCGTTGGCGCGAGCTGACGAGCAGCATGCGAATGAGATAGTGCTCGAGAGAGAGGACGTGGTAGTGCATGTGCCGGTTGTTTCGGCGACTACAAGCTCGCCTACGGTTACGCAGTCGGTGACAACAGTTGCGACGAGCGTGTCATCAATCGCGACGGTCGTTACGCCGCTGACGAGTACGAGAATGACGCCGGGGGTTACTCATTCGATTTTCTCAACGCAAGCGCCCCTGCGATTAGTAATGGGCCGAGATTTTCGCGCGCGCGTAGACGGGCGTGATGGGTGGGCGTATTATTCCAAACATTACGTGCAGGGGTTACACGGAGCGCGAGAAAGGCAAAGCGTGCCAAAGATAGATGCGCGGACCGAGCCGCAGAGGCCAAAAGCAGTGTCACATGAGCAGGCGCGCCCGCGATGGTATACTGCAGCGCAAAATTATGACGAAATTCGGAACTATGAGAGTATCAGCTCGAGTAGCTACAGGGGCTTAGGAACGGACAGCGAAGAGGACGTTGGGGTTCTTCAGCACCTAGAATCGAGGGAAAGGCAGTGGCGTGATGAGGAATCGGCGCGCGCGCGCAAAGGAAGAGCGGCGAGAGAACGCAAGCGTCAGAGGACGGCGAACCGGCTAGTTGAGCCGCGTGCGTCAGGGCGGGCGACAATTAGCAGTAGTGAGAGTGAGAATAGGCGCGTGCGGAGGCGGAGTAAGTCATCGACGCGGCAGGTACATGACAGGACGCCTAGTAGTTCGCAATCGAGCGTGGAGTCCGATATAACGGGGCGGAAAAGGAGGGGTCATAAGAAACCGAACCAGACTAAGAGTAGATCGCGACGCGTGAGTAGGGCTTCACGCACTTCGAGTTCTGCGACTGAGTCGGATTCAGGAAATGACGTGCGCAAGAAACGAGGGCGCCGGGGCAAGAAAATGGAGGATGGTATTCGCGCCGGGAATTTAATTAGAAGCTGGGGAATGAAATTTAACGGGAGCGAATCACGAGGCGCCGCGGAGGAGTTCTTTGAGCAGCTGAGTGATTGCAGGGTCGAAGGTCACGTGAAGGATCGTGGATTCCTGAGTGCCATGTCGTGCGCGTTTAAGGGTGAGGCGGCGAAGTGGTTTAGGATGGAGAGGGAGCGTATGCGGTCGTGCAAGATGTTTGCGAAAATGTTTAAGGATAGGTACGTAGGAGAGTACGACCAACAGGATCTTTACGATGACTTGCGTCGACGGACGCAGGGTAAGGGAGAGAAGGTAGAGAGTTTTTTGCTAAACTTTAAGTATATCGTGGCGCGCTTTAAGAAGCCGCCGAGCGAAGATGAGCAGGTTGAGTTAGCGTACCGTAACCTTCTACCAGAATACCGTCGTGCAATCTCAGACAAAGTAGCGGACACGCTCGATGATATTAAGAAGTATGGGAAGCGTTTCGAAAAGCAAAAGGCGATCGAAAATCGTTATGTTCCCCCACCCCCAGACGAGAAGATGCATGTACCGAGCGCCGCGTTCACGGGGGTACAAGGGCGCACAAAAGTGGCTGCCGCGGAGGAAGAAGTGCCATTGGTGGCAGCGTTAAAGGAGCCGGCGGGTACGACGAAAACGAGGCGTAATGCAAAGAAGCGAGAAGGTTAGGGTAGTGGAGGAGAGGTTAGTGCGACTGAGGTAGTGGAAGTATCGGCTACGCAGCAAGGAGCACCTGGTTCGGCGAATCAAGGCGGCACGCGCGGTGAGACATATGCGGCAGTGGTGAGAGGAAATGCGCCGCGGAGAGAATTCGCGTATCCGCGGAGGGACGCGCCGGTGAGCGCCAGCACGTCAAACATGGCCGCGCAGCAGGCTCATAGTGCGAATAGAGAGGCAGGTATCAGATAGAGGGACGGGCGTGATGAACAGGGTGCGAATCGCGCGGGCAAGTCTGACCAAGCTCGAGAGGGAAATGTGCGCAGAGGTAAGGGTAGCCCGAGGTCGAAATTTGTGGGGCCTTGTTTTGCATGCCAATCAGTGGGGCACAGGGCATCTGAGTGTACGTACGTGATTTGTCATTGGTGCAGACAGCGTGGACATGTGGTGAGGGACTGTACGCAGCGGGCTAATCCTGCTAGCACTAAATGTTCCCCGGAGGTGACGGAGCAGACGTGCGCGCGTTGTGCACCTCGACTGCCGCCGTCGGGAAACGCACAGGGCGCGGGGCAAAAATAAAGCTCGCTCCCCGCGCTAATGAGGTATTGTTCGCGAGGGCCGTTAATGTAGAGATAGATCTGCCTTATTTAATTCAATCATTAGAGATGACTAGCAATGCAAAATTCGTAGACGTGAGCACGAAAGAATTAAGCGAGAAGGAGAGTGATAGGGAGGAGACGCGTAAGAGTGAGGAGAATAAAATGCGAAATTCGAATGCGCGCGAACGTCAGCCGAGCGGTGCTGACGTCGAGGTGACGAGTAAGAGTGTAGCATCGGGAGAGAATGTGCGAAGTGACCAGCAGCCCGGCGTGGAGACTAGCGCGATAGTAACGCGGGATACTAATAGCGAGAGGAAGACATTAGTATGCGAGAAATCGATGATAGTGAACGCGAGTAAAACTGAGAATGAGGCGTGCGAGCGACGAGAGTGTGAGACCGTGCAGTCGGGGCAGGCGGCGCCGCGGGTAAATGATAGCGAGATCGATCCAAGCTGGATAAGCAGCTTGAGGCTGCTGTGGAAGAATTGATGCGAGAGCTGCGTGAGGAGTGCGATAGCAAGGAGCGTATTAAGGCCGGTAGTGGAGCCCTAGCGAGTAGTAGCGAGAATCAAGATGCGTGTGTTGAAGACGAGCCGGTAGATGATAGTGGCGTCGCGGGTATGAGAGTGGACAATCGATACTATTTTTCGGTCGTGTTAGACGGACGAGAGTACAAAGCGTTGTTCGATTCGGGGGCTACTTTATCGCTCGCGGGGCCGCGCGTAGCTGAGATTGCTAAGAATCGATTGAAGGAATATAATTCGGTAATTAGATCAGTAAATGGGAAAATAACGCCGGTGACAGGCGTGCTCGATCTAATGCTTGAAGTTAATGGGGAACCGAAAGTGATTAGTGTGAAAGTAGTGCCTGAATTAGATCATGATTTGATCCTCGGCATGGACTTTTGCAAAGAGTTCGACATTGACGCGAGGCTAGCGAGAGGTGCGTGGCGGTCGAACGATGGAGCGTGGAAGCCTTTTGCGGGAAAAGCAGAGGGCAAGGAAGCAGCGATTTATGCCGAGTGCGCGGGCATCAGTGAGATTGCTACTGGCGAGCGTGGATTAATAGAGCAACTCGTAGGTAGACTTCTTACTCCCGAGACCGATGTGCCTGGCGTGACGGATTTAGTCGAGCATCACATCGACATGCAGGGCGCCGCGCCGGTGAGACAGAAGCCTCGGAGGATGTCGCCGAAGATGTTCGAGTTCGCGAGGGGCGAAGTAGATAAATTGCTTAGAGCAGGGATTATAGAACCGTCAGCGAGCGACTTGCGAAGCGCGCCGGTAATTTCGTGGCGAGATGATAAAGGCCGAATGTATTTCGACTATCGCGATGTCAACAAAGCTATGAAAAAGGACGCGTACGTAATTCCGAATATGGATGCAATTTTGGATCGTTTGCGAAACGCGAGGTATATATCGAAGGTAGATTTGCGACAGGCGTATTATCAGGTACCGTTAGAACGCACGAGTAGGAAGTGCACGGCTTTCGCGTTACCGGGGTCTGGACTGTGGCAATTTACAAGAATGCCATTTTGTTTGGCAAATGCGCCGGCTACCTTCCAAAGATTAATTGATGCGCTCTTTGGGCCTGAGTGTGAGCCATATGTATTTTGCTATTTGGATGATATTATTGTAGTGACGGAGACGTTTGACGATCACATGAAATAGCTAGAGATAGTGTTGCGAAGAATTGCGGACGCGGGGTTAATCGTTCAACGTAAGAAATGCGAGTTTTGTTGCGCGCGTGTCACTTATCTCGGCTATTTGCTGAATCACGAGGGATTGAGGCCGGATCCGGAATGAATAGCGCCGGTGTTGAATTATCCGACACCGCGAAACGTTAGCGACGTTAGGACTTTTTTAGGTATGGCCGGATGGTATGGGCGTTTTATTGAAAATTACGCGGAGATGAAGCTACCGATCAATAAGCTCACGTTCAAGGGGCAGAAATGGGAGTGGGGAGAGGAGCAGCAGACGGCATTTAAGAACATTAAAGATGCTCTGACGAAGGCTCCTATCCTGGCGCGACCAGACTACCAAACCGTTTATCGTACAGTGCAACGCGAGCGGCTCTGCGCTAGGCGAGCTTCTTGCGCAGCTGTTCGAAGACGGAGAGCATCCGATTATTTACGCGACCCGAACGTTAACGCCAGCGGAACGTAATTATTCGACGACTGAGAGTGAATGTCTCGCGCTATTATGGGCGATTAAGAAATTTAGGCCGTACGTAGAGGGATATAAATTTACAGCGATCACGGATCATAGCGCGCTTAAGTGGTTAAGAAATCTAAAGGAGCCGTCAGGGCGATTGGCGCGATGGGCCTTGGAAATGCAACAGTGGGACTTTGACGTTAAGCATCGCAAAGGCTCGCTGCATCAGTTTCCCGATGCGCTCTCGCGAATGTATGAGCAGGACGAGTTAGAAGCGGCCGCGTTCGAGGAAGTACGTGATCCGTGGTATTTGCGTATGTTGAAAGAGGTGCAAGATACGCCGTTAAAATATAAAGATTGGATAGTGGACGAGGGAAAATTGTATAGGTATCGCGAGGATCCGCTCTTGGATCCGATCGTAAGCCACGAGGAGAAGTTAAAACTAGTGTTGCCTGTTGAATTAAGAGAGTGAGTTATGTCAGACGCGCATTGTGCACCCTCGTCGGGGCACCTCGACGTAGAGAAAACTTACGATCATATAGCGCGCGAGTATTATTGGAAGGGAATGTACTACGATATTAGGAATTTCGTGCGAGCGTGCGAGCAGTGCCAAAGGTACAAGGTAGCGCAAACGGGGGCGCAAGGACTGATGGGCAGTAGAATCGTAGAGCGGCCGTGGGTAGTGGTGGCAGCAAACTTGATGGAATTTCCGCCGAGCAAAAGTCAGATGAAATATATAATCATGTTTCAGGATTTATTTACTAGATGGGTAAAGTTAAAGCCGATTAGAAAAGCAGATGGAAAATCAGTAGCGCGCGCGTTAGAGGAATTAATTCTGTTTCGATGGGAAACGCCGCAGTACTTATTGACAGACAACGGGCACGAGTTCGATAACCAAACGTTGCGAAAAGTATTGGAGGAATACGGTGTAAGATACGTGACGACGCCGCCGTATCATCCGCAGGCGAATCCGGTTGAGAGAAGTAACAGGACTTTAAAGACTATGATCGCTGCGTTTGTCGGGGCAGATCATCGTAATTGAGATGCGCACATACATGAATTACGGCACGCGATTAACACCGTGGTTCAATCGACGACGCGCGTGTCGCCGGCATTTTTGAATTTCGGTAGACACCCGCGTCCTGTTAAAAGTTTGCGTAGAGAAGTAGAAGGGGCGCGCCTGATTCTAAAAGTGCCTCCGGAGGTGTGGGTTGACAGAATAAAGCGATTAGATGCGTTGCGAGACTTACTAGCTAGACAGATAGATAGCGCGAGGGAAAACAGTCTAAAGAGTATAATAGAATAGAATAGAATAGTTTTTATTTGTAAATTACAAAATAATTAAGTTACAGTCTACCATCCCGCATTCGCCCAGGCTCATGTCTGTGAGACGGGGAAAACCCAATAGGCAAACCACGTGGGATAAATCCTATTAGGAAAACCCGCCTCAGGATGGTTCAAAGTATTGAACATAATTAACATTTGTGGACATTATATCGCAATCGTATAATCATCACAAACATAGTCAATGGCAATCGCCGAGTCACGAAGTATCACATAATTGAACTTAGTTATTCTTCAATCTAGCGATTACAGATTGAATTCATCACATTGCTTTATTCATACGATGTACGTCAGAAGATTAATCACAAAACGATTTTAGTACTGTTGCATCAAGTACTTCCTAAACGCCGCTTTGAATTTACTCGCCGAGGAAACATTCTTAATATCGCGAGGAATCGAATTCCACAGTCGCGTACCCTGGGACCAGAAAGAATCCAGCCCTACGTCAGCTCGTGATGACGGAACTATAAGTTCTCTGCAGTGAGTTCTACTCGACGTTCTATCTCGGCACTTTTGAAATAAGGGAGCTAGGTACACTGGCTGACCCAAATTTATAACTTTGTACATTAAGACCGCTGCAAAATATGCCCTTCTCTCCCTTAAGTCAAGCCACTCTAGCTTATTTCTATATGGGCTGATGTATTCATCTTTCTTAGCACCACTTACATATCTCACACATGAATTTTGCAATATTTGCAGTTTCTTTTGAAGTTCACGCGTCACGTCAAGATACACTAGCGAGCAGTAATCTAAATGAGACAACACGAGAGAGCTTGCGAGCTGCTTACGTAAGATCTCGGTGGTGCAGGATCGAAACCGTCTGAGTCCGTATAGGGCTCTGTTAACTTCTCGGCTAACTGCATCCACTTGCGCTTTCCATGTTAGTTTCGAGTCCATTACAACACCGAGATTAGTTACAGTGTCGACAAAGGGGACGAAAACGTTGTCCTGAATCTCAATGCCAGACAAATGCATACCCCGTAGTATGTTAATATTGTGGTTAGATCCAAAAATAATAGCCTTAGTTTTTCTTACATTGAGACTGAGGGCGTTGTCGACGGCCCATGCCGCCACTGCTCTACCTATAATCGACAAGTGTCGTATCCCTTCATTCAGCTCGTCTATGGTTGTCTGCGTGTAAACGTGTAAATCATCTGCATATAGCAGGTGCCCGAAACCACTCGATTGAGAATTATTATTAAAATCCAAAAAAATGTGCTGTAGGTCATTTTGCTTCGTAATCACTTTTTGATTACGACCTGTAATATACGACTTTATCCACAGGACTACCCCCCTGGAAAATCCCATTCTGATCAGTTTATGCAATAATTTAGTTGGCGATATGGTGTCGAACGCCTTGCTGAAATCGAACAATAGGAGAATGGTAAGTAGTTGTTTTCGTTGTCTATTCCCGCTCTTATATCCTCCGTCAATTTTAGTAGAGTTGTCTGCGTACTGTGACCTGGTCTAAATCCAGATTGAAAAGGATCGAGAATTTTCTTTGAAGCTAAAAATGCTGAAATCTGATCATGTACAAGCTTCTCAAGAACTTTGGATAGAAAGCTCAATAGTGCCACTGGACGAAAGTCCGTAACAGTCGATGGGACAGCTGTCTTTTTAAGTGGCACCAAATGAGCTTTCTTCCATGATTCGGGAAAAATTGCCTTCAAGAGGGAAGCATTGAAAATATCAGCTAGGTGATAGCCAATAACTGAAAGAGCTTTTGCTATCACACCTTGTGGTATTCCATCCTCACCCTTAGCCTGCGAGGAGAAATGTGCAACAGCTAGAACCACATCTGAAAAGGTAACTTTACTGAAGGCGAAGCCTTCTTCACTAGCCGTTGCCATAACTTCATTCATATTTTCCTCGCGTTCTTCAGCCGAGACTGAGACCCCCGCAAAGTGCGTGTTTAATTCTTTTGGAGAAAACCCGTGAAGTTCCTCCCTAGCTCGATTTTGTGGAAGAAGACCTAAACTTTTCAACTCTTTCCAGATATCTTTCCCGCTACCAAGTGCCTCGAAAATTTTATTCTGAAGAAATGTATCTCGCGCTTCTCTTGAGCGTTGTTCTGCTAATAGCGCTAGCGATTGGCATTCTTCCCAGTGATCATGATTTCGCGTTCGTTGATATCTCCGACGTAAAGCGTCACAGTTAGCGTACAACTCTCTGAGCTCCCCGTCAACCCACGGCGGTTGTTGTTTTCTATTCGGACGAAATTCCTTAATCGGGGCTAATTCATCCAAAGCCTTCGTGATATTTGCATTAAGATGTTCTAAGCGGGTGTCAACGTCTACATCTGCACAATTGACAGTCGACCAGTCGCAATCATTCAAATAAGAAAGCAGCTGTTCTTGACGAATAGCCTTAAAATTACGGTATGTAAACCTTCCAAGTGAAGGTTTTTGAGATACGGGAACGTCAATAACGATATCAATTATATTATGACTATTGCGATAAGTCGCCGTCATATTGTTAGAATCTAGCACTACGTCATCATCGTCCGTGAAGATTACATCGATCCATGTGTGAGATTTGCCGTTTTGGTGATTAGTCGCGCCATGCTCAATAAGTTTTAGGTTAAGTTGACATGCTAGATGTTTTACGAAAGTCGACTCCTGCTCCGTTACTAACATATTCGCGTTGAGATCTTCCATTACTATTCGATGCGCAAAACCCACGGAGTGTTGTTCGAGAGCTTCAGCCAAATCAGAGTTGATAAGCTCGGCGTCTGGGGGCCTGTAAATGACTGCTACAAACACGAGGGGCGAAGAGCCCTGCTGTATACTACACATGATGTACTCTGAAACTCCCGGCTTTCCTTCGTCCACCATGGTAGCCGATGTACATAAAATTTTAGCTTTCCATAAATTGCTAACATACAGCAGAACTCCTCCTCCATGCGTATTTCTGTCCTGCCTGATTATTGAGTAGCCTTCAATCTCGACGAAATCACCTCCTATATTAGGCCCGAGTCGCGACTCTGCAATACCGAAGAGATGGTACGAGGGATAAGAGACGGAAGAGAGAGGAATTGACGAAATGTTGTTATGTGCGCTTTCAAAGATGTCGCATTTAAAAATCCTGCTTTCAATCCAACATACCGAACCTCTTTTGCACTATCATTATCTAGTCATGGGCTAACGTTAGTAATCGTATCGTTTGTACCCAAATTCGATTTATTATCACATGTGTCTTTCTGCATACTATTTTTATTATCCGAGCCACTAAATTTTGCCGTACCGGTTGAAATTGCGATCGCCTGCAGATCCGCCGCAGTCATGATCAGCTGCGACGTTTCACCATCTCGCATCTTGGCCAGGAAACGGCCTCCTCTATGCCAGAAATATTTAAACTGTAATCCGCGAGCAACAGCCTTTAAGCTTCTGTACTGAACGAACTTCTCTCTGCTCAGCATTTCGTTGATGAAAATTTTCCCGTTACTTATGTTGTCAACCGTTTCCTGATCAAGTTCCGAGAAGTTCACATCCTTTGTGTTAAAGCGTGTAAATTTATGCTTGGCATACATTAATTCTTTAACGAGCTTATGGTCGCGGAGTTTGACTATCCACGGACACCGACGTTTAACGGGTTTAATCTCTGACAAGCCTACTGGATTTTTTCTATTTGACCGAAGAGAGCGTATAGGAATGATATCATCCCTCCGAATAGTCGGAAGGATGGTAGAAAGGACGACATGGACCACATCTAAATAGTGCTTATTAGAACCTTCAAAAATGTTAGTGACGATGATTTCATGCGAGTAATCCGCACTATCTACTTCATTTCTAGGTGTACACTGCTCGCTTCCGTCAGATAGATCAATCGATCTACTAAATTCAATACGAGGCTTATCGTTACTTTCTGCGGCCTTATTATTTTTCGCGGTGTGCTGAAATCCGATCAACGTTTCTTTCAGTACAGTATTATCCTCGACAAGCAGCTTGCACGTATTACTCATTTCAATAAACATTTTATTTTGATGCACGATAACTTCTTGAAGGGCTAAAATCCTCGCAACCAGTTCTCCATTGTTTGTAGAAATAGTTTTTGCCGGCGCAGCCGAGACGGTTGGCGGCGCGAAATCCCTAGTGACACGTGATTTTAAGTCGTCAAGCTGCTTCTCGAGCATATCAAAACGCTGAAATAGAAAACTCAAGGTGCTAACAGGAATTAGCACATTGATTACCCCTATCAGATTGGCTATAATTTCTTTAGAAGTCTTCAACGCTGCAGGAGACACGGAGAAATTCTCCGTGATATCTAGCTGTGGTGAAGATGTCTGCAGCGCCACAGCTTGGATAGTAGAGAGCTCGTCTTTTTCATTTACTCCCACCTCCGAAAACTCTGTCTCGATCGTTGTTTCTACGTCTGCATTGGCTGTTGACTTCAGATTTTCATGCAGTTGATTTGGCGAATTAGATGCGACATCGATTAGCGAGGAAGATCCTGAAATAGAGACAGAGGCAGAAACGGAGGCAGAAGAGGGAGAAAATTCAGTGTCACTCCTATGCGAGGAGGAATTCTCTAGTTTTTTTTCTGTAGGAGTGGACGTCCCATTTGGATGTTTCGACGCATTTGTTTTGGTGGGTGTAACGCGTTGTACATAGAGGAGCAGAGGTTGTCTTTTCCTCTCTGTACTTTTAGTATCCCTTATTTTTGATTGCTTGGAAGCATTCAGCAGTTGGTTCTGCTGAGTCTGCTGCCGCACATTACGACATAAATCGCACGGGCTATTTAACTTTTTCCCTGCACATCTAGAGTGACAGGGTTTATTGCATTTTGGGCATATATTTAGTGGCCGTATACAAATATTATCGCACATGACACATGTACTACTATAGCCTTTATCGATGCTTGTTGACATCGTGACAGCACAGGTGTTTACAGCTGTCCCGACTCGAAGCAGGTATCGCGAGTTTGTTTTGTTTTGATCACTTATACCTGCGTTTAAATTCAATTTGGCTCTGACTGTTACTGGAAAAATCGCATTTGTTGAGTTTTTAATGCAAGCACCAGCTGAAGTGATGAAGTGTGACGTGCGTACAAGTGTAGTGTTGTGCTCTTCAATGCATGTTTCCTCTCTACACGGCAGTAGCCACAGTTCGCACGAATGCCAGCTCCACAGCCTGTCGAATGCGTGCCGTCGTGGTCCGTGCCAGTATTCTCGTTGTTCTGCAGTTTTTCTTGATTACCTCAACACGGCGGATTAACAGATGGACGAATTTATATCTCAGATTCGCAGAAATTCTATCTTTGTATTTTTGCGCGCTGAGGGGCCGAAGATAATAAAGGTAAGCGAGACGTTCAGTTTAGCGAGGGGAACTTAGTTATGTGGCGTACGCATCCGTTATCTAGCGGAATTAACAAGTTTTCGGCGAAGTTAGCACCTAAATATGAGGGGCCGCTTAAAGTAGTCGAAATTAAGTCGCCCACAGTCTATATGTTAGAAAACATAGGCGAGGGTAACCGCAGAATCGCGAAAGTGCATGTTTCCGAGTTAAAGCGGTATATTCCTCCTAGGAAGGCTACAAAAGGGTGAACACCTGAACTTACTTTATTTGTATTTGCAGGAATCAAGCTGAGATGAGTGGAGGCCAAGGGTCAGGAGGGAACGGCGTGAGGCCGCCGCCTCATGAGGAGCAGGACTGGCCCCCGTTCCCAGTCGAGCCGCGCCGCAGCTGGTTGGAGATGGTGGTCGATGAGGAGCGAGAGGAGGCCGAGAGAGAAGCGAGACGACAGAGAGCGACAGACGCGGCGATGCGCCGTGCCGAGAGGTGCAGCAGCGAAGAGGAGGCGAGCGTTCTGCTCCACGCCGCAGCCGAAAGAGAAAGAGAGAGAGCAGCCGAGGAGATGCGCCAGCGGGTCGGACGTGGCGATGCGTCGTGCCGAGAGGCGGGGAGCGCGAGTCAGTGGAGGCCGAGACAGAGCAGGAGGAGGAGGAGGAAGAAAGGCGCCAACTAGAGAGCCCTGGCCCGAGCGTGAGCGCACCCGAGTCCCGAGCTTCAAACGACGACGTGGTGTGGATGATGGACGAGGGGGCGTTGACGGAGACCGAGGAGCCTGCACCGGTACCGCGGCCGGCACTATTGGAGTGTGCCGTGGCATGCGACCCTTCTCGTTCACCGAGCGCGGAGCGCCCGATGTTGGCGGCCATGGAGGTGGTGCGGTTCGCCCTCGATGACGACAACGGGAACAGCGACGGGGTGGTCGCAGGTGCAGAGTTCCGCCCCATCGATATCCCGATGTTCCGGCCGGCGGCCGAGCAGGTCGCGCGGGGGGCTGCTGACGCGCCTCCTCCACGTCAGTCCAGGAGTGCGCGGCGCAGGACGCGCCGTTATAACCCGAACAGGCACCTCGAGCGCGAAGATTATGTGTCGGCGCGGGCGTCGTTGCCATCAAGCGAGAGGGGCAGATCCTCCGAGGGACCGTCCTCGCTTTGTCGAGGAGCAGCGGGAGATAGGGCCATCGCCGGCGAGAGGCGTTGAGCCGTGAGCTGCGCAGCGACAGGAGCCAGCGCGAGTGAGGCTGGGGGGAATCATATTCGGGGGATTGCGGCCAGTGCCAATCGACCCCTCGATTGATCCCCCCGCCTTTCACTGTATCAACTGCTGGCAGCCAGGCCACGGCTCGGGCAGTGCCCGCGACCGAAGGTGCGGCACTACTGCCGTAATTGCGGTCGCCACGGAGAGGACCTGCGGACGTGCCCCAGGTGCAGCGAGGCACATGCGGAGTTCCCCCGGCGGAGCTTTACCAACGAGCGCCAGCACGAGCGCGAGCTCGATCGACGCAGGAGAGAGGCTCTGCGGGTTGAGCGTGAGCGAGCTGAGGAGCTGCGCCACCAACAGTTCCTCGCCGAGCAGCAGTGGCGCGCACAAAGGGAGGCGGCTGCCGGAGCACCTCGGGTGCTTCCGCAGCAGGTCGTTGCGCTGCCTGCGCATCGCGAGATTGCGCGGGCGGAACCAGGCGGCATCCTGCGAGCGGCCGCGGAGTTGGTGAGTGGCCTGCGCGTCTTGCCGGGCGTGGCGCGCGACACGGTGGTTGACGCGATGCGCGAGGCGCTTCACCCGCAGCAGGGCAAGCGTAGATGAGGCCCTCCCAGTAGGAAGAGTAACCGAACCGTGTGGTTACTAGTAGTGATGGTCGGTGTGCGTGTGAGGCCCCTTCTAACAAGAAGTGTGGCCCACAAGAATTGTATGGACTGAGATGGTGGTCGGTAGTTGTGGCCGGGGGAAGAGTAGAGGTACGCGTATGTGAGGCCCCATCCAGCGGGAAGCGTTGGACGAGCCAAATGGTGGCCGGTAGTGGTGGTCTCTCTCCCTTCGGGGAGAGATGTGTTGATCAGAGGTGGTTCGGCTGACGTTTCTAGAGGAAAACGAAGCCTAGCGAGGGGGAGTGCGACGATAAAAATGTCGCTAGTTGATTCAGCAGCGCGGCTGCTGTAGTCGCGGTAGAGTGTGAGTATAACGGGGGGCTGATAGTAAAATCAAAACTGCCGCGCGCACCAGTGTTGCCGTGCCACGCCGCGTTCACGCGGGAGCGGGCGCTGCAGAGAGACCACGCGCAACAGGTAATAAGACTTGCGAGTATAGTGCGGCGATGACGAGTAAGCGGGCGCGTGCGAGCGGCTAATAAGCGCGTTTATTGTGGTCGTGAGTGGTGGTCTCCTTCCCTACGGGGAAGGACGGAAGGAGCTGGGGAGCTTCCGCGGCAGCGTGCCGCGTAGAGGCTGTGCGCGAGTGTGAGTTGTGGTCGCCGTCGTCCCCGAGACGGCAGGAAAGCGCGAACTTCCCCGCGATGAGAGCGAGAGTCGGAAGCCAGGCAGAGTGATTGTGTGCGTACAAGTGAGTGGATTTCTAGCGCCGGGCGCCTTATAAATACAGCGCGGAAATCGAGAGAGAGTTTGGTTGTGCGCGATAATTCGGGGCGCGCAAGGGAAGCGTGATTGCGTGAAGAAAATTACCGTGTCATACAATGTAAATATTTTGATTATGAAAAGAAACATGAGAAAGTAAAATAGCCCTATCAAATAATTAGACACAATATTACGTTTATGCTGAATCGAGTGGTTGGAATGAAAATTTAATATTCTAGCTGAACTAGTTTTCTTTTGAAACCAATTAGTAATAATTCTGCCGTTATTCTTTATAAGCGTTAAATCTAAAAAGTTTATACTATTGTTAACTTCAACCCCATGAGTAAATTGTAGATATGAGTTATAACTACTGAATATATCTAGAGTAGGTTGTAAAAATTCTTTTTTTATACACATTATGGTATCATCCACATAGCGAAAATGGAATAATGGAATGTAATTGACAATATCTTTTAATTGTTTTAAACAATGAACTTCTAAATCTTTCGTTACTAGATCGGCGAAAATTGGTGAAATCGGTGAACCCATGGGGCTACCAAATATTTGTTTGTAAATGTTATCATTGAATTGAAAAAAGGTATTGTTAAATAGGAATTTAACCAACTCTATGATATGTACATATGGAATTTTAGAATGTTTGTTTCTTTGAGAATATCTTTTGTCTAGACTATTAATGACTAATTGGCATGGAATTTTGGTAAATAACGAGGTAACATCTAGAGACAGTAGTATATAATCAGATGGAATATTTAAGTTTGATATCCTCTCTTGCAATTGAAATCTATTGTCAACGTGTGAATCGGGCTTTTTTAAGATGGAAGAAAGATTACTATTTAGAATTTTGGCCAGAAGATGAACTGGGCTATATAGACGAAATAATAGGCCTTAACGGTATCCCTTCTTTATGGATCTTGGGCAATCCATAAGCTTTAGATAACACCGTATTAGTTTGTGTGAGGCTGTTATTATGTAATTTTTTTTCTAAAAGATCATTATCATTAAGATAAGCGAGTAACTGATGGACTTTTTTCTGTAGAAAAGAAAACAGATTTTTGTTAATAATTTTATAAGTATTTTTATCACTGAAAATGATTTCCATTTTTTCAATGTATTCATCAGTGTTAATGCAAATCGTAACATTACCCTTGTCTGCACATGTAAAAAATATATTCGTATGTTCTTTCAGAAAATGTTTTGTAGTCTTAACTTTTTTCGAAAATTCAATGTCATGTTTGGAAATTGAATTATTCTTATTGTTGTGTTTTATAATGTTTTCCACGATTATCTCTCTCACTTCCTTATTATAAGCAAAATCTTTCATACATAAGCTATGTTCAGAATTTTTGACTATACTAAAAATATTTTGTTTTGTAAACTTAGTTTTTAAATTAAAATTACGACCCAAGGACACTACATCTAAAACATCTTGACATATTGATTCTTTTGTTAACGGGGTTCCATGGTCCTACCATTACCGACCGAGCAATTCACTCAGTTTCAAGCTGATTAAAAATAAAATACGTCGAATCACAAAAAATCAAGAGAACACTCTTCTGTGTTTTTTAACGTTCTATCATCCAGTTAAAGTTTGAAGTCGAAATATCAAACTTTGAACGAAATTAAGTTTCGCTTTGTTCAAAGTGTTTGCAAAAATGACTTGATATTTCGACTCCAAACTTTGACTGGATGATAGAACTTTAAAAAACACAGAAGAGTGTTCTCTTGATTTTTTGTGATTCGACGTATTTTATTTTTAATCAGTTTGAAACTATGTGAATTGCTCCGTCGGTAATAGTACGAGTATGGCACCCCCTAAAATTAATCAACCAATTATTTTTATTGCAAAAATTATTTAGTCTTTTAGTTTACATACAATGTTACTCACTGTTAGGATTGTTGACAATGTAGTTGTTACTACAATAGAAAAATATTTTTTAACATGTCGTGGATATTATAGTAAGTTTATGTTATTTGTTCATTTTGATTTTGAAAAGCGTTTGATAACCGTATGTTTTTAATGTACATATATTACTTGTATTGTTAATAAGCAGTTCCCTGAAGAGGCTGACAACATGGTTCAGCGAAACATTGGAAGATAGAATGCGAAGTTGTTTTATTTTCAGGGTTGACCCTTCCCATCGTTCAATTTTTAATTTGATTCTAATAATGGAGTGTAGTCAGAATAACTATGTCAATTACGGCCTAGGATGGAATAATGGCCAGGCCTCAACAATGAGAGGTTTTTTCAAACATATTTTGGATTCATATGGTTGTCAAACAATGCGTATTTTCAAGTTTTGGACTACATTTAGACGTGAATTATCCAAGTCTAATGCCAAGCTGACTTTTCTCATCAATTGTCGTCGAGAGGAGGTTATACCAACACATATTACTAATTCTATGAGTAGAGAATTTTGTTTCAATAGTAAATCTAGTCAACGTTCTTTCACACAATTTTCAAAATTATATACCAAAAAAATATTAAAACTTGAAATTCAAGATTTATTCAATCATATTTATCATATCAAAAATAGACTGAATGCTTTAGTTGTTTTACTAGAAAAATTACATATTGACTATAATGTTATTACAAAATTTAGAGAGTACACGGAAATAAAAAATTTAAAAATTTATCACAGCTTAAAAGTTAAATTGGGAAAGAAACTTATCAAGCTGGTTTCTTAAAAACTTAAGAAAAATAATTTTTGCAATAAAAATAATTGGTTGATTAATTTAACAAAAGAATCAATACTTCAAGATGTTTTAGATGTAGTGTCCTTAGGTCGTAATTTTAATTTAAAAACTAAGTTTACAAAACAAAATATTTTTATTACAGTCAAAAATGTTGAACACAGCTTATGTATGAAAGTAAGATTTTGCGTAGCCTCGGCTTCGCCTCGGTCGTCATATCACGTGCCTGCGAAAGTTCCATTTTCCCCCCCTGTAAGAAAATCTACTATTTTACAACCTACTCTAGATATATTCAGTAGTTATAACTCACATCTACAATTTACTCATGAGGTTGAAGTTAACAATAGTATAAACTTTTTAGATTTAACGCTTATAAAGAATAACGGCAGAATTATTACTAATTGGTTTCAAAAGAAAACTAGTTCAGGTAGAATATTAAATTTTCATTACAACCACTCGATACAGCATAAACGTAATATTGTGTCTAATTTATTTGATAGGGCTATTTTACTTTCTCATGTTTCTTTTCATAATCAAAATATTTACATTGTAAAAAACATTTTAATGAATAATAATTATCCAACTGAATTTATAGATTCTTGCATTTCAAATAGAGTTCGCTATCATAAATTTAAGAATATAACTATTAAGAAAGCCACTAATAATTCGGCTGAGCCGACCTTGACATTATCCTTGCCTTTTATAGAAAAATTTTATTATACATGCGCAAAACTTCTCAAAAAATATAATATTCGTTGTGTTCCTCTCATAAATAATAAAATGGACAATATCATAAAATTAGGCAAACATAAAAATTGCAAATGGAAAGAGACGGGAGTTATTTACAAATTCAATTGCGGTAGTTCTAGTAGTGTATATATTGGCGGAAGTAAATGTTCATTAAAAACCCGTATTCAAGAACACAAAAAGTCTGTGGAAAAAATAGATTATTCGATAGATAATAATAATAATAACTTAATGCCTGTCCCGAAACATATTTTTGAAAATCCTAGCCATGTGTTTGATTAGGAAAATATTGTTATAATAGACAGAGAACATATTTTTGATAAAAGACGAATTTTAGAAATGTTACAGATAAAAATTAATGATTATACCATCAATAGACAGGAGGATACCAAGTTTTTGAATTTACAATATAATTGACTAATTAATTTTTGCACGATATAACAGTATTTTCACGAGATATATTTAGATTAATGCGCATGCCCCGTTACTATGACTACGGACTTCGTCTGTCCTTTCTAAGTTTCTTGTAAGCTTACGTGTGTATAATATGTGCGGGCAGTAACAGTTGTGGCAATGACTATATATTCTAGTCAAATCTTTCCTTATTTAATCTTTTCGTTTACATACAATTTTACTCACTGTTAGGATTGTTGACAGTGTAGTTGTTACTGCAATAGAAAAATATTTTTTAACATGTCGTGGATATTATATTAAGTTTATGTTATTTGTTTATTTTGATTTTGAAAAGCGTTTGATAAGCGTATGTTTTTAATGTACATATATTAATTGTATTGTTAATGAACAGTTCCCTGAAGAGGCTGACAACATGGTTCAGCGAGACGTTGGAAGATAGAATGTGAAGTTGTTTTATTTTGAGGGTTGACCCTTCCCATCGTTCAATTTTTAATTTGATTCAAATAATGGAGGGTAGTCAGAATAACTATGTTAATCTGAAAATTAATAATAATATTATGAAAAAACGTTTTTTATGAAAATAATTTTATAACAAAAAAATAGCTTACTGATCGGGAAAAAATCTCTTCAACCGTTTACTCTTCTCCAGTGCCTCCTGTGTTTTTGAGGTCAACGTATGGGATGGTGCCTGCTTTCCACATTATTCCATGGAAATTTTGTTCAAGCCAGCGATTTTCAGACTTGTTTTTATTTAACAACTTGTCTCATGCATAAGGCGGTTTAAATAGGAAAACCGATGGTGTAGGATCTTCCTCGGGAGAGACGATGGCTACTTCCTTGAATACGAATTCATTCAAGGTAATTTTGAAACCTTGGACATCAACAATATACTTCATCTTGCTGCTGTGACTGTTCTCGGACGAGAGCAAAGGAGAGAATGAGGTTTTCAACGTCTCGCTGCTTATTTTATAGTCACCCCCTCCAATTGTTTAACCAATCACGGCACTGTCCCATCCTACCACGGCGCCTGCAACCAATCAGAAATGATTTCTTCTCGCGGATTTTTAGATAAAAGGAGCTGCGCGTACGGCGGAGAGTCAGTCGACTGCCTCGCGCGGCCCGTAGCTCAAGATGCCTCAGTATTTTAAAAATACCGCTCTTGTAGTATGTAAATCGTATGGGCTGGCTTTAAGTGGTGCGGCTGACCAAGATAATGTGGATAATTGGATTGCGCTTGGCCGTGGCACTCTAGTGGAAGCTGGGAAATTTGCAAGCTGCCATCGTACTCATAAAGAGTGTACTACGCTTGTTGAGCGAACGTCAAGTGGGCGCCGGACTATAAGAGAGTGAAAATGGCCCCTCGGTAAGCTGGGATGATGTTGAATCAGCTTTCAAGAACAGAGTAAAGGCGGGTATCATTACAAACCGAGGCATCTCGATTTATTAACATTTATGAGAGACGCTAAAAAGGAATTCATCGAAAAAGTGAGTGAAACTCTTAAAGAACCGTTGAAAGTGAACACAGTGTTAGCGGCCGAGTACGTAATAGTTAAAGATGGTGAAGAGACAGTCGAAATAAAATATTTCAAAACAAAAATAGCTCCGATATATTCGACTACGGACTTGAATGAGTGGTTTGTTATGAACGTGCAAAATCCAATCGATACGGATATGGAAGAATTTCAAGAGCGCGAGTCGGGCTGGTCGCTTAAATCAATTTTAAATTTATTTGTTAATATTTACAAGTTTAATTCGATGAGAGGGAGCTCATACATTGATTTACCGCCATACATCAAGAACAAGAAGGCATGTGTAAACATAGAAAATCAAGATGATGAATGTTTTAATTGGGCAATTCTATCGGCACTACACTATACTAGGATAAATTCTAATCGAGTGGCGCATATGTACCTCATCAGAACGATCTGAACTTTAAGGGAATCGATTTCCCAGTTGATCCCAGAAAAGTGACTAAGTTTGAGAAACAAAATGAGATTTCTGTGAATGCGTACTATTTAAAGAAAAAAAAGGAGAAGCGTTTGACGTCTTACCGTGTCACTTGACAGCTGACAATAAAGATAAACATGTTAATTTACTACTGATTGAAAATAATTATGTTGACAATGATGATGAAGACGGCTCGACTCACGATGATGATATTAACATTGATTTTAAATTCCATGATGTATGGATAAAAAATTTATCAAGATTGTGTAGTCAACAGCTATCTCCGCGTAACCACAAAACTTTCATCTGTGATCGATGTTTACATTATTTCTGGACGGAAGAGAAGTTGACGAAACATATGATTGACTGTGAAAAAATTAATCAGTGTAAAATCACACTTCCAAATAAGAAAAACAATACTTTAGAGTTTACTAACTTTGATTTTAATAATCGTGTGCCGTTCATAATATACGCGGACATTGAATGTATATTGGAGCCAGTGATTGACGATGAACGAGCTTATCAGCATCATGTGCCATTTAGTGTGGGCTTCTTCATTAAATGTAGTTATGATGGCAGTCTCTCGGAATATAAAAGTTACAGATAAGAGGATGAACAAGCCGAATCTCCAGCCAAATGGTTTGTACAGAGTCTTCACTCTCTGGCTGTGAAATTGAATGACTCGTATAAAAATCCAAAGCCAACGAATAACAACCTAACATCGCTCGAAAAAATTATGTTTGACCGACCACGGCTATGCCATATTTGCGAAAAGCCATTTACTAAGGAAGACAAGAGAGTGCGTGATCATTGCCATTTCACCGGAAAGTGAGTATTTATTTTTCTATCTCTCTCTCTCTCCCTCTCTCTCTCATAACTAAAAATTATAATTTTTACAGATATCGTGGACCAGCACATAGTAAATGTAATTTTGGCTTCCAGGACTCGAGAACGATCTCCATAGTTTTTCACAACTTGAGTGGATACGATTCTCATCTTTTTATGAGAGAAATAGCCACATGCTTCCCAGGACAAGTTTCGCTACTTCCACAAACAAAAGAGAAATATATATCTTTTACAAAGTTTGTGGAAGGTACAGACATAAATTTGAGAGTTATCGACTTTTTCAAATTTATGGGCTCGTCTCTAGATAAATTATCATCGTATTTGGAGAAGCTCGATACTTTAGAGTACATGTTCAAGCAAGATGGCCTATCCGATGAACAGATTGCACTTTTAAAAAGGAAAGGAGTATTCCCTTACTACTATGTCTCATCATTTGAAAAGCTGAAGGAGCCGAATCTCCCTTCAAAGGATGCTTTCTTCAGCAGTTTATACAACACTCACATCAGCGATGAGGATTATGAGCATGCCCGAAACGTTTGGCAGAGTTTTAACGTTCAAGACCTTGGGCAATATTCTGACTTATATCTCAAGACAGACGTTATACTGCTGGCTGAAGTTTTTGAAAATTTCAGAAACAATTGTCTTGAGGCTTATGAGTTCGATCCTGCTCATTATTACACGTCGCCCGGATTGACTTGGGATGCCACGCTTAAATATACTCAGGTATTTTTTTCGATGTTACTTATTTTTTAATTATTGAAATTCACGTTTATAATATTTATAACATTTATATAATTTATAACATTCGCGATTAATTTCTTTACAGATAAAACTCGAACTTCTCACCGATGTTAATATGTTGCTGTTTATCGAGCGAGGCATACGAGGAGGGATTAGCCAATGTTACAACGGCTATACAAAAGCAAACAACCCATACATGAAGGATGGTTACAAAACTAACGAAGACAACAAATATTTGATGTACTTCGACGTTAAGAACTTGTATGGATGGGCAATGACTGAACTCTTACCCTACAGCGGCTTCAAGTGGGTGTACAACGTAGAAAATTTTAACTTCATGGACGTCCCCGACGATTGCGATTTTGGATACTTCCTGGAAGTGGACTTGAAGTATCCCGAGTCACTACGTGATGTTCACAAGGATCTACCGTTCTGTTTTGAGTACATGGAACCACCAGGTTCCAAGCAAAAGATATTGATAACTACGCTTTATGACAAACATCGTACGTGCTACACTATCGAGCACTGAAACAAGCGTTGAAACATGGCTTAGTTTTAGTCAAAGTACATCGAGCCATTCGATTCAATCAGAGTCCTTGGCTCAAAAAGTAAATTGACTTAAACAGTGCGAAATGAAAGGAAGCCAAGAATGAGTTTGAAAAAATGCTTTTTAAACTTTGCAACAACGCTGTTTATGGAAAAACAATGGAAAACGAGAGAAAACGTGTTGACGTGAAGCTAGTTAGCAAATGGAAAGGACGCTTATAGATCCGAAGACCTCATCGCCAAACTGAGTTTTCACAGCAGTGATATTTTTGATGAGAAGCTCGTTGCTGTACAACTGCTACGAACAGAGATTTGCGTAAGAAAGCCAATTTACATCGGCTTGAACGTATTGGATTTGTCGAAAACACTCGTGTATAAATTCCATTACGACTATATGCGAGATCGTGTAAGAGACCAGGGTAAGCAATAGCTTACCCATCGTTATTATATACCGACACGGATAGTCTGATATACGAGGTGACAGGTGTCGACATGTAGAATGTGATGCAACAGGATATTCAAGAATTCGACACATCAGACTATCCGGAGATCAACCCGTTCAACATGCCACGAATCAATAAAAAGAAGGTTGGCTTGATGAAAGATGAATGTAATGGTGAGATCATGTTTGAATTCGTAGGCCTGCAAAGCAAGATGTATAGCGTCAAAGTGCAGAATCAAAAACCTATAAAAAAGGCAAAAGGAGTCAAGAGCTCTGTGGTTAAGCAACCATCACCTTTGACGTCTACATCAAACGTCTTTGTAAGAACGTCATCGTCACTCGAGAGGAGCGAAATATTCGATCTCGACATCACCATCTCAACACCAAGAAAGAAAAAAAGATTGCCTTGAGTGCGCACGATGACAAACGCTATCTACAGCCCAGCACTACAGATACACTGCTCTGGGGCCATTACAGAGCAGAAGTGGTGGAAGAGCTGACCAATGAGGACGAATTTGCTGGAGAGGGGGAACGCGAGCCGCCGAGACTCTATATAATGAGGTGGTGCAAGAGCAGGAGCTCATTCGTTCAGTCGAGCCTCCAAAACACAATCTGCAGCACCAGCATCAGCAGTCGCCTCCTGCAGCCTGGCAGCAGCAGATACCTGTTTCGCAGCCGCTTCCTGCTGTCTCACAGCCGCCTCTCGCTGTCTCACAGTGGCTTCTCGCTGTCACGTAGCCGCTTCCTGCAGCATCGCTCCTCGTCTTGAAAAGACCTTGTGAGACAACTACTGGAAGTAATAAGAAACGGAGAGAAATCTAAGGTTGGTATTTTTTTAAAGTAATTTTTTCGTTTTATTTTTTTCTTCTACTTTAAAAACTTTTTTTTCAAATTTTCTGTTACGGATGGATTTTTCAACACAAAGGTTAGTCGATCTGATCAAGGGCCAGCGCTACATGGTCACAAGTCTGAAGGCTGTGACTACAAAATTTGGACAAAAAGTTATAGCTGAACTGGAGAGCGAGTTTGATGTTTTTATGCCGAAGAGAGTGTCAGATGCTCTTCATCAAGATAAGAAATTCTTCGTCAATCTCCAGGATGCAGCGAAGAAGTACGAACTGTTTATAGTGTACAACGGTGGTTTCAGTGTAGAATTTAGCGGAAAATAATTTTAAGTACAGCGGAAATATATATAGTTAATGTTTAAGTATTGCGAAAATATAATTTTTTAGTATTAAGTAGCGAAAATGTTTAAGTATTGCGAAAAATATATTATATTATTTAATTACTGCTAAATGTTCAAGTGTTGCGAAAAATGTATAGCGTAAATGTACGTATTTTTTTTAAATTTATTAATAAACAAACTCTTTAACTTAAAAAAATTGTTTTTATTAAAAAATTCCATATTCTTACATTTGCGTGAAAATATTGCATGATTACATATCTTTTTTCTCAATCCAACTATTATGTGTATTATCAAAGCCAAGCTATTTTACAAAAATTTTACTTCCTTTCTTCTTAATTACTTTTTCTACAAGATAAATATCTGGATACTTGGCTTTGAGTAGTTCTTGCTCGTAGAAACGGCCTGAGACTGGCTGATCTTGATAGTCCCTCAGATGATAAGTCGTAAGATGTGTAGCTGCTATACGTATAATTGTAAATATCTCTGTAGACCAATTTGGAGTATATCCTTTGTCAAATACTGCTTTAGCCTTGCTCACTCTAACTTTATCACCAATTTTAAATTTTGGCTTAATCTTATTAGTTATTTTGCGGGTAAATTTCCGTAATATATCTGCTTCGGTACTGGATGTTACATCTTTAGGTTTCGCACCGATAGTACGATATTTGCGATTATTGTATGTGGTAAGTAAATCAGGTAAAATATCTAGCCACTTGTAGTTGCCTCTCAAACTGAATTTTTTCCACATTGCACTTTTTAGAGTGCGATTGAAGCGTTCACATATCGCTGCTTTTAGATTGCTATAGGTTGAGTATAACTTTATTTTGTGTGTTTTCATAAATTTTTGAAAATCTGTGTTATAAAATTCTTTGCCTCGATCAGTATGGAGATTTTTTGGTACTCTATCTTTAACAAGCACGGATTTCATAGCTTCCGAGACATCTTTGCCCGTTTTTCTCTTTACAGAAACAGCCCATGCATATTTGGAGAAAATGTTGATTATAGTGAGCAAGTATCTATAGCCCTTATTGTCGCGAACATATGAAATCATTTCGATGAGATCTGCTTGCCAAGTTTCGTCCAAACCACGCACGTCAAAGTTATGACGTGTATAGTTGCGTCTTGCAAGTTTGTGTAGTTCTTCAACTAGTCTTCGTGTTCCATGTTTTTGGAATTAATGATCTATTAGCTGTGCCATAGCCTCTTTTATAGCCAAAATGTCAGTTTTTATTTGAGATATCTGGACGTCAAGCTCATCTCTATGATTATTAACTGTTATACTCAAGTCATCCAGACTAGTTCTGAGTTTTACAGTTATATCAATCATTTCTCAAATTTCTATTTGAATAATGTTTCACAGAGTCTCTAAATTTACAACATCGCTCGCCTGTTGAGGTTCGGCAACATTGCACAATTTTTTATTTTCTATGTCGTAGTGGCCGTTAGACGTGACTTTGAAGCCAACGCCAGGTGGTCCTCGGCTACCTTCAATTTTTCCAAGATTACGTCCAAACACGTCAACGCTCATTTTGAGAATGATTCGTTTATTCCTGTGCACTTAATATATATAGCCCGCTTCTCGCAATTTCTTAACTGTAGAGTGTATTTCCTTTACATGACTTGGATTTCCGGCAGATATTTCAGCTACTAGTAAGTGAAGCTGGTCAACGAGCTCGTTTGGATCGTCCCAGTACACATAAAAGCAGTATGTTTTTTCGCAATTTTATAACAAGGTAATGAGCTACCTTTCTTAGGTTTTTCGAGAGTTTTTTTCGAGATAATATTGAACATTGGAGCAATAATAGTATTAAATTTATTACTATTATGAAAATGAATCCTTTCGTTTTTGTTATACTGCTTTTTATGAGCAGACGATAGTTTTAAAATTTTGCCATAATTTTTTAAATCATCTGAACTTATATTATTTTACTTGATTCTTTCGCTATGAATAACTCGAGTAATCCTCCCAGATAGCACGTTCCGGTTTGCGAACGTTGCAAAAACGTTTCTTTGAAAACTATAAAACGCTTAATTATTGGTGGCAGAAACGAGTTAACAACGTTGTCACAACGTTGAAATGTCCGTCTGTGAAGACGAGTAACTGATTCGCTGACACGTTGTATGGTTTGTAGGTTTCGAAGGCCAGGAGAGTAAAACACTTGACACAGTCTTTGCCTCAAATTAATTGTTTTATTCAACTTAATTAAATACTATGTACAGTGCCAAAAGGCAGGAGAATAGTGAATGTGGGTTTTAATAGTTCGTGCGTGTTTCGTGTCGTGTTGACGCGCTTGTGGCTCGCGAGAGACTGACACGCGGTCGAGCTGTAATGGACGAATTGGGTGTGTTTGAAATATTATTGCTGTATATATGATGAGACTTTAGGGGGCATGAAATACGATAGCGGAAAACTTAGACAGCTTTCCGAACATCCCGCCCGCCTTGGCCAGGAACTGGCGAAATGTTATCCACCTGCGGCATGATGCTGATCTTCGCTATTGGTCAGGTGTAGCTAGATGATGCAGTCTTGACTTCCACGACTCGAACCACGCCGTCTTGTCCAGGGTGCACAGCAGTGATCCGAGCCAACGGCCATTTGCACGGTGGATAGAGTTCGGAGCGCAGCAGGCAAAGATCGCCCACCTTGACTGGATTTTCCTTGTTATGCCATTTTGATCCAGTTTGTAGATGTTGGAGATACTCCTGAGACCAGCGTTGTCAAAATTGCTCGTGCATGTGGCGGAGCATTTGCCATCTATCCAACCGAGGCACCGCAACGTCAAGCAATGAAGGCTCAGGAACGGTGAGAGTCGGCTCACCGATCAGAAAGTGACCAGGGGTCAATGAGTTTAAATCCTCTGGATCATCTGAGAGAGGTTGAAGAGGGCGCGAGTTGAGGCACGCTTCGATTTGGGCGAGCAGCGTCGTCATTTCCTCGAAGGTTAAAAGAGCTTCCCCAATTACTCTTTTGAGATGAAACTTGACAGATTTGACCGCTGCCTCCCAAAGGCCTCCGAAGTGCGGAGCACCAGGCGGATTGAAGCGCCACTCAGTTCCATCGGTAGCCAGAAGCCGCGCAATTTCGGCATGTTGAGTGCCAGCTTGATTGAACAGGAGTCTGAGTTCTTTGTCAGCGCCGATAAAGTTGAGACCACAGTCGCTTGTGAGTGAGGCGCAAACGCCTCTTCTTGCGGTGAAGCGCTTATACGCATTCAAAAAGTCAGCTGTGGTGCAGCTCGAAACTGCTTCGAGGTGTACTGCACGGGTGGAGAAGCAAACAAAGACGCAAATATACCCTTTGTAGGATTTCGCACCTCTGCCTTTTGAGAACCGCAGATGGATGGGTCCCGCGTAGTCCACACCTGAGTACAGGAACGGTCGAAATTGCTGAACTCTTTTGAAGGGCAGATTGCCCATAAGCTGCGTGGTAGGCTGAGTTCGTTGACGCCAGCAACGCGTACACCTGAAGATTGTTGATTTAACGACTTGTCGTCCACGAAGAATCCAAAAGCGCTGTCGGAGGTGATTGAGCGTGAGCTGCGTGCCTCCGTGAAGCGTCTTGGAGTGAGCATCTAAAACTAAAAGTTTGGTAAGATTCGAGGTTTGAGGTAAAATTAAAGGGTGCCGTTCATCTGGGTGTAGTAATGAGTGCCTCAGTCGTCCACCAACTCGGAGGTGTTCCTGAGCATCCAGGATAGGATAGAGGCGGATCAAGGCGCTTCTGCGAGGCAATGGATCACCCTTGTTTAAACAGCTGATTTCTTCGGCAAAGTAAATATGTTGCACCCAATGAACTAGTCCCAAGAGTGCTCGCAATAGGCAATTGGGCGTGAATGTTGTAGCTTGCCAATTTATTGATTTTGCTCGTTGCAGGAATTGCAGGCATCGAGCAATGGTATTTACAAGTCGAGAAAGCGAACTAAATCTAGTGATGACTTCAGGATCTGTTGGCATCGCAGACACCGTAAAGCACGAGAGAGATCGTCGCTCTAGCGTTTCATGCGATTCGTCAAGGTCACACGTACTTGAGCTATTCCAGGGTGTACTCGAGGTGATGAGGAATGCTGGACCATGAATCCACATGGATGATTTGACCAAGTCTGATGCCAAAATGCCTCTTGATGGCAAATCGGCAGGATTTTCGACTCCAGGCACGTGAAGCCAGACAGCATTTGAGAGTGTTGTCTGAATCTCTGAAACTCGATTCGCTACGTACGTCTTCCAAGTAACGGGCGGTTGCTTGACCCAGGCGATAGTGATGGTAGAATCCGTCCAACAAAAACACTGCGCATTCTCGAGACAAAGAGTTTGACGAACTCGCTTCATAAGACGCACGAGCATCACTGCGCCACAGAGCTCCAAGCGTGGCAAAGATACCTGCTTGAGCGGAGCTACTTTGCTCTTTGAGGCCAGTAAGATGCTTTGGACGTTGCCTTCCTTGGAGACAGTACGCAGGTAGAGACAGGCAGCGATGGCTCGTTCCGATGCGTCAGAAAAACCATGAATTTCCGAAAAGGCAGTATCGCTGGAGCTCTCGGCCCAACGAGTCACCGAGAAGTGGTGAAGGTGTGGCAGGTCATCGATGAGCAGAAGCCATCGTTGCCTTAAAGTCGAAGGCACCGGATCATCCCATCCGATTCCATCGCACCACAGTGACTGCATGAAGATCTTGAATGATGTCGTCACGGGAGTGATCCATCCAACCGGGTCGTACAGTTGAGCGATCATGGAGAGGGCTTTTCGTTTGGTGAGATTCTCGTCGCTTGCAGGGAACTCAAATTTGAACGAGAAGACGTCGAGCAAAGGGTGCCAAGCCACGCCCAGCATGGGTAAGGTTTGTTCTTCAGGCCATGAGAGAAGTTGAGTGCCTGTTTGCTGAGTCTCAGGCACGTCAGCTAACAGTGCTGGATCGTTGGCTGAGTGGGAATCCGCCTGCCTTGAGCAGTTCCACAATTTCGGTCTTGAGTGCTAGAGCCTCCTCCAGAGTGTCTGCTCCAGCAAAGATGTCATCGACATAAATCTGATCCAGTAGTACTTGAGCGGCACGAGGGAACTTAGCACTTTCATCTTCGACTAATTGCCTGAGCGTCCTGAGAGCTTGATACGGTGAAGGGCTAAGGCCATAGGTGACGGTGCAAAGATTGAAGACGGTAATTATTGTTCCTATGCGCCACAAGATTTGCTGAAAGGCTTGATCTTCTTCGTCGATGAGAATCCTCCGAAAGTGTTTCTCGATGTCGGCGGAAAATGCGAGGCGAAAGACTCGCCAGCGTAGTAGCACGTCGAATGGGTCGAGTTGGAGCTTCGAACCGACGTGAAGGCACTCGTTGATGGGAAGTCCAGAAGGTAACTTGACCGATCCATTGAATACAACTCGCAGTTTGCCGACATCACCATGTGTCTTGAAAATTCCATGGTGGGGCAGTAGAAAGCTGGGTGAGTCCTTGGAGACTGATTCCCGAGGTGACAACTCTTTCATGTGACCAAGAGAGCGGTACTCTGACATAAACTTGTCGTACTTCGCCTGAAATTCAGGCTGCCTTATAAACCGATTCTCGGTTCTTAATAAGGCACAAAGGGCAGCTTCTTGAGAGTTGCCAAGGTTATCTATGTTGGGCTTGAAGGGTAGACGTAGCACATATCTGACATCAGCAAGGCGTTTATGTGTAGTTACGAAGTGATTTTCGCAATCACGTTCGTTTTTAGAAAGAGTTGCTGAAGTATTGAGTATCACCTCCTCCTGTTGCCAAAAGCGAGTGAGAAGAGCTGCGAGATCCAGATCGACGTGACATGAGAGGCTAGATACGGTGGCTGGATCGCTCGATGCAGTGCTGACAGCACCTGTAAGTATCCATCCAAGTCCAGTTGCCTGAGCGATGATGCCATTATCGCTGGCCTTGCGAATGCCTTCCTCTATCAGCTGGGGATAGAGATCAGCGCCGATGATGATTTCGATTGGATCGGTTGAGTCCATTCTTGGGTCGGCAAGAGTCACACCGTCCAAGAAGGCATCGGTAGATGACACTGATTGAGCAACAGGAACGTAGTCGGTGAGACGAGGTAAAATAAGTGCAGTCAGTTTCCATCGATGACTACTTTCAAAGTGAGGCGAGATTAGAATCGCCGACTTTGATTTAGCTGTATAGCTAGGCGTCGCACCAACGCCGGTGACAGGCACGAAAGCTGACTGGCGAGGCGCTCTTATTCTCTGAGCGAGGGATTCAGCAATGAACGAGGCTTCCGAGCAGGGATCTACAAGCGCTCGTGCATAAGACGTGCGGTGGTGATCGGACGATACTTGAAGTAATGCCGTGGCGAGCAGAATGGCTCGTGACCTTGATGAAATTTGCGTAGCATGAGATGCAGTGCCTATGGAGGCTGGAGGGTGAGCAGCAGAGGTGGTCATGACGGAACTAGCAGACGATCCGTCGGTTGCTTGGAAATGAGCGGTACTTGGCCCAGAATTGCGATGGAGCAGGGTGTGGTGGCGACCACGACAAGTAGCACACGTGCCTTTGGATCGGCACTCTGCAAACCGATATACTCCAAGGCAATTAAGGCATAGTTGCTTTTCTAAAACAAATTTGTGACGATTATCAAGGGAACAAGCGAGAAAGTTTTCGCACATATTAATGTAATGTTCTCCCTGACAGTAAGAGCAGCGACGAACACGGTGCGTTGCAGCATTGTGCACGGTAAGTACAGGTGCCTTAGATTTCTTCGAGACCGAAGATATCTTCCTTGCCGACGGCTGGTGGTCGGTCGGTAAGGCAGTTCCCTGACTCGGCGATGTCTCTAGTCCCTCAATGCGTGCTTTGAGAAAACTATCGAATTCATCCCATGTTGTGGGTGTAGAGGTAGACGGCTTACGGTGAGATGAACGAAGAAATCATCCATTTTGTCCATCGGTCTGTTCAATGCCTCCAGAGTTTCTCTGACTTCTGTAGTTCCGTTTCTAAGTGCCTTTAGGGCACTGGAAGATTCGGTTGAGGCAGGAGCGAGCTGAAACAGGGACTCCAAACACAGATAAATTAGTTTCCGCGTGTTGTCATAATGTGTTGTCAATCGGGTCCAAGCGCGAGCGTAGTTGTCGTTCGTGACAGGAATGTTTTTGATGAGGTCCGCCGCTTCGCCCGAGAGACTGCTTTTTAGATAATAGAGGCGTTCAGCATTGGTTAGTTTAGGATCATGCTTCAAGAAGGCCGAAAACATGTCTTTGAAAGGCGCCCATTCAGCGTACTTGCCTGCGAAGTGAGAGATGGAGATGGTCGGCATTTTCCGAGATGACGATTCGTGAGCTGGAACTGCAGCGGTACCTCCCGGTGCTCCACTTTCCACCAGCGCATCTAAGGCATCGAGGAATTGACCCTTTTGCTCTAGAAAAACTTCTTCTGCTGCTTCCATGAAGTTGTCCGTAAAGTACGCGTTCTTGTCATCTTCTTCGGTTGCGACATCTATAGTTTGTTCGTGCCTGCTTTGAATACCAGACCATCTTTTCTCGAGCACTTCCAGTCTTGAACGGATTGATCCTTTGGACGTTTGCTGACCCTTTTTCTTGAGGTTGAGGAAGGCGCGGGACATCAGATTGGCTTCTTTCTTTTGCTCTTCAATAAGGTCGCTTGCTTCCGACGGCATGACGAGTCCGCTTGAAGCGAAAGAGATTTTTGATTGTTTCTATCGCAAGGCGGTGCGATAGACGAAAATGTCAACACTTTAAGGTAGAGTGGACAGTTTCTGAGAGGTGTTTGCTAGTGCGAGAACGATAGTCGGCACGGTAGGCTCAGCTACTATCGAACCGCGAAGGGGAATGCGAATGCCTAGAGACAGCAAACGCAGAGTTGCGAGCCCGCGTTTCGGAGCGACCACAACACTGAGATGGCTTGAGTTAAGCCAGGAGCGAGCGAGATGTAAACAAAGCTCGCTCGACTCGTCTTACACACACGCACTGACACAGGTAGAGACTGGTCGAGAATATGAAATTGGAATTCTTTTGGTTTTTTTTTTTCTCAATTGGCCTTGCCGCGTATTCTTCACTTGATTAAACTCTTGATGATAAGATCCTAGCGGTTTTCAAGGCAGGATCCGGCTCGAAGGACCAGAAATGTAGACGAGTAACTGATTCGCTGACACGTTGTATGGTTTGTAGGTTTGGAAGGCCAGGAGAGTAAAACACTTGACACAGTCTTTGCCTCAAATTAATTGTTTTATTCAACTTAATTAAATACTATGTACAGTGCCAAAAGGCAGGAGAATAGTGAATGTGGGTTTTAATAGTTCGTGCGTGTTTCGTGTCGTGTTGACGCGCTTGTGGCTCGCGAGAGACTGACACGCGGTCGAGCTGTAACGGACGAATTGGGTGTGTTTGAAATATTATTGCTGTATGTATGATGAGACTTTAGGGGGCATGAAATACGATAGCGGAAAACTTAGGCAGCTTTCCGAACAGTCTGTGTGGCAAAAAACTCGTTTCAGAAACGTGTTAGGAAGATCGTTAGCGCGCTTGGATCACGTTGCTAGATCATTTTAATGGCAACCTATCTACAACGTCTTTAAAACGTTATTATTGTCCCTTTGGTATTTTCAATGTAGTTTTCAGTTTTCGTTGTTAAGGGATTGCTAGAACGTTTACTTGCAATGAGCTTGCAACCTATAAACAACGTTCCCACAACTATTTTGAAAACTCCAATACTTTAAAGCATGTTGCTGGTAACCCGTAGTAAAAATGTTGTTACAACGTTGTCGCAGCAACGTTGCCGCTTTACGTGCCCGCAACGTGTCAAAAACGTTTCAAAGAACGAATTAGGAACACCATTCGCAACATTTTAGGAACGTCAAAGCATCGTCATCGATAACCACCAACCTTGGCACATTTTTTTTATAATTTCTTATTCAAATTATTTCACGCAGATATTGCGTAAAATTTGAAGTCCCCTATATATAAGGGGAGTATCAAAAACAAGGCAAGCCTTGTAGTTCGGACCCTTCATAAAAAGAGTCATTTGAAACGTTGAATTTTCACATATTATATACTCTCGGTCTGCCAAAGTTTCCGCGGGAGTCGCAAACTGTGCGCCGCGTAGCGGCAGTGTGGCGAAGGTAGGCTCTTTCAGCGAACACGCGTGCAAATAACACGTGTCAGAAACGTGTTAGGAAGATCGTTAGTGCGCTTTGATCACGTTGCTAGATCATTTTAATGGTAACCTATCTACAACGTCTTTAAAACGTGATTATTGTCCCTTTAGTATTTTTAATGTAGTTTTCATAGTTTTCGTTGTCAACGCGTTGCTAGAACGTTTACTTGCAATGAGCCTGCAACCTAATAAAAAAGGACCTCAAATACATATACGCGTTGAAGCGGAGCAAGCCAACGCGAAAGCGGCGAGAGCCACTACAAAAAACTCGCTGCCAATTCCTTGGAAATCTTCTTCCTCAAACTAATTTATCCATTACAATTTTAAAATTTTAAAATCGAAGTAAATTTTTCATAACAAAAATTTTCTTTTCATTTAAGTATGCAGGGGATAATCGTGCGATATTTTCACGCAACGAACTGACTTGAAAAATATAAAAAAAGCGGCCTCTGTGTTAATTTCCAGAAGATTGGTTAACTTGCTGCTCGATGCAAAAAGGTGCAATCTCGGCACCAAATGCTAAAGGCGTCTATCTCAGCAAGAAGTGCAAGTTAAAATTTAAAACGATAATAATGATTATTAAAGAAAATTACGACCCAAGTATGAGGGGGGTACGGGGACCTGTACGTATGCAAGGAAATAACGCAGACGTGCGACAAGAAAAATACGATTATTTCAACCATTTTAACCGTAAGTAGCCGGATGATACAAGCTTCATGAGGGTACGTATTTAAACAGACATGCGATAAACAAAGTACGATTATTTAAATAATTTTAACCCTAAGTAACCGGGAAATACAAGCTTATTAAGGGGAGGTGATTAACGGAGACGTACGATAGCCAAAATACGATAATATCAACAATTTTAACCCTAAATATCCGGGGGATAGAGTTCCACGCATATACGGGAGCCAGTCAGACGATTATATAAGGCAAAATAATTATTTAAATAATTCCTACCCCCAAGTAGGCGGGGGATGCAAAATCGACGCGTATAGGGGAGCGCGTCAGACATGTATCTCCAAGTAGGCGGGGCAGGGGCGTCATTACTACTATGGATGATCTGGATCATCCAGACTCCGCTTACCGCCAAGTATGGAAATCCAGACTGCAGAAAAGGTGTCACTAATGATTTTTTTTTGCCAATTTTCAATGAACGAAATCTAAACGAAATAAATAAAACCAAGTTGGTGGGGTATGCGAGTTCCACGCGTATACGAGAGCGCGCCAGACGTGTATACAATGCAAAATAATTATTTATATAATTCCTAACCCCAAGTAGTCGGGGGATGCGAGCTCCACGCATATACGGGAGCGCGTCAGACGTATATACAAGGCAAAATAATTATTTATATAATTCGTAACCCCAAGTTGGTCGGGTATGCGAGTACCACGCGTATACGGGAGCGCGTCAGACGTGTATACAAGGCAAAATAATTATTTATATAATTCCTAACCCCAAGTAGGCGGAGGATTCGAGTTCCACGCGTATACGGAAGCGCGTCCGACGTGTACACAAGGCAAAATAATTATTTATATAATTCCTAACTCCAAGTAGGAAGGGGACGCAAATTACACGTATACGGGAACGCGTGAGACGCGTATACATGGCAGAATAATTATTTATATAATTCCTAACCCCAAGTAGGCGGGGGATGCGAGTTCCACGCGTATACGGAAGCGCGTCAGACGTGTATACAGTGTATACATGACGAAATAATTATTTAAATAATTCCTGAGTCCAATTAGGCGGGGGATGCGAGGTCCACGTCTATACGGGAGCGTGTTAGTCATATATACATAACAAAATATTATTTAAATAATTCTCAACCCCAAGTAAGCGGAGGAAGCCAGCTCTACGCGTATACGGGAGCCGTCAGACGTGTCTACATGGCGAAATTATTATAAATAATTCTTAACCTCGAATGTATTTTAATTATTCGTATCCCCAAGTAAGCGGGGGATGCGAGCTCCACGCGTATACGGGACTAAGGAAGACGTCTATAGACGAGATAATAATTCTTTAAATAATTTTAATCCTATGTAGCCGCGGGATAGAAGCTTTACGAGAGTTGGTGAGTAAAGCAGACATGCGATTAGATCGCATGGGGGGATAGGTTTGAAGAAATTATTTTTGCCGAAAGGTAAAAATGCCGAATATATAATACCGACAGTGAAGTTCACCAAATACATAAAATTACAGAACCTGATTTAACAGAAATATGAAAATACCTAAAATAAATAGCAAAGGTTAGTAGTTAAGCTACAGCGGTTCTGGCCCATAGCGGTTCTGGCCCAGGGGGGGTTCTGGCTGATAGCGGTTCTGGCCCAGGGGGGAGGGGGATTCTGGCGCATAGCGGTTCTGGCTCAGGGGGGTTCTGGCCCATAGCGGTTCTGGCCCAGGGGGGAGGAGCATTCTAGCCCATGGAGATTCTGGCCCATGAGAGTTCTGGAGTCAGTATGCTTTCTGGAATCAAGCCTCACTGCAGAACTGCGGTCAGCTTTTTGATTGTAGAAATTATACTGACTCGGCGGCGACTTCAGAAGCGACGCGAGCGCTCCTTCTCGAGATATAAGCGAAAAACCAAAATTTCTACCCCCACCAGCGGTTTTCGAAAATTCTATTATGGTCTTTGGATAGTATGTGAAAAGTATGTCCCCCTATTGTTACATCCCCAAAATTTCGTCCGTTTTTCGATCCAAGCGCTCTTTCTCGAGTTATAAGCAAAAAACCAAAATGTCTACCCCCACCACTGGTTTTCGAAAATTCTTTTAATGGACAAATATGAGATACCCCTCAGAGGTAGATAAAACGCCCCGGCCCTGTCAGGATGCATAAGGCAGGCCTTGAACAGGCTGCCTTAAAATTTTGATGCTTGTTCAATACTTATCTAAATCTAGGCATATGCCCTATTTTTCGAAGTATCATCCAAATAACGCTTCCGAATTTGACAGTCCCATATACAGACAATTCATGGGAAAATTATAAAAAAAATGGGCTGACACCCGCCTGGCAACATGTTATGAACAGGCCGCATGACTCAACTGATGTGGCTAGGCGCGAAAATTTAAAATATTTAACTCACATTGTAGAAAATAGTTTGAGACCTTTGTATTTTAAAAATAATACTGATATTCTTTTACGATTACTCCAACATTTTTGTATCACAGAAGTTTAAATTAATACTTTTTTAATATTTAGAAAATAAATGTAATGTATTAAAATATATATAGTGTGCGCTTGATTTCAGCTAGTTCTCTCTCTTTTGAAAAATAATACCTATGTTTGAATGCAAACTATTCAAGGTCATATATGATGTATTTATGCTGTTTTAAATCTTCTCAAAGTGAAATAAAAATTGCAGCAAATACTTTATTTATTTGATTGCACAAACAATATTACTAACATATTACACAAGTAAAAAAAAACGTAGGTGGTTTAGTGGGATAGGATTTTTTTAGCAAAAGTGAGACAAACAGCCGGTAGTAGGATAATTTGAGGTTCTGCTAGTCAATATTAGATTTTCAACACTCTACAAATACTAAAAATGATGTTTTTTTTTGCCTGCAAGTAATTATTGCAAAATTATAGTAAAAAAAAAAAAACATTATTGAACCACCTCTATTCAGAGTATAAAATGTATTTAGCGACTCATTTATATTATCCTATCATAAACAGTTTATACATGTAATAAGTCTTATAAAATAATAAATGCTCAAATTTATTGTAGAAAATGGCAATGCTATCCGTAAAATAAATAAATAAATATTACTCAATTATAGACACCCTACATACTTAAAATTTAGCGAGGCATTCAATTTTCATATTTTGAATAATAGTTGAATGTTTATAAACGAACTGAAAGTATAAACATTATTCAAAGAAAGAAAGATACATAGTTTTTCAGATGACTTTTATCGTTATAAAATTGAAATGAATGAGGTGGTTGAAAAGGGAATTTTTACTTTTATTTATTAAATGATAAATTTAATACTGTCCCGGACACCCACCTGTTCTGCAGATTAGGGCTTAACATGTATAACTCGGAAAACTCAGGTACGCAAAACGTGAACTGCTACGCAGTTGAAAATCTGAGTTCGTGATTTAAGCTCGGCAGTCACTGCAGTTTTTCCGTGACTCTGAATCCTTTATATCATTCACCTTAAATAATCGGTAATTCCAGGCTCTTCATTTGTCAATAGAGCATGGCGGGAAATAGAAAAAAATGACAGGGTATTTGAAAATGTTTGTTTACCAAAATAATTTTATTGAAAATTAACACGTGGCTTAGCCAATATCTCAATTTTTAGATAATCTAGTACAAATAACTTTGAAAGATTAATTTACGATACTAGCATTGCGAAGTTCACTAAGAATAAAACGGATTTCACCATAGTTAGTTCTTATTCCCATGTTTTGCTCAGCAACGAGTACTTGTAATCGATCAACTAATTTGTTAGGATCATCCCAGACGTCGAATTCGTATGCAGTTGTAACATCTACTCGCGAGATTTTGGGAGCAACTTCTTCCTCTTCATCATCACTAGTCCACTGTCTCTTTTTACTTTCACGTTGATATCTCCAATTAATAAAGTTATAATTCTTACGAATTCTTCTAGGTAAATATTCATTGGTTGAGAAATCTGATGCATCTTCACTAGAATGATCAGCTTCATAATAATTATCAGTCTCGTTAGAATTCGAGTTTACTCGTGTATCAACAATTATCTTTTTCGCTGCCAGTGGATTAGTTTGCTCAACCCTTTCACTTTTTTCTCTTGCATTAACATTATCTTCTCGAGATAATGGTGAGATACTTTTTACAGACGACTCTTCGAACATTGGAGTAATAAAATTATAAAATTTGTTACTCTTTAGTTTTCGAATCGACTCATTCACGCAATAGTGCTTTTTGTGAGCGCACGAAACTTCAATAATCATACGATAATTATCCAAATCAACTGAATTGATAAGACTTTCATCTGGAAGTTTTTTGAATAGTATTGCAGTAATCCTACGGACAAACGATAGTTTTGTTCGTTTATCTGGACAAAGTCGCCTTCAAATTTTATTCGAGAATTTCCGATCATAAGTAATTTCCTCGTTTGTAAACACCATAAATATTATCGAGATATCTCCTAGAATTTCCGTTTAATTTCGTTACATATTTCTTGACTAGTTTTGCAAATTTACCATTATTGGAGCTAGCTATTTTATTATGGTCAGGGCTTATATTAGATAGTTTGATTTGAAAAGTTTCCATATCATCAGCTGTGTCCAGAGATTCAGCACTTTTTGTCAAACCTAAAGAAGACTGTGATTTTTGTCCTACTGCATCCTGAAATTTGCTAATAACATCCGGTGTGTTTGCCACGTTTATGCTTCATTAGTTTCGTGTCAACTGAATAAATATACCGCCAACATCCTTTTTTATACTTTTATGCTATTATAGAGTAACGCCTTCTATATCATACAGTCAAAACTTTTAATCTTTTATGCTATAGAGTAACACCTTTTTGAACTTTTATTCTATTATAGAGTAACACATTTTTATGTTATAGAATAACACCTTCTAAGTCATACAGTTAAAACTTTTTAAACTTTATGTCATAACACCTTTTTTATGTCATAGAGTAACACCTTTTTGAACTTTTATGCTATAGAGTAACACATTTTCATGTTATAGAGTAACACCTTCTATGTCATACAGTGAAACGACAGGCGCGTCTGTGTGTGTGTATGTGCGCGAACACGGAGCTCGAATCGAGTCGATCTCCGACGCACGGTATACACACAGGTAGTTGACCGAAAACATAAACATACCGCGGCCTTGGAGAAGGCAAGGCCGACAATTGCGGCATGAGGATTCGCAAGTAGAGTCGGGCTTGTCCTCGTATGACTCCGGGGGCTTGCGTGTGTGTGTGTGTGTAGTTGCTCGCACGTGTAGCTGTGCGAAAAGTACCGAGCGCAACTACGACACACAATGAGCCCCGAAATGAAAACTCGCGACAACCTTGCACGAGGGGGAAGGAGAGCGAGAGACAGAGCCCGGCAGTATCGCTTCTGCCGTAGCTGGGGCAGCACGCTCGAGAGAGAGCGCGACGACGAAGTCGCGCGTTGCAACGGGTCGAAAAGGCGCGGCTGCTGCTGAAAGCAGCCGACGGCGAGCAACAGCACGGAGTGGATCGTGCGCGGCGATCGGCCGACGTCAGCCCGAGCCGCTTTTGCGCGTACAGGTGTGCGGCACAGCACACACGTACTTCGCGTGCGCAGGCGCACCACTCGAATCGGCGCGTACCTAGAGTAGGCGCCGCGCGTGTAAATAGTGAACAGCCTCCAGGGGCAATAAAGATAATTCTTTGCTTTTACTTGATCGCGTATTATTTTACGCATCCTACTTTCAATTCCCTATTCGGTGGCTCGGTGAAGAATACCGCCGGCCTCCGCGGTCGCGAGTACGTAGTACTCGCGTGATAACTGAGCAGCTGGGGCAGCACGCTCGAGAAAGAGCGCGACGACGAAGTCGCGTGTTGCAACGGATCGAAAAGGCGCGGTTGCTGCTGAAAGCAGCCGACGACGAGCAACAGCACGGAGCTGATGGGCCGCTAATCGTCGAGGGTTGGCAGGAGTAAGTGCTCATGCCTGTCAATTGCTGCGCCGTTCATCGGTAAGTCCGCATTGAGATATAGCGCACCGAGGACAGCTTTTAGCCCGCTACAACAGTTAAAACTTTTTAAACTTCGTGTCATTGAGCAATACCTTTTATTTGTCATAGAGTAACACCTTTTTATGTCATACAGTGACATATTTCTTATGTCACAGAGTTACACCTTCTTTATGTCATAGAGTGACATCTTTTTTATGTTACAGAGTCATACCTTTTTTATGTCATAGAGTGACACCTTTTTTATATTATAGAGTAATACCTTTTTCATTGCTATATAGTAACACCTTTTTGAAATTTTATGTCATAGAGTAACACCTTTTTATGTTATTTAGCATCATCTGAATAAATATATCGCCAACATCCTTTTTATACGTTTATACTATAGAATAACATCATTTTGAACTTATCTTCTATTATAGAGTAGCACCTTCTATGTCACACAATAACATCTTTTTACACTTTATGTCATAGAGTAACAACTTTTTTATGTCAAAGAGTAACACCTCTATTATGTTATAGAGTAACACCTTTTTTATGTTATAGAGTAACACCTTTTTCATGTCATAGTGTAATACCTTTTTTTTTTGTCATAGAGTAACCCCTTTTTTATTTCATAGAGTGATATGTTTTTTATGTCATAGAGTTACACCTTTTTTGTATCATAGAGTGTCAGCTTTTTTATTTTACGGAGTCATACCTTTTTTATGTCATAGAGTAACAGCTTTTTTATATCATAGAGTAACATCTTTTTGTGTCATAGAGTAACACCTTCATTGCTGTATAGTAACACCTTTTTGAACTTTTGTCATAGAGTAACATCTTTTTATGTTATTTAGCATCATCTCAATAAATATATGGCCAATATCCTTTTTATACTTTTATACTATAGAGTAACACCATCTTGAACTTATCTGCTATTATAGAGTAGCACCTTCTATGTCACACAATAACATCTTTTTACACTTTATGTCATAGAGTAACACCTTTTTTATGTTGTACAGTAACACCTTTTTTATGTCATAGTGTAACACCTTTTTTATGTTGTAGAATAACACCGTTTTCATGTCATAGAGTGGCATGTTTTTTGGTGTCATAGAGTGACATCTTTTTTATGTTACAGAGTCATACCTTTTTTATGTCATAGACTGACACCTTTTTTATATTATAGAGTAACACCTTTCTTATTGCTTATAGTAACACCTTTTTGAATTTTATGTCATAAAGTAACATCTTTTTATGTTATTTAGCATCATCTGAATAAATACCGGGTGTCCCATTTTAAAACCACCAGGCAAATATCTCGAAAACTAAGGGAGATGGAAAAAAACTTTTAATACAAAAGTTGTAGGGTTCAGAGGGGTCCAACTGATCGTGACCTTGGTTATGACCTTGAGGTCAATGATCAAGGTCATTTGAAGGTCAAATCGATTTTTTCAAATGGGAACCCCCACTTTTGACCTCGTAAATGGAAAGAGCGGAAAATTTTACGTTCAGATATGTCCTTGAGCCAAGGTCATGGTCATGGTCATGTTTAAAATCAAAATCAATCAACGCATCAAAACATTCCCATAATTAGGCATACGAGACAAATTGTTAAATACAAACGTTTTAGGGTTCAGAGGGGCCCAACTGATCGTAACCTTGGTTATGACCTTGTGGTCAATGATCAAGGTCATTTGAAGGTCAAATCGATTTTTTCAAATGGGAACCCCTATTTTTGACCTCGTAAATGGAAAGAGCGGAAAATTTTACTATTTTTACTATTATCAATATTTACCAGGGTTAACCACTTATATCAAATAATAACAAAAGTTAATAAGTTTTGACCACTTGTATCCAATAGTGACCGGTAGTATTCAGCATTGATCTGTAATAGTCAATAATTATTACTGTTTACATCAAATTGTTTTCAAATTGAGCACACTTATATTGGCACAGAAAATTAAACTTTTTCGTTTTAAAATATTGTATAGTGTAATAACATATTATTTCTTTTGTGGTGTGTTTTGATAAATAATTGCATTTACAACTAAAAAAGAATGCCTGACTATTCTGCTAATGAAATAGTTGACATTCTTCTTATTTTAGGAGAATGTCGACGAAACTATCGAGAGGCAAGCAGATTGTATCGTGCTCGGTTCCCTCAACGACAACATCCTGATCATACGGTAATACGTGACATTGAACTGCGCGGTCGACAAGGAAACTTCGTTCGAAGAAGGAGGACACTGAATGAACACGATTATGAAAATAATCCTCGCTTTCTTGCTGTTCTAGCCATGGTACATTTAAATGTTCATGTCAGTTTACGCGAAATCGAGTTAACAATGGGTATTCCAAGATCTACGGCCAGTAGATATTTGCGATATGCGCGTTACCATCCTTACCACATTACTCTAAATCAAGCTTTAACTGTGGAAGATTATCGACGGAGAATAACATTTTGCCAATGGGCAACACAACAAATTACTGATGATGAAAATTTCTTTAACAATGTTCTTTTTAGCGACGAGGCTACATTTCAGAGTACTGGTATGTTGAATCGCCATAATTGCCACTACTGGTCTCCTGTTAATCCTCATTGGATGCGAGAAGTTGATCATCAGCATCGCTGGAATGTAACGGTATGGTGTGGTATTATTAACGGATATCTGATTGGACCTTATTTTTTTGAAGGTCACGTAACTCAACATACTTATTTACAGTTGCTGAGAGACGAGCTGCCACTCTTTCTAGAAAACGTTGATCTCCATACAAGGGCCAGAATGTGGCTACAACAAGATGGTGCTCCTCCACATTATGCCAGAATTGTCAGAGATTTTCTTAATGAAAGGTTTAACGGTCGATGGATTGGTAGAGGAGGTCCCGTAGCATGGTCACTAAGATCTCCAGATCTGACATCTCCAGATTTTTATTTATGGGGCTTCCTAAAAAATACAGTCTACCGCAACAGGCCAACTACAAGAGATGACATGATTCAAAGGATTACACAAATCTGCTTAAGTATTCCACGTCAAATATTATTAAATACTGTTAGAAACTTTAAAAAGAGAATAGAATGTTGTCAACAAGTAAATGGTGCAACTTTTGAGCATCTTCTTCAGTAAATGGTGACCGAAATACTTGGATCCTATGACTAAATACACATGAACGTGGAATTTTCCAATGAATTTTTAGCTGGCCTGATCATCTCCGACCTTGCCTTAACTGGCCGGGTCATCTCCGACCTTACCTTAACTGACCGGGTTATCTCCAACCTTGCCTTAACTGGCCGGGTCATCTCCGACCTTGCCTTAACTGGCCGGGTCATCTCCGACCTTGCCTTAACTGGCCGGGTCATCTCCGACCTTGCCTTAACTGGCCGGGTAATCTCCGACCTTGCCTTAGGTGACCGGGACCTCTCCGACTTTGCTCTTAACTGCACGGAAACTGACCATAATTTTGACCATGACCTTGACCCAAGGTCATATCAGAATTTTTCGGTTTTTCTATTTACGAGGTCAAAAGCGAGGGTTGCCGTTAAACAAAATTGATTTAACCTTCAAACGACATCATCCTTGACCTCAAGTTCATGGTCAAGGTCATGATCAGTTGGGCCTCTCCAAACACTACAACTTCTGTATTTAACACTCGTATGCGTAATTATGGGAATGTTTGGATGCGTTGATTGATTTTGATTTTAAACATGACCATGACCATGACCATGGCCTTGACTCAAGGACATATCTAAACGTAAAATTTTCCGCTCTTTCCATTTACGAGGTCAAAAGTGGGGGTTCCCATTTGAAAAAATCGATTTGACCTTCAAATGACCTTGATCATTGACCTCAAGGTCATAACCAAGGTTACGATCAGTTGGACCCCTCTGAACCCTACAACTTTTGTACTTAACAATTTGTCTCGTATACCTAATTATGGGAATGTTTTGATGCGTTTATTGATTTTGATTTTAAACATGACCATGCCCATGACCATAACCTTGACTGAAGGACACATCTGAACGTAAAATTTTCCGCTCTTTCCATTTACGAGGTCAAAAGTGGGGGTTCCCATTTGAAAAAATCGATTTGACCTTCAAATGAACTTGATCATTGACCTCAAGGTCATAACCAAGGTCACGATCAGTTGGGCCCCTCTGAACCCTACAACATTTGTATTAAAAGTTTTTTTCCATCTCCCTTAGTTTTCGAGATATTTGCCTGGTGGTTTTAAAATGGGACACCCGCTATATCGCCAGCATCCTATTTATACTTGTATACTATAGAGTAACACCATCTTGAACTTATCTGCTATTATAGAGTAGAGCCGTCTATGTCACATACTAACATCTTTTTACACTTTATGTCATAGAGTAACACCTTTTTTATATCAGAGGAACACTTTTTTATGTTATAGAGGAACACCTTTTTTATCTCATAGTGTAACACCTTTTTTATGTCATACTGTAACCCCTTTTTTATGTCCTAGAATGACATGTTTTTTATGTCATAGAGTTACACCTTTTTTGTGTCATAGAGTGACATGTTTTATGTCATACAGTGACATCTTTTTTCTGTTACAGAGTCATACCTTTTTTATGTCATAGAGTAACACCTTTTTCATTGCGATATAGTAACACCTTTTTGAACTTTTATGTCATAGAGTAACATCTTTTTATGTTATTTAGCATCATCTGAACAAATATATGGCCAGCATCCTTTTTATACTTTTATAATATAGAGTAACACCATCTTGAACTGACCAGCTATTATTTAGTAGCACCTTCTATGTTACACGCTAACATCTTTTTACACTTTATGTCATAGAGTAACACTTTTTTAAGTTATAGAGTAACACTTTTTTATGTCATAGTGTAACACCGTTTTTATGTCATAGTGTAACCCCTTTTTTATGTCATAGAGTGACATATTCTTTTAAGTCATAGGGTAACACCTATTTTATGTCATAGAGTGACATGTTTTCTATGTCATAGAGTGCCATCATTTGATGTTACAGAGCCATACCTTCTTTATCTCATAGAGTAACAGCTTTTCTATGACATAGAGTAACACCTTTTTGATTGCTATATAGTAACACCTTTTTGATCTTTTATGTCATAAAGTAACACCTTTTTCATTGCTATATAGTAACAGCTTTTTGAACTTTTATGTCATAGAGTAACATCTTTTATGTTATTTAGCATCATCTGGATAAATATATTGCCAGCATCCTTTTCATACTTTTATACTATAGAGTAACACCATCTTGAACTTATCTGCTATTATAGAGTAGCACCTTCTATGTCACACAATAACATCTTTTTACACTTTATGTCATAGAGTAACACCTTTCTTATGTTGTAGAGTAACACCTTTTTTATGTCATAGTGTAACACCTTTTTTATGTCATACAGTAACACCTTTTTCATGTCATAGACTGACATGTTCTTTTGGGTCATAGAGTGACATCTTCTTTATGTTACAGAGTAATACCTTTTTTATGTCATAGATTAATATCTTTTTGTGCCATGGAGTGACACCTTCATGGCTATATAGTAACATGTTTTTGAACTTTTATGTCTTTTTATGTTATTTAACATCATCTGAATAATATATCGCCAGCATCCTTTTTATACTTTTATACTACAGAGTAACACCATCTTGAACTTATCTGCTATTATAGAGTAGAACCTTCTACGTCACACACTAACATCTCTTTGCACTTTATGTCATAGAGTAACAACTTTTTTATGTCAGAGTAACACTTTTTTATGTTATAGAGTAACACCTTTTTTATGTCATAGTGTAACACCCATTTATGTCATACTGTAACCCCTTTTTTATGTCCTAGAGTGACATGTTTTCTATGTCATAGTGTTACACCTTTTTTGTATCATAGAAGGACATGTTTTATGTCATAGAGTGACATCTATTTTATGTTACAGAGTCATACCTTTTTGTGTCATAGAGTAACATCTTTTTATGTTATTTGGCATCATCTGAATAAATATATGGCCAACATCCTTTTTATACTTATACTATAGAGTAATACCACCTTGAACTTATCTGCTATTATAGAGTAGCACTTCTATGTCACACACTAACATCTTTTTACACTTTATGTCATAGAGTAACACCTTTTTTATGTCATAGAGTAACACTTTTTTAAGTTATAGGGTAACACCTTTTTTATGTCATAGTGTAACACCTTTTTTATATCAAAGTGTAACCCCTTTTTTATGTCATAGAGTGACATGTTTTTTATGTCATAGAGTTACATCATTTTTGTATCATAGAGTGACATGTTTTATGTCATAGAGTGACATCTTCTTTATGTTACAGAGTCATACCTTTTTTATGTCATAGAGTAACAGCTCTTTTGTGTCATAGAGTAACATCTTTTTCTGTCATACAGTAACACCTTCATTGCTATATAGTAACACCTTCTTGAACTTTTATATCATAGAGTAACATCTTTTTATGTTATTTAGCATCATCTGAATAAATATATCGCCAACATCCTTTTTATACTTTTATACTATAGAGTAACACCATATTGAACTTATCTGCTATTATAGAGTAGCACCTTCTATGTCACACACTAACATCTTTTTACACTTTATGTCATAGAGTAACACCTTTTTTATGTCATAGAGTAACACCTTTTTTATGTCATAGAGTATCACCTTACTTATGTCATAGTGTAATACCTTTTTTTTGTCATAGAGTGACCCCTTTTTTATTTCATAGAGTAACATGTTTTTTATGTCATAGAGTTACACCTTTTTTGTACCATAGAGTGACATCATTTTTATTTTACAGAGTCATACCTTTTTTATGTCATAGACTGACACTCTTTTTATATTATAGAATAACACCTTTTTTATTGCTATATAGTAACACCTTTTGAACTTTTATGTCATAGAGTAACATTTTTTTATGTTATTTAGCATCATCTGAATAAATATATCGCGAGCATCCTTTTTATACTTTTATACTATAGAGTAACACCATCTTGAACTTATCTGCTATTATAGACTAGCACCTTCTATGTCACACAATAACATCGTTTTACACATTATGTCATAGAGTAAGACCATTTTATGTTATAGACTAAGACCTTTTTTATGTCATAGTGTAACACCTTTTTTATGGAATGGTGTGACATGTTTTTTTATGTCATAGAGTGACATCTTTTTTATGTTACAGAGTCATACCTTTTTTATGTCATAGAGTGACATGTTTTATGTCATAGAGTAACATCTTTGTTATGTTACAGGGTCATACCTTTTTTATGTCATAGAGTAATATCTTTTTGTATCATGGAGTGACACCTTTATTGCTATATAGTAACACCTTCTTGAACTTTTATGTCATAGAGTAACATCTTCTTATGTTATTTAACATCATCTGAATAAATATATCGCCACCATCCTTTTTATTCTTTTATACTATAGAGTAACACCATCTTGAACTTATCTGCTATTATAGAGTAGCACCTTCTATGTCACACACTAACATCTTTTTACACTTTATGTCATAGAGTAACACTTCTTTATGTTATAGAGTAACACTTTTTTATGTAATAGTGTAAAACCTTTTTTATGTTATAGTGTAACCCCTTTTTTATGTCATAGAGTAACATGTTTTTTATGTCATAGAGTTACACCTTTTTTGTATCATAGAGTGACATGTTTTATATCATAGAGTGCCATCTTTTTTATGTTACAGAGTCATACCTTTTTTATCTCATAGAGTAACATCTTTTTATGTTATTTAACATCATCTGAAAAATATATCGCCAACATCCTTTTTATACTTTTATACTATAGAGTAACACCATCTTGAACTTACCAGCTATTATAGAGTAGCACCTTCTATGTCACATAATAACATCTTTTTACACTTTATGTCATAGAGTAACACTTTTTTATGTTATAGAGTAACACTTTTTTTATGTCATAGTGTAACACCTTTTTTATGTCAGTGTAACCCCTTTTTTATGTCATAGAGTGACATGTTTTTTTAGGTCATAGAGTTACACCTATTTTATGTCATAGAGTGCCATCTTTTTATGTTACAGAGTCATATCTTTTTTATCTCATAGAGTAACAGCTTTTTTATGTCATAGAGTAACACCTTTTTCATTGCTATATAGTAACACCTTTTTGAACTTTTATGTCATAGAGTAACATCTTTTTATGTTATTTAGCATCATCTGGATAAATATATCGCCAGCATCCTTTTTATACATTTATACAATAGAATAACACCATCTTGAACTTATCTGCTATTATAGAGTAGCACCTTCTATGTCACACAATAACATCTTTTTACACTTTATGTGATAGAGTAACACCTTTCTTATGTCGTAGAGTAACACCTTCTTTATGTCATAGTGTAACACCTCTTTTATGTCATACAGTAACAACTTTTTCATGTTATAGAGTGACATGTTTTTTTGGGTCCTAGAGTGACATCTTTTTTATGTTACAGAGTCATAACTTTTTTATGTCATAGAGTAATATCCTTTTGTGTCATGGAGTGACACTTTCATGGCTATATAGTAACACCTTCTTGAACTTTTATGTCATAGAGTAACATCTTATTATGTTATTTAACATCATCTGAAAAATATATCGCGAACATCCTTTTTATACTTTTATACTATAGAGTAACACCATCTTGGACTTATCTGCTATTATAGAGTAGCACCTTCTATGTCACACGCTAACATCTTTTTACACTTTATGTCATAGAGTAATACTTCTTTAAGTTATAGAGTAACACTTTTTTATGTCATAGTGTAACACCTTTTTTATGTCATAGTGTAACCCCTTTTTTATGTCATAGAGTGACATGTTCTTTTAGGTCATAGGGTAACACCTATTTTATGTCATAGAGTGACACCTTTTTTATATTATAGGGTAACACCTTCATTGCTATATAGTAACAGCTTTTTGAACTTTTATGTCATAGAATAACATCTTTTTATGTTATTTAGCATCATCTGGATAAATATATTGCCAGCATCCTTTTTATACTTTTATACAATAGAATAACACCATCTTGAACTTATCTGCTATTATAGAGTGGCACCTTCTATGTCACACAATAACATGTTTTTACACTTTATGTCATAGAGTAACACCTTTCTTATGTTGTAGAGTAACACCTTTTTTATGTCATAGTGTAACACCTTTATTATGTCATACAGTAACACCTTTTTCATGTCATAGAGTGACATGTTTTTTTTGGGTCATAGAGTGACATCTTTTTTATGTTACAGAGTAATACCTTTTTTACTTCATAGAGTAATATCTTTTTGTGTCATAGAGTGACACCTTCATGGCTATATAGTAACATCTTTTTGAACTTTTATGTCTTTTTATGTTATTTAACATCATCTGAAAAATATATCGCCAGCATCCTTTTTATACTTTTATACTATAGAGTAACACCATCTTGAACTTATCTGCTATTATAGAGTAGAACCTTCTACGTCACACACTAACATCTTTTTGCACTTTATGTCATAGAGTAACACCTTTTTTTATATCATAGAGTAACACTTTTTTACGTTATAGGGTAACACCTTTTTTATGTCATAGTGTAACACCTTCTTTATGTCATCGTGTAACCCCTTTTTATGTCATAGAGTGACATGTTTTTTATGTCATAGAGTTACATCATTTTTGTATCATAGAGTGACATGTTTTATGTCATAGAGTGACATCTTTTTTATGTTACAGAGTCATACCTTTTTTATGTCATAGAGTAACAGCTTTTTTGTGTTATAGAGTAACATCTTTTTCTGGCATAGAGTGACACCTTCATTGCTATATAGTAACACCTTCTTGAACTTTTATATCATAGAGTAACATCTTTTTATGTTATTTAGCATCATCTGAATAAATATATCGCCAAAATCCTTTTTATACTTCTATACTATAGAGTAACACTATATTGAACTTATCTGCTATTATAGAGTAGCACCTTCTATGTCACACACTAACATCTTTTTACACTTTATGTCATAGAGTAACACTTTTTTATGTTATAGAGTAACACTTTTTTTATGTGATAGTGTAAAACCTTTTTTATATCATAGTGTAACCTCTTTTTTATGTCATAGAGTGTCATGTTTTTTATGTCATAGAGTTACACCTTTTTTGTATCATAGAGTGAAATGTTTTATGTCATAGAGTGCCATCTTTTTTATGTTACAGAGTCATCCCTTTTTTATCTCATAGCGTGACATCTTTTATGTTATTTAACATCATCTGAAAAATATATCGCCAGCATCCTCTTTATACTTTTATACTATAGAGTAACACCATCTTGAACTTATCTGCTATTATAGAGTAGAACCTTCTATGTCACACACTTACATCTTTTTGCACTTTATGTCATAGAGTAACACCTTTTTTTATGTCAGAGTAACACCTTTTTATGTTATAGAGTAACACCTTTTTTATGTCATCGTGTAACACCTACTTATGTCATACTGTAACACCTTTTTTATGTCCTAGAGTGACATGTTTTTTATGTCATAGTGTTACACCTTTTTTGTATCATAGAGTGACATGTTTTATGTCATAGAGTGACATCTATTTTATGTTACAGACTCATACCTTTTTTATGTCATAGAGTAACATCTTTTTATGTTATTTAGCATTATCTGAATAAATATATGGCCAACATCCTTTTTATACTTATACCATAGAGTAATACCATCTTGAACTTATCTGCTATTATAGAGTAGCACCTTCTATGTCACACACCAACATCTTTTTACACTTTATGTCATAGAGTAACACCTTTTTTATGTCATAGAGTAACACTTTTTTAAGTTATAGAGTAACACCTTTCTTATGTCATAGTGTAACACCTTTTTTATGTCATAGTGTAACCCCTTTTTTATGTCATAGAGTGACATGTTTTTTATGTCATAGAGTTACATCTTTTTTGTATCATAGAGTGACATGTTTTATGTCATAGAGTGACATCTTTTTTATGTTACAGAGTCATACCTTTTTTATGTCATAGAGTAACAGCTTTTTTGTGTCATAGAGTAACAACTTTTTCTGTCATAAAGTGACACCTTCATTGCTATATAGTAACACCTTCTTGAACTTTTATGTCATAGAGTAACATCTTTTTATGTTATTTAGCATCTTCTGAATAAATATATGGCCAACATCCTTTTTATACTTTTATACTATAGAGTAACACCATCTTGAACTTATCTGCTATTATAGAGTAGCACCTTCTATGTCACACAATAAAATCTTTTTACACTTTATGTCATAGAGTAACACCTTTTTTATGTCATAGAGTAACACCTTTTTTATGTTAGAGCGTAACACCTTTTTTATGTCATAGTGTACATCTTTTTTATGTCATAGAGTAACACCTTTTTTATGTCATAGTGTGACATGTTTTTTTATGTCATAGAGTTACACCTTTTTTATGTCATAGAGTGACATGTTTTTATGTCATAGAGTGCCATCTTTTTTATGTTACAGAGTCATACCTTTTTTATCTGATTGAGTAACAGCTTCTTTATGTCGTAGAGTAACACCTTTTTCATTGCTATATAGTAACACTTTTTTAAGTTATAGAGTAACACCTTTTTTATGTCATAGTGTAACACCTTTTTTATGTCATAGAGTGACATGTTTTTTTGTGTCATAGAGTGACATTTTTTGTATGTTACAGAGTCATACCTTTTTTATGTCATAGACTGACACCTTTTTTATATTATAGAGTAATACCTTTTTTATTGCTATATAGTAACACCTTTTTGAACTTTTATGTCATAGAGTAACATCTTTTTATGTTATTTAGCATCATCTGAATAAATATATCGCCAACATCCTTTTTATACTTTTATACTATAGAGTAACACCATCTTGAACTTATCTGCTATTATAGAGTAGAACCTTCTATGTCACACACTAACATCTTTTTACACTTTATGTCATAGAGTAACACATTTTTTATGTCATAGAGTAACACCTTTTTTATGTTAGAGAGTAACACCTTTTTTATGTCATAGTGTAACACCTTCATTATGTCATAGTGTAACACCTTTTTTATGTCATAGAGTTACACCTTTTTTATGTTCCAGAGTCATACCTTTTTTGTCTCATAGAGTAACAGCTTTTTTATGTCATAGAGTAACATCTTTTTGTGTCATAGAGTGACACCTTCATTCTATAGAGTAACACCTTTTTGAACTTTTATGTCATAGAGTAACTTTTTATGTTATTTAGCATTATCTGAATAAATATACATCCAACATCCTTTTTATATTTTTATACTATTGTGTAACACCATCTTGAACTTATCTGCTATTATAGAGTAGCACCTTCTATGTCACACAATAACATCTTTCACACTTTATGTCATCGAGTAACACCTTTTTTATGTTATAGAGTCACATCTTTCTTATGTCATAGGGTAACACCTTTTTTATGTCATAGAGTGACACCTTTTTTATGTTATAGCGTCACACGTTTTTTGTCATAGAGCAAGACCTTTCTATGGTACAGAGTAACACCTTTTATGATGACGTCTCTCTACCCGTAAACTGTTCGTGTACAATAAGTGGTGATGATGGCGGTGATGGTGGTTGTGACATATACGACCAGCTCGTAGTATACGCATCGATTCATCGTTTCCCATTCATAAACACGAGAGCGAAAAATCAACAAACACGATGCATCACTGTGTACAAACATACGATCGCGTGCGCCAGAGAAAATCTTACTCACTCATTCACACAGCGCCTCTGACGTTAAAGTATAAACAAAAATATTGTCATGCGCAAGAGAGAAGACCACACGATCGACTGGTATATAAAGGGCTCCGATTCTCGGAATCGGCACGCACTTGTGTCCGAGCTCTCGCCTATTCAGGATACCGATAAGCATTGCGCTTAGGTAACTGAAGCTGGCCACTCCTTTGCGCTCGTAAAACTTATGTAAAATATTTCATTTTTTTTAGTATATTAAGAAACATACCTATAATTTTAGATTTTGATTTACGATTTTTTTCTTTAAATAAACTCTCTCGATAACAACCGAGTCCTAACTTACCTACCTCCCGCGGCACGATAGTCGGCCCTCTGCGCCGATTATTTACCCGGCTCCTCTCTTCTCAAACGGCACGGTTGTTGGCCCTCTGCGCCGACTACTTACCCGTATCATCTAAGCAGCACGATCGCAGCCACTCAGCGCTAACGACTTACCTGCACCTACCACCTCTCTGTATCAACGGCACGGACTCCGACACATTGCGCGCCGGTATCTAGCCCTGAGATCGGGGCTACTCCCCTCCCGATTGTATGCTCGAGTCCAGTACATGAACTCTTAAAAATTATTAATAACTACCAAGTAACGACATCTAGTTTCATACAAGTTAACTCAATTATTAAGGTATAGACTCAAATCTGAGAGCTGTCATTACTTCGGTACGTTACATGGTGATGGCGTCTCCTTACCCATAAGCTTTTCCTGTATAATAAGTGGTGATGATGGCGGTGGTAGTGGTGATGGTGAAGGGATAGAAGCTAATCCTCCAAGTGAACGCTTGTAGGTGCTCTGCCCAATTCGACTACTTGGCTTCGAAAGGTGTTATTCTCTGATACAAAAGGTATAACTCTATGACATAAAAAAGTTTTACTCTATAACAAAATGGTCGATCAAATAAAAAAGGTGTCACTCTATGACATAAAAAGGTGTTATACTATAGCGTAAGAAAGGTGATACACTATATCACAAAAAAAGTGTTAGACTATCACATAAAAAATCAAAGGTGTTACTCCATACCACAAAAAGGTGTTACTTTATAATATAAAAAGGTGTTACTCTATGGCATAGAAACGTGTAACTCTATAGCATAAAAGTATAAAAACATAGCCCTCTTTATCTCAAGGTGATACTCTATGACATAAAAAGGTGCTACTCTATGACATAAAAAAGATGTTACTCTATGACATAAAAAGGTGTCACTCTATGACATAAAAAAGATATGACTCTATAACATAAAAAAGGTGTCTCTCTGTAAGATAAAAAAGGTGTCACTCTATAACATAAAAGTTCGAAAAGGTGTCACTCTATGACATGAAAAAGATGTCACTCTAATTTCCCAAGCATCGTGCGGCCCTTGGCCCCGTGAATAACTTCGTCTTGAAGGAACTAGTCTCTCTAATGAACAATAGTGAACCACTGTCTCTTCAAAGAGCCGTTTCCATGGAAGAGACTTACAGATATGTATAGAGAAGAGAATCTATAGTTGGAGCGTCACTGTCATGGAACACCGTGGTCATCAGGCGATTTTGACTATACACTCATCGGTATGATTATTCGTGAGACTCTTAAGATGCCAGGGAAAGGTGGGTCGATTTTTAGCTGAAAATTTTGAAGTTATGGTTGAATTTATAAAACATGTATTGGAAGTGGTAGAAACTGAAACAGGCGAGTATAAATAATTTAAAAAATAATGTATCCCATATAACACCACTTAAAACTTTTTTGCAATATGGCAGACTGGCTCCATTTTGATTTACACGGAAAACCCATAACGGCCCACCCCCAAACTGCATGAGGTGATAGCTTTCTTCAGGTTAATCTTTGCAATAATGAAGTGTACTTATTTGTAGGTGGAGAATCGCTGAAACTTTTAACCGTGTTGCAGTTTTTTCAAAGTCCGATTAATAGTTTTAATAGCGTGAATGCCCATATCGCTCCATCAAGTACCCATATCACCCTACTAGAATTATTGTGAGAAATCAAATAACACAACAATGGATGCAAAAGCGGTGGAGTTTCCAACAAATTGTTAATTTAGAAGAGTGTGATTATCCAGCTAAGGATTTACCAAGACAAGTGACTATATGCATAATGGAAAAATATGGCTACATGTGCTCTACATAATGTTAAATTAATGAAGCCGTACTACTTTCATGGATTAGGACGAAGTTTCAGGGAAGTTGTTAAATTTCAGTAGATATTGTAAGAGGGGATATTTTATGGAGAGGTATTAATTAAGTAGAGTACCTCACAGATGTGGGCCATGGTTGGGGCCTACATCCCTCCTGTCTTACAATATCTCCATTAACTTTGATCTGTAATATGGTCACTCATAAAATATAGCCCGAAAACGCCGCTGGCCGCGGGCCGCACGATGCTTGGGAAATTAGAGTGACATCTTTTTCATGTTATAGAGTGACACCTTTTTTATGTTATAGAGTAACATATTTTTTATGTCATAGAGTGACGCCTTTTTATGTTATAGAGTAATAACTTCTTTATGTCATAGAGTAGCACCTTTTTATGTCATAGAGTATCACCTTGAGATAAAGAGTGCTATGTTTTTATACTTTTATGCTATTGAGTTACACCTTTTTATGCCATAGAGTAACACCTTTTTTATGTTATAAAGTAACACCTTTTTGTGGTATGGAGTAACGCCTTTGATTTTTTATGTGATAGTCTAACACCTTTTTTGTGATATAGTGTATCACCTTTCTTACGTTATAGTCTAACACCTTTTTATGTCATAGAGTTATACCTATTGTATCAGAGAGTAACACATTTTTGAACTTTTATGTTATAGAGTAACACCTTTCTCAACTTTTATGCTATACAGTAAAACCTTTTTTATGTCATAGAATAACACTTTCTATATCATAGAGTAACACCTTTCGAAGCCAAGTAGTCGAATTGGGCAGAGCACCCACAAGCGTTCGCTTGGAGTATTGGATTCCATCCCCGTCGTAGGCTCACCATCACCACTACCACCGCCATCATCACAACTTATTATATAGAAAAAGCTTACGGGTAAGGAAACGCCATCACCACCATCACCGCCATCATCACCACTTATTGTGCACGAACAGTTTATGGATAGAGAGATGTCATCATAAAAGGTGTTACTCTGTACCATAAAAAGATCTTACTCTATGACATAAAAAACGTGTGACGCTATAACATAAAAAAGGTGTCACTCTATGACATCAAAAGGGTGTTACCCTATGACATAAAAAAGGTGTGACTCTATAACATAAAAAAGGTGTTACTCGATGACAAAGTGTAAAAGGATGTTATTATGTGACATAGAAGGTGCTACTCTATAATAGCATATAAGTTCACGATGGTGTTACTCTATAGTATAAAAATATAAAAAGGATGTTGGATGTATATTTATTCAGATGATGCTAAATAACATAAAAAGGTGTTACTCTATGACATAAAAAAAGGTGTTACTCTATGACATAAAAAAAGGTGTTACTCTATAGGAATGAAGGTGTCACTCTATGACACAAAAAGATGTTACTCTATGACATAAAAAAGCTGTTACTCTATGAGATAAAAAAGGTATGACTCAGTAACATAAAAAAGATGTCACTGTATGACATAAAAAACATGTCATTCAATGACATAAAAAAGGTGTAACTCTATGACATAAAAAAACATGTCACTCTATGACATAAAAAAGGTGTTACTCTATGACATAAAAAAGGTGTTACACTATGACATAAAAAAGGTGTTACTCTGTAACATAAAAAAGGTGTTACTCTATGACATAAAAAAGGTGTTACTCTATGACATAAAGTGTAAGAAAATGTTATTGTGTGTCATAGAAGGTGCTACTCTATAATAGCAGATAAGTTCAAGATGGTGTTACTCTATAGTATAAAAGTATAAAAAGGATGTTGGCGATATATTTATTCAGATGATGCTAAATAACATAAAAAGATGTTACTCTATGACATAAAAGTTCAAAAAGGTGTTACTATATAGCAATCCCCAATATAGACAGTAACAATAATAAGTTTTAGGTAAATGGAACCGTTGTCCCTCTTCCAATAGCAAGTTACGAAATTGAGGATATTGACAAATTCCTTCGTAAAATATTAGAGCAAAACGACATTACTTTCAATTTAAAGCCAAATAATAATACTCTTCGCTATACAATCAAGTATTGTCAGCCTATAGATTTTCGACCTGAAAATTCTCTTGGTCATCTACTGGGCTTCACCCGACGTGTTCTCGAACCGAACGTTGTTCATAATTCAGATTTACCTGTTACAATTTTCAAAATCAACGCTTTGAGAGTCGAGTGTAATATCACTTTGGGAGCATATATAAACGATCGAAAAGTACATACAATTCACGAGTTTTTTCCTGCAGTACCTGCGGGGTATAAAATCATCGAAGTTTCCTCACATGTCATTTACCTGTCGATTACCGTAAAGTGTATAGATCATTTGCAAGTACGCATCATCGATCAAGATGGAGATTTAGTAAATTTCCGCGGAGAAGTTATAACTATAAGGTTGTATATTCGCCAATCATAATGGGAATTATTTATAACAGAAACTGTATAAGCAGAAAAATATGCCCACCACGCATCAGTCATCAACGAACTGTGAAGACGCTAACACGTCAGAGCATACAGAAGCTAAAAAGTCTAGGCTTAAAAGTAGTACTTGGTGAAAAATAGCTTGCATCATCTTTTGCTGCTTTCAACCAAATGGAAGAAATTCTAAGCATACAAACACCTGTAACTTTCGATGAATCCATAGCGCACTATGAGATTCACGCTCACCAACCGTATACAGCATCATTTAACAACAGCGATGAAATACGTATATCTATTCAACATCAAGATTTGTCTCTTACCTTCTCGAAGTCCACTACATATTTGCGGGCGATTGGTTAAAACTAATAATACTCCCACTGCAAATATAAAACTTGTGAATAATGCCATTTGTTATTTGTTTGAAGAAATCAGATATGAGTTGAACGCCATTGAGATAGGCAAGTGTAAAAATGTTGGCTTAACCACTTTCATGAAAGGTTGGGTCTCACTCAATCCGACTCAGAGCTTCATCATTGAAAATGCGGGCTGGATCGATGTAGAAGAAACATAGAATATTGTTGATAATCCTGGTTACTTCAATGTATCGATTCCATTGAGTCTAATTTTCGGCATCGCAGAGGACTATCGTAAAATTGTAGTAAAAGCAAAGCATTCACTCGTTCTCATGAGATCAAGAAACGACTTGAACGCTGTTGTACAAACAGCTACACGAGCCGCTGAACAAGAGATTTATGAGGACTCTAAAATTGAATTATCTAGAATCGAATGGCTAATGCCATATTTAGTTGCATCTAACAGTAGTAAAATTCGCTTACTCGATTTCGTGGGGAAAGATCGCCCCATTGCCATGAATTTTGACACGTGGCAATTGTACGAGTACCCACTACAGCTGATGACATCGAGACAAGTATGGACTGTTAAAACATCAAATCAACTTGAAAAACCACGCTTTGTCATCTTAGGTTCTCAAACTAATCGAAAAGATCAAGAAGCTGCAAATGCTAGCCAGTTCGATCATTGCAATCTTATAAATGTAAAACTCTTTCTCAATTCTTAGTCATATCCGTATCGTAATCTTAACCTCAATGTGAATCGTAATCAATTTGCCATGCTCTACGATATGTACGCTAATTTTCAAAATTCTTACTATGACAAAGATCCAGAACCTATGTTGAAAAAGTCGCAATATCTCACTTACATACCGCTGATAGTGATAGACTGCTCAAAACAAAACGAGTTCATAACGAGCGCCCCTGTAGACATTCGTCTGGAATTTGAAGCAAAGGAAAATTTTCCTGCTGGAACTTCAGCCTACTGCTTAATCTTACACGATCGCATAGTTCAATACAATCCCGTGAGCGGCGACGTGCAGAAACTTTAAGGAGTATACACGGTGACCCATTTTAATCGCCGCACCCGGATTTCTCGGAACCTAAGCCAGATAGAGAAAAATGGTTCAGACAAAAGTTATAGGGAACAAAGCAGGCCACATAGTGGCGCCAACGTCTTTGATCTTGAACTTGACCTTTGAGGTTATTTCAAGGTCAAAGTGGTTTTTTCATATGGAAACACCTAGTTTTGACCCCGGATTCGGAAAGAGCGGGAATTTTACGTTCAAAATCATATTGAGAAATTTTTTCCAAGGTCATTTCAAGGTTAAATCTAGGTCAAACTCAGAAAAGTCCGTTTAAAATCGTTTTTTTCCATGAACCACAGGATAAGCTGGTTCAAATTGATCGTAGGCTTAATAGAGGAACCCGCACACCCCAAACCCACACACCCAAAACTTACACATCCTAGTAAACAAAACTCAAACTCGCACATCCTAACTACATACACTTCATGCCCTCACATGCTCAACTGTTACACCCAGGTCCCACAACCATACCCCACACCTCCCAGTCCCACACATCCCTACCCCACGCATGCTAATACCATACACCCCAAACTCACACATCCTGAACCCTGAAAATTTTTTCTCGAGGGCAAAATGATTTTTCGCTCGAATTGTAAGGGCTTTTTTGAATGAGCACTATGGTAACAGATGGATTAGTTGAGGAGGTCCGGTTAACTGGCCTGCTTGCTCACCCGATCTTACATCACCAGATTTCTATCTATGGGGGTAATTAAAAAATCCTGTTTTTGAGCAACAATCCACTACAAGAGCAGATATGCAGGATAGGATTCGTCGAGCATGCGCTGCCATTCCGAGACAAACTTTGCAGAACACAGTTCGCCATTTTCAAAGGCGTTTGACTATGGACTATGTGCCTTGAATCAAATGGTCGTCATTTCGAATACTTGCTTCGAGATTAAGTAAAAATTTATTTACATTAGTGAGAGGCGAGGGGACTCACTATAATCAAGCACCTGGAACAGTGAGAGGCAAGGGGACTCACTATAATCAAGCACCCCGACCAGTGAGAGGCAAGGGGACTCACTTTAATTAAGCACCCCGACTAGTGAGAGGCAAGGGGACTCATTTTAATTAAGCACCCCAAAGGAAACAATCCTTACTACGTCCACGTCGTTGTTTCTGGGTAGCGCAAAAAGTAAGATTAATACATTTATAACAGAAGCTTCAACGATCTTAAAGTTTCCGTTAAAAAATCATTTTGCCCTTGAGAACAATTTTTCAGGGTTCAGGATGTGTGGGTTTGGGGTGTAAGGGATTAGCATGCGTGGGGTAGGGATGTGTGGGACTGGGAAGTGTGGGGTATGGTTGTGGGACCGGGGTGTAACAGTTCAGCATGTGATGGCATGAAGTGTATGGGGTTAGGATATGCGAGTTTGAGTTTTGTATACTAGGATGTGTAAGTTTTGGGTATGTGGGTTTGGGGTGTGTGGGTTTTGAGTGTGTGGGTTCCTCTATTAAGCCTACGATCAATTTGAACCAGCTTAGCCTGTGGTTCATGGAAAAAAACGATTTTAAACGGACTTTTCTGAGTTTGACCTAGATTTGACCTTGAAATGACCTTGGAAAAATTTCTCAATATGATTTTCAACGTAAAATTTCCCGCTCTTTCCGAATCCGGGGTCAAAACTAGGTGTTTCCATATGAAAAAAACACTTTAACCTTGAAATAACCTCAAAGGTCAAGTTCAAGGTCAAAGACGTTAGCGCCATTATGTGGCCCCCTTTTTCCCCTATAACTTTTGTCTGAACTATTTTTCTCTATCTGGCTTAAGTTCCGAGCAATCCGGGTGCGGCGATTAAAATGGGTCACCGTGTATATGCACATAAACGTGAGGGCTTTTTTCTGTTTAATCGATTTCTGATTCGACAATAAATTGATGTAGTAATTTAAAATATTGGCAATAGAAATTAATTAGAGGCATAAGTAGATAAATTTGTGAAAGCTACGTGTGTCAATGGATTGGCAGAGGTTTTTTTATAAGTGTCAGTCTGTTTGTCAAGACTTAATTCTGTACATCTAGGGTCTTGCATCCTCGTTTATTTTAATTTTTTAATTTATAAATAATGTAACTACCTTCGTACTTTTGCACTCGAGATTCTGCTACATAAAACTTGCATCCTCAGGCTGTTTTTCTTTTAGATTTTTCTTAGCTAACGCAGCTATCCTTCTTTGTCAGAATGAAAAACTTTTCGTCGATGTTACGCATAAAGACCTATTTTGGTTATACATATTGTTATTATATGAAGCAGCAATATCCGCTCGCCTGCGCACAAAACACGTGTATCGTCAGATGGGTGAGAAAAGATGACAATTGGGCTGCGTGATAACATCCAAACCAAATATCTAAATCTAAACCCTGAAGGGAGAAAGATGATCATAAACGATCTTAAGTTACATAGTCACCATCAAAGCAGTAGCCGTGAGGGCTACGGCCCGACCAGAAATAAAATCAGTATAAAATAAGGCCTTGATCAAGATCTTGATTGTACTGATCCAGTCCTGATTAAGATACTGATCAATACCGGATCAAGGTGGTGACGTTTTTCTAGTCAAGCCCGGATTTGACAAATGAAAATCTGTCATAGATTCAAATTAGACTAACCTCTTATACTTATAGAAAAATATTATCTGGTGTTAAAATATAATTTTTATATCGTGCGGTAGGGATTAAAATATTTTTATTAACAATGTTACATGCACTTCATTTTTTAACTATTTTATACAGTATTAAGATGTTGGATTTTTAGTGAAATCACTTACATACCTTATGTCATTGACTTTGTACAAGTATAAATGAGAGCTGCTAACAATATTTATGTATTCATGGTACTTAATAATTGAGCTATATTACTAATTAATCGTGGTTATCAAACATTTTTGCAGTTTAACAACCTATAATAGCGTGTATAAAAAATATATATCTAGATACAAATATGGAAAGTTCTATGTTACACTTATAGGTAAATCTGCCTAATGTGTTTTACGACTTTTTTGGTTTAGTAAAATATTGCATAACACTAGTTATTGATTTTAGAGACAGTACAGCGAAAGAAAATGCCCTTTTCTAATACAGTATATGAGCAATTCTCTGGAACTTTTAACTTTTACAGTACTGTAATATATCTTATGGTTCTCACATATTTAGCTATCTAAGTGAAGCAAATATTTATAAAATCCATTTTCAGTAACATGTTCCACTACATAGAACTCACTTTTAAACAAGGATAAGCTCATGGGCAATCGGAAAAGGCCTAAATTTAGAGATTTTGCCTGCGTACTGTCGGAAATTTTCATCCTTTTTACATCATTAAAAAAAACTTTTATAAATGCTATACTAACTCTTTTAGGCTATCATTCCTTGTTAAGTATTCGAAAATATATTGTCTGATTGAAAGTGCCTACCTTTAAAAAAAAAGTGCATAGCATTATCTCTGCGATGCTGTATTTTGGTAAAAATGAAAATTAAACTTTATTTGTCGATAGAAAAAAATACTTTTGTGTTTTTTTAATTTTCTGGGGCGTAAATTATTCGTCTTGGAAATACGAACAAACTGTGTCTTTGGTTATAAGTGTGCCTCTTATGGAAAGTGAATTATGATATGCTAAAGAACACGGTGTCGATGCGCCCCTCATGTAAAAAATTATCAGTTTTTGGTGACACATAAACAACGGTAAATTAGTCTAAACTAAGAAATTCGGATTTATTTTAAAAAAAATCAAAAAAGAAACTGATTGTAAGGCAGCTTTACATGCATTCGCTCACGCTTACTCATACGTGCATAAGCGTACAATATTAAAAAACTATGTTTAAAAACGAGGAGCACATCCTTTTTATTATTATTGGCACCTAAAACAGAAAAAAATCAGGTTTTGTGAATGTGCTTCAACATTAAATTTTGAAATTTCTATTTAGCTAAAAGTTAAAAGTTCCAGAGAAATACTCATATTTATAATAAACATCGATATTGTAACAGTTACAATGATATTTCAATGAGCGAGTGTAGTACATCGGGAGTTGCTCGTGATAGCCAATAAATAGGTTAGGTAGTGCTTTTCGTAATTTTTTGTGATTAGGTCTCAGGACGCATGTAATACGTGCTCTAGGTGGTCGGGGTAGCCGATGACGGTGTTTCGGTGGTACGCTCTATAGACTTTTGCCTCTAGGGGCTGGAAATCATCGAATGCGTGGTCTAGGTGTTCATAGAGTGGCCGTTGACTGATTCTAGGTGCCACGCATTCGACGCGTTGCAACAATTACAATTAGGCGCAAAAAAACTACGAATCGCATCACCTAGACATTGTCCTCGACCTTCCCGAACTCTTAAAGCACGTATTAGATAGGCCCGGAGCTCTAAACGAAAAAAAAAATTACGGAGAGCACCACCTAGACATCGTCATCGGCCACCCTGAACACCTAGATAACACATTCGATGATTTCCAACACCTAAAGGCAAAATACTACGGAACGTACCACCTAGACATCGTCATCGACTACCCCGAACACGTAGATCACGTATTTGATGAAATCCGGAAATCTAAACGCAAAAACCTACGGAGCGCACCACCTAGACTCCATTATTGAGGCAGTGATATTATTAAACAATACTATATTTCAAAGAATACTAGAGCTATAACCGTTACAAGATATACATTTATGGACAAATGTTGATATTGTAATTGTTACAATATAACATTTTGTATGTATAATTTGCCAGAATTAAAAATACGTTTTTTAACATTTACAATATATGATAAATATAATCTCATCGTTTTCTCAGTCAATAAAACTTTCAATTTAAAAAATAATATTTAATTCCGTATTTTTTAAAAAGTATATGTAAACAACGATAATTAATTATTGTAAATAATGAGGTTATGAAGTATATAATTAAATCGGTTGTCAGGGAAATATAACCTGTCAATTCAAGCCTTGATAAAAAAAACGTCACCATCCTGATTGGGCTTTGATCAAGAAGCTTGATCAAGGCCTGATTTCAAGTAAGGCTAGACTGATTTCATTTTCGCTCGGGGGCGCGCGCGTCCGTTCATGTTAATTTTTTGCTTTGGGTTCGAACCCCGGTGCGGAAAATTTTTTTTTTATCTTTTTTATTCTTAATTTTTTTGTAACTGTTCAATGTACGTTTAGAGTGAATTGAATCTTAAACTTTTTTTATTAATAGTTTTAACAATGTTTAGAATATTTTCGATTTTATTCTTCAAAATCCATTACATTAATACGTATGTATATAACAACTCGTTTATTACTCTGAAAAATAGAATACTTGTGAGAAGCTTCTAGATAAATAAAATTAGAATATGTATAACTTTTTTAATATTATACTCATGAACTATTTAACAATTTGATTTATAATAAGAAAACTAATTACTTAATATTTTCTTTCATTATTATAAATAAAAAGAATTTTAAAAGATTTTTAATAAAATCAGTCCATTATTAATAAATAATGTATATTTAAATAGCTTTTTTAATGTAATAAACCACCAATTCAATAACATATGTTTAAGAGAAGATACAAAGTTTAGTTTTATAAATTGGATAATTGATCTTCAACGAGCAAAAACTCTTATAGTTAGTCGTAATACCTTTCCCGAATCGAAATAGTGTACTACGTACGTTACGTTATAGCTCGCACTATTAGATAGAACATTTTGGCAAACGGCGGCACTTGTAAGAGAGGTCTAGAAAAGACTCTAATAAAATACAAAATAAGATAGGTACAGAAAAGACTCTTATAAAATACAAAATTATAATGGAAAATGAGATGTGTTTCCTATGAATTATCCAATTTATAAAACTATATTATTACGAGCGCATAAATTTCTATCTCGACCTTCAGTTCAAAACAATTCTATCTCGGTGTTTGATGCGAAAATGTTCTCTCATGGTGTTCAGTTAAAAAAGGATAACCTTTCGAAATAGTATACTATTTTTCGTCATACCCGGGCCGAAAATACCACATTCGCGTTTTTGAGCAGGGAGCGAAAGTGGTACTTTCGGCCAGGGCATGGCGAATAGTATATTACGCAACTAGGGAGGTAAAGAGTTGGCCAGTCCAGAGCACATGTAAATTGCCACCCGAGCCGAAAGCGACCCGATTGAAAATACCCAGCTGGAAATTCCAGCTGTACCTCTTGTTTTTGGACAAATTACAGATAGTATTCCAGCTGGTATTCTAGCTGGAATTCCAGCTGAGATTACGGGTGAGATTTCCAGTAAATATTCGAATAGAATATTTAAAAATTAGATATTTATGTATATCCGCCTGGGATTTCGAGTGGATATTCGAGTAGAATTAGCGTGCGATGCATACAAGTGATATTTGGCGCACGCAAAACAGAAACTGAGAATCGAATTTTATACACAGATTTAAGAAATAGTACATTTTCGCTCATGTGAAAATTACCTACCGGGTTGAAAATACCCAGCTGGAATACTAGCTGCTATTTGTCCAAAAACAGGAGGTACAGCTGGAATTACGACTTGGTATTTCAACCGGGGAGGGCGGAAAACGTATTCTGGGGTAGCCCTCTTTACCCCCGTGTTGCGCATACGATTTTTCGCCATACCCTGACCGAAAGTGCCACATTCCCGCCCGGCTCAAAAATGCGAATGTGGTTTATCAACCCGGGTATAGCGAAAAATAGTAAACGCACCAGGGGAATAAAATTAGCCAGCCCACAGCTCATGTAAATTTCCACCCGAGCCGAAGGCGAGAGTAAGACTTCCTGCACGTTCAAGCTATTTTGATTTTGAGCAGTGTTTTCGCTTCATAAAAGCAGAAGCATGTGTGTGAAGCTCGTCTTCGAAAGTCCGCTTCTTACCTTTTTTAAATTTCAAAACTTGATACGTATATTTTTTAAAGTTTCAAATGTTTATTTTATGATAATTGTATTTCTTTTCTTAAAAATTTGAATTGCACATGAAGGTGATGTTAAATACCGACATAATTTTCAAACGAGTACATCTCACGAAAATACCAATAGAATCATCCAAAAAAAATTGTGAGTATAGTATTTACATATACGGAGCGCTTGACAAACGTGTTTTTCCAAAAAAATGATGAGAATTTATTTAATTAAATAAAAACCGTACTGTCGGTAAGTAGGAATCTGCATTTGACCGACTTTTCAAACGAGCATAGCTAACGAAAATGCTAATAAAATCACTCAAAAAAATTCCTGAATATAGTGTTCACGTGTACGGAGCGCTTGACAACTGTCTTTTTCCAAATAAACGTTTGAATGTTGATTTAAAAAATATTGAAATTAGTGTTTCACATCACCTTATTTTCAACATAGAAATTTGTATTCCCTGGGTATTGTGGGTATTCCGTCGAATCCTAAGGCCTACCGCGTGGCGATTATTAAGTCTCGTACGTGTTGATTGGTTCGCGCCTTTTTTGACTCGTAGTGTGGGGGGGGGGAGAATGATTCGCGCCGCGACGTATTTGCGTACGCAGTCAGTACTCCGAGGACAGCCGAATGAGTGGGACGCGATTGACGCTCACGATAGGTTTTGTGTTGCCTTGCATTCCTTTTGGTTTAATCTCGCGTCGTAGTCGTGACATACTCTCCCTTTCTCCTTTGCATACCCTATCCTTGGCCCCAATAAAGAAAATATCATTACTGCCGTCTAACGGTCCAGTTGAACACGGCCCAGCGTCGGCGTTCATAACGGCTTCTCGCCGCATTCGCGCCGTCACAACTGTGACCCGGAGAGCGGATTTACTTTACGTAAAGACCCTCTGACTTAGAAACTCTCACTCACGCACACACGCCCATACTCATTCGATAATTTGTACCTCTTTCATTATTCATATAAAAATACATTTTGTTTCATTTCCTCAAACGTTGTTTTTCCTTTTTCATCTTAAACCTTCCCATCTCTTTCCTTGAATCACGGAATTCCACCGCGTTGGCGGGGTTTCGAACAAAACATTGTGGTGCCTCCTGTGAGGTATGAATCTCACGATACCACAACATCGGTGACAAAGTGTGAACGAGCGATTGTCAGCGTGCATCCGGCCGGAGACGAGAGGACGAACTCGTCGCTTCCCACTTGGATGCCACCTTCCCAATTGCCGTCTATAGCCGCAGTCGCCGAGCCAGAACGAAGATAAGTACCTTGCATTTTGATTTGCTTTGTGCTCATCATCTTGAATATCACAACGATCACAAGGCGATCATTTCCGTAGCAGGGACGTGCATATAACGGTTTCCCGCGTTTTCTTGCCTCATCCATAAACCATTGAGCCGCACAAAGGCTGTTAAATTTTCTCGGTATCAGTATGGTCGAGCGCGGCGACCGTTGCATGCATTCCTAGAATCGCGAGACTTCGAAGCTAATACTTGGCGCGCCATCATTCTCCCGTATTTCCTTGCCATGTTTTGATTCGGCGCGCGCGTCAGCAAGGTCACACGGTTTCCCGCATATCCTTTCAGCTCATTCAGACTATCCCGCGCATTCGTTTGATTGAACGAGACATCGTTATCGTGCAGCTTTGAGTTTGTCACACAGACATGGCAACTCGCATCGTATTCATCGCTCAAAAGTGCGCTACCCTTAAGGGGCAAATAACGGCCCTTTTAAATGCCGTTTCGCAGAAAAAACTTGTTAAAACCAATGCGAGGTTACGTCTCAAGCGCGTCACAGAGTTATTCAACAATTATGAAGAATTCCATGACGAATTGGCATTGCTCTATGCCGAGAATGAGGGCTTGAAGCAGATGACAGAAATTCGAGACGGGTTTTACGACGTCGCAGAGCGAATTGAAACCATACCGGGTGAAGGAGTGGCTACTTCAAATGATACAGTATCGGATCAACCTACGGGAAACTTTACGTTCATTGAGCGTCAACGACGTCTGGAGCTTCCAATAGCCGAACTCCCTAAGTTCAACGGGGACCATAATAACTGGATCTCTTATAAAAACACGTTTCTGTCGATGGTAGACAAACGTACCGACATCGACAGCCTGACTAAATTCCTATATCTCAGAAATTCTTTGCTAGGCGCGGCCTTGAATAAGATCTCACGCTATGATGCCAGTGCGGAGAACTACAAAAACGCGTGGGGTCTACTCGTCGAATCATATGAGAAGAAGCGTATACTAGTTGCAAAACATTATGACGCGATCTTGGACATCGCGCCTATAACCAAGGCAACTTCGGACGAACTATCTCGCATCATCGACGACGTTCGTCAGCATTTAAACATGCTCAACTCCTTAGGGGTTACACCCGACGACGGGTTGATCGTCCGGCTACTCGAAAGAGCCCTTCCTATGGGCGTTCGGCTAAAATGGGAAGAATCCCTCAGCCTTGACAATCTCCCTACTCTTGAAGAATTTTGCAAGTTCATCAATGAGACCGCTTTCAGACTATGTACGCTTGAACCGGACGCGGCCCGCGTCAAGGACGGATCGATTATCAAACGTCGCGGCGAGCCCGAAGTCCAAGCCTCAAAGGCACGTAAAACAAATACGGGGGCAGGCGCATTGATGACAACTGCGTCTGCCTCTTGTGCATACTGTCAAGAAGCTCACTTCATCTACAAATATCCAGCTTTCGAAAGGCTCACAGTGAACCAGCGATGGGACGCTGTGAAGACGAAGCGTTTATGCCGGAATTGCCTCCGTTCGCATCAAGGTCATTGCAATTCCTCGCTCTGCAAACGATGTAACCGATTCCATCACACACTCTTTCACTCTTTCGGTACCAAGTCCACGACGCCCGCGCAGACTCTCAAATCCAATCCGACCAAGGACAATTCGACAAACGCCAAATCCTCACTTTGACTAGCTGTGAATGCGTTAAACACGACATCGCGCGTACATGACTCTTAACTCATGATGAGCGCCATCGTGCGTGTGCGAAGTGCAGACGGGGTTTTCATCAGAGCTCGCGCTCTTCTTGACACACGTGCAACCGCGCACTTTGTCACCAAGAGTTTCGCGTGGAAACTTGGACTCCCTATGCCGGCTTGCTCGATTCCAATAGGCGCCATCAACGAGATGTGCACTATTTCCAATAATAGCGTTAATTTACACATTCGTTCTATGAATAGTGAATTTCAAAAAAATCTGACTTTCTTAACAGTGCCGAAAATCGCTGGTCTGGTTCCAGACCAAGTATTTCCCCGCGAATTGATTAAAATTCCGAACAACTTAAAATTAGCCGACCCCGAATTTCACATACCTCGTCCCGTCGACCTTCTGATCGGATCCGGTGCCACGCTGGCACTTCTCTCAATCGGTCAAATTAACCTGTCGCTCAACGACTGCGATCTCTGTATGCAAAAAATCCAACTCGGCTGGGTGATCGCCGGCGGCGCTAGCGGAGACGGACGGAAAATCGCGGTTTCATGCAACTTGGCGGAATTGTCTAAACAGCTGGCCAAGTTTTGGATCGTTGAGGACACACTTCTAACTCAATCAAATCAACCGAGGAAGCTTTATGCGAATCTCACTATATCAAGCATACTAGACGCGACATGACAGGTCGATATGTCGTGCGGCTACCTTTTCACGTTCGGAACTTTGAACTCGGTGACTCGCGAGCTCAAGCTTTGCGCCGTCTTCATTCTTTGCATCGTAGACTGAACGCTAATCCGACGCTTAAACTTGACTACGAAAAGGTGATGCAGGAATATATCGATCTCGGTCACATGACTCTTGTAACCTCTGAATCCGTGAGCGGCTATTATATGCCGCATCACGCCGTGATTAAGTCCACCAGTTCGACCACCAAGGTGCGCGTAGTTTTCGACGCTTCTGCCAAATCCAGTAACGGCCTTTCGTTAAATAGCGGATTAATGGTCGGTCCTACTATACAGGACAAACTCTTTGGACATTTGTTGCGCTTTCGCGCACATGTCTATGTTTTGAGTGCCGACATTGCCAAAATGTACAGGCAGATAACTTTACACCCCGACGATCGCCGTTTCCAGCGCGTTTTTTGGTACTCCGACGGTAAAATAAGAGTCTTCGAGCTCAATACTGTAATCTTTGGAGTCTCTTCAGCTCCATTTCTCGCCATTCGAACAGTTCATCAGCTCGCGAATAACGAAAGTAACAACTTTCCTCGCACTTCGAAAATTCTCAAGAGAGACTTGTACGTTGACAATTTATTAACAGGGGCAAACACATTGGATGAGATTTTAACGATCCGCAACGAGGTAATAGACATTTTTCACCGCGGAGGATTCCACGTTCGTCAATGGGCATCTAATCACCATCACGCTCTCGACAACCTTGACGAACGAATTTTCGAAATGGATTGCGCAATTGAAGAGAGTCCGGTTTTAAAAACTCTAGGCATTGTTTGGGATTCTCGCCGTGACAAATTAGTTTACACAGTAAGTTCAATCGACACATGTCGAGTGACAAAACGCCTTATTCTATCAGAAATCGCGAAGATTTTCGATCCATTGGGCTTGCTTGGACCCATCATCTTGACCGCGAAAGCATTGATGCAAGAGTGCTGGAAGGTCAAGGTCGATTGGGATGAGTCAATACCCCAAAACCTTCATTCCAAACGGATCACCTTCGCTGCGCAACTCGATCTTGTACGCGATTTGTCTATTGATCGTCGACTCTTATTAGAACACCCAAGACACATTGAGATACATGGGTTTTGGGACGCCAGCAAAGCCGGATACGGAGCATGCATCTACGTTCGGTCGACCGATTCGCACAATCGCACTCTCGTTCGTCTGTTGTGCTCAAAATCCCGAGTTGCTCCACTGAAGGAAATGACGACTCCTCGTCTCGAATTGTGCGGCGCACTTATTCTCGCACGACTTTATAGAGAGGCGTACCCTTCGTTTCTTTTTCATTTTGATCGAGTAATATTTTGGTCAGACTCAACAATCGTCCTTCATTGGCTAAAAAGGTCACCAGAAGTTTTAAAGGTCTTCGAATCAAACCAAGTTGCCGAAATACAAGCTCTCGAAGGTCCAATCGAATGGCGCCACGTTCGAACCAACGAAAATCCTGCTGACGCGTTACCTTCAGACTTCTTAGAAAATCATATCTGGTTCAATGGACCTGCATGGCTCGAAAGGCCAGAAAACTCATGGCCGGTAGGCGCAGAACTCACTCCCGCTGATCTCCCCGGATTGAGACAAAACATGTGCCTTCTCGCGAGTGCCACGAAGTCCGATCTCTTTCTTCGATTCTCTTCATACTCAACGCTGTTACACACGATTGCATTTTGCTTACGCGCACGCCCTTCTAACACTTATAAAGAAAGGAGCATCAGCGTGCAGGAAAGATCAGAATCGGAAATAACTATTCTTCGAGTAATTCAACGCGAGCAGTATCAAGACGAAATCACGCGCATCTCGTCAACAGGTCAGGTTAAATCCACTAGACTCGCAGCGCTCAATCCCTATCTTGATGAATACAGTTTATTACGGATCGGCGGACGACTGCGTAACGCGGACGTTCCCACAACTCAAAAGCACCCGATCCTCCTGCCCTCTCATCACCACGTTACGGATTTGATTATCAGTGAAGTTCATCATAATTCTTATCATGCGGGTATTCAGACTACCCTGCACATGATATGACAACGTTTCTGGCTCCTCGACGGAAAAAATCAGGTTAGAAAATTTGTCCGTCGATGCATCACTTGCGTCACCGTCCGATCCCTCTTGAAGGGCAAATGGGCAATCTGCCTAAATCGCGCGTCAAAGAATCTCTGGCATTCGACCACACGGGCGTGGATTTTTTCGGTCCTCTTTTCATCAAGGAGAAAAAACATCGAAATCGCACTCGAGTAAAGGCGTATGGTTGCGTATTCATTTGCATGGCCACGAAAGCGGTCCATATAGAAATCGTCAGCAACTTATCGACGGATGGGTTTCTAGGGGCGTTTCGACGTTTCATCGGTCGAAGAGCCATCCCCTCTCACGTTTATTCTGACAACGGCACCAACTTTGTAGGCGCCAATAACCAACTCATCGAGTTGTTTGCTTTGTTCGGCTCGGACAAATTTCAAGAGACCGTAGACGGTTTTGCGGTTCGTAGGAACATAGTGTGGCATTTTAATCCCCCCTTTGCCCCTCACTTTGGCGGACTCTGGGAGGCCGCGGTCAAATCGTTTAAGCACCATTTTAAGCGAGTCGTTGGTGACAAACTGTTCACCTTCGAGGAAATCAGCACTTTCGCGATTGAAATTGAGGCTATACTTAACTCGCGTCCATTGTGCTCAATTTCATCCGATCCTAACGACCCGGTCGTGCTAACGTCCGCTCACCTTTTAGTTGGTCGCCCTCTAACCATTCTCCCTGAAGATAATTTCGAATCTGTTCCAGGAAATCGTCTTTCAGTTTGGAGATTCATTTTCAAGGCCAGACTGGACTTCTGGAAGAAATGGCATCGGGAGTACCTAAACGAACTCCAAAAACGTCAGAAATGGCACACTAGCAAGGGTAAGATCGAGCCCAACTCTATTGTCATCGTCATAGACAAAAATCAACCCTGCATGCGTTGGCAACTGGGAAGAGTCCTCGAGGTATATCCTGGAAGCGACGGCATCATCAGAATTGCCACGGTCAGGACAAGTCAAGGACCTTACAAGAGAGACCTTACACAACTCTGTCCATTGCCCGATGTGGGTTGAATATTCTGAACTTACAATCTTCGTATTTACAACACGACCGTACATCATAACCATTCTTTCCTCGCTTCAGTCGCAACAGGGGGAGTATGTTCCGTCGAATCCTAAGGCCTACCAGGTGGCGATTATTAAGTCTCGTGCGTGTTGATTGGTTCGCGCCTTTTTTGACTCGTAGTGTGGGGGGGGGGGGGAATGATTCGCGCCGCGACGTATTTGCGTACGCAGTCAGTACTCCGAGGACAGCCGAATGAGTGGGACGCGATTGACGCTCACGATAGGTTTTGTGTTGCCTTGCTTTCGTTTTGGTTTAATCTCGCGTCGTAGTCGTGACATACTCTCCCTTTCTCCTTTGCATACCCTATCCTTGGCCCCAATAAAGAAAATATCATTACTGCCGTCTAACGGTCCAGTCGAACACGGCCCAGCGTCGGTGTTCATAACGGCTTCTCGCCGCATTCGCGCCGTCATGACTGTGACCCGGAGAGCGGATTTACTTTACGTAAAGACCCTCTGACTTAGAAACTCTCACTCACGCACACACGCCCATACTCATTCGATAATTTGTACCTCTTTCATTATTCATATAAAAATACATTTTGTTTCATTCCCTCAAACGTTGTTTTTCCTTTTTCATCTTAAACCTTCCCATCTCTTTCCTTGAATCACGGAATTCCACCGCGTTGGCGGGGTTTCGAACAAAACAGTGGGTTAACATAGATTAATTATTTTATCTGTATTTACCAGATTATTAACCGAAATTGTTTTCATAAAGGATTTTTTTTAAATTTAATTAAATAAATAGAATTAATTAAATGCTAAGACATGACCGGCTAAGACTGACGGCCCAGATAGATAATTATTTTTTAACTGAATACCGAGGTAGAACCTTTTTGCATCAAATTGCAGCCGAGTTGTCATCTTTCTCAACGCGTAACTGACAAGGAGCATCATACTGAAAAAAAAAATTTCTATATTCAAAAAATATTTACTTGAATCAAAAAAATGGCTTCCTTCAATATGTTCAAGGAAATATTTGTTTGAATTAAAGAAATAGTATCGTTTAAAATAACGAAATATAATTTTAATACTAATAAATATTACGGTGATTCAAGTGAAAACTTTTGTTGGTTCAAAAAAATGATATTTCACATATATGCATACTGAAAGGAACTTAAGGCTTTTTTATTCCCAAAAAGTATTTACTTGAAACAAATTAATATATCATCAGTTATAGTAAATACTATATTGTGTACAAATATTGGGATTTTAATTTAAATTTTCATTTTGCACCGTTAAAAAAATATTCTTTCGAATAGAGTAAATATAATTTTTTATCAAAATTATGTTTTTATTTACAAATTAGAAGTAAGAAAACGCTTACTTGATTTAAAGAAATATTTTTTTAGATGAAAATATTCTAATCTTTAATTAAAAAATTTAATTTTTACTTTGAAATAATATTTCTTTGGACGAAAAAAGTATTTCTTGAAATATAGAAAGTGTCTTTGATAATTCGACCAAATGTAAAAATTATGTTCTTGTGTTCAGATTATAATTTCTTATTTTAAATTTATACAATTTTGTTTCATAAAATTAATATTCTTAAACAATTTTGCCTTTAACATCTAAAGAATATTTCTTTACACGAAGTTAATATTTTATTGGATGTAGTAAATACTATTTTGTGTACAGCTATTGAGATTTTAATTTGAATTTTCATTTTGTACATTTAAAAAATATTCTCCTGAAATGAGTAAACATCATTTTTTATCAAAATTATGTTTTTATTTGCATATCAGAAGAAAGAAAACGCTTACTTTATGTAAAAAAATATTTTCTTCGATGAAAATATTCTATCTTTTATTAAAAAATTCAAATATTACTCTAAAACAATATTTCTTTGAACTAAAGTAGTATTTCTTGATATATACAACATATCTTTCATAGTTTGATAAAATGTAAAAAATATAATATTGTGTGCAGAGCTTAATTTCTTTTTATAAGTAAATATAATTTTGTTTAAAAAAATTAATATTTTAAATCAGAAAATTTGTTTTATGAATCAGGTTTACTTAGAAATATAACCAATTTCTACTAAACATTCTTTCCTTGTTTAAAAATATTATTTTTTTGATTCAAAAAATTATTCTTTAAAATTTATCAATTTTGTAAAATTAAAAAAAAATTACAATAAATATTGTTTCGTAGATGAAGAAAGGATCGTGGACAGTACTGGTTCAAAAAAAGAATCAGGCGTTTCGTGTGGAGAATGAAATTGATTTATTGAAGTGCCGTCGTGCCTCTTGGCGTACAGGTGTTGCTGCTCTCTTTCTGGCCGTCACGCGAGAACTGGAGATGTAGAGACTGCGGCGAAAGCGTAGGATCGCATAGAGCCAGTGGTGAGAGAAGAAGGGCGGCGCTCCCAGGCGGGCTCTCCTATTCGAGCATCGAGCTCGAGCATGCTCGCCTGGTTGAGCATTGAGTACGAGCGTGCTCGCCTCCGCTCGAGCTCGAGCGTGCTCGGTTAAAGTCGAGCTCGAGCGTGCTCGCTTTGTGTCGAGCTCGAGCGTGCTTTCCGTGCTCTCCGTGCTCTTCGAGCTTTCCGTGCTTTCCGTGCTCTCCGTGCTTTCCGTAGGTGATGAATCCTCAACATTCCGCCCATCTTCGCCAAACTGGCGAACGGTTCTCAATCCTTCGGTTGGAGGCGTATGACCTTGGCGATGGGGCGACGCAGCGTTGTGGTGGCCGTACGCAAATCGACCACGCGGGTGATTCCATCACTTCCTGGATGGATGGCTGTGATGCGTGCGAGGGGCCACTTGGCTGGAGGCGTGAGCTCGTTGCGTACGAGCGCCAAGTCCCCTACGGCAACTGAAGGATGAGATTGTCTCCAGTTCTGACGGGATTGCAAAGACGACAGGTAGTCCGTCGACCATCTCTGCCAGAAGTGCTGGGCCAGCTGGCTGATTAAGAGCCAGCGCCTTCCTGCTGGGACGTTGTCGTTGGTGACATCTCCTTCAGGAACTATAAATGAGGATCGTTGTATAAGAAAATGTGATGGTGACAGAAAATCAAGGTCAGAGGGATCGTCAGTAAGAGCGGTTAATGGTCTGGAGTTAAGGCACGCTTCAATGCGGCACATAAGTGTAGCAAGTTCTGAGAATGTGAGAACTTGATCTCCTATGACTCGGTGCATGTGATGTTTAACGGATTTAACTGCGGCCTCCCAAATGCCACCAAAGTGAGGCGCACTGGGGGTATTGAAACTCCATGAAGTTCCTTCTTGAGTGAGTGACCTTCCGATTTGCGAAGCTAATGAAGAAAATGCGACGAGCATCTGTTTTAGCTGAGCATCGGCCCCTACGAAGTTTGTACCTTGGTTGGAGAATAATTTTTTGCAATGACCTCTACGAGCGGTAAATCGATGGAAAGCAGCGATGAACGCTTCACTAGAGTAGTCCTCAACTACCTCGATGTGTACGGCTCAGGTAGCCATGCAGATAAAAATCGCGATGTAACCTTTCATGGTGCCTTTTCCCCTAGTCTTAGTAAGACGAAGCTGAATGGGGCCGGCGTAATCGACGACTGAGCACTCGAATGGCAGAGAAGGGCACACTCGAGCCTTGGGCAACTCATCCATTAATTGAGTTGGCACTCGAGCGGCATGGCATGAGCATGCGAGGTAAGTTCTGATGACTTTCTTGACTTCAGATCGTCCTTTAACTATCCAAAACTGACGTCTGAGAGTGGTAAGTGTCAACTGAACTCCACCATGAAGAGTACGCTGATGAGCATCCTGAATAATCAACGTAGTGAAGTGACACTTAGCAGGCAAAATAAAAGGATGCTTGGCATCTTCTTTGAGAAGAGAGTGAGTCAATCGACCGCCCACCCTGAGCAAGTGATTTTGTATCATGGGATTCAGAGATAAGAGTATACTTTTAGACGAAAGTTTTCGTGCTCTAGATAGTTGTTGAAATTCAGACTTAAAATAAGCTGTCTGAATTAAGTGGATCAAACAAAGTTTGGTGTTTCCAATCTCACTAGCACTAGCCTCCTCAGAAGTCGGAGTGTAATGGCGTAGTAGAGATTGAAGAACAGGAAGAGGACTAACGCCTAAATTTGACGACGTCGTACGCTCTAATTTCGAGCTGACTCGATTAATGAATCGAAAGCAATACGAAGCCATACGTAGCAACTTATCTAATGATGAGTACTTATTAATAAGACTCCAAATTTCTGGAGTATTCTCAACAGAGTTTTGAGTATTTTTACTAGCGACTAGAGTGTAACTGGGTTGAAGATTGAGGCTATTAACAGTAAAATTGAGTTCATCATGATTCCTCGACCAAGGTTCAGGGCTATCAGATAGCCATGAGGGACCTTTCCACCATAAGCTATGCGAAGCTAGTTTAGAAGGCTCAATACCTCGCGATATGACATCAGCAGGGTTATCAGCTGATCGCACATGATGTCAATATGCGTTAGGTAATAGAGTATGAACTTCTGAGCATCTATTAGCTACGAACACACCCCATCTAGATGGATGATCTTTCAACCAAAAGAGTACGTCTGCAGAGTCAGACCATAAATGAATACTTTCGATTTTAATTGGGAATGACTCGATGAAGGAGTGAGTCAGTCGATCGAGTAGCAACGCCGCACAAAGCTCTAAGCGAGGTATGCTTAACGTTTTAAGTGGAGCTACTCGGATTTTGGCCACTTGAAGTGTGACTAGAACATTTTGGTTTTGAATTAAGCGCAGATAGATTACTGCACCATATGTAAACTTGGAAGCATCTGCAAATCCGTGAACTTCAATTAATTCACATTGGGGAGTCTATCCACGCCAGCGAGGAATTTTGTTCTCAGAAATAGCGGGAAGATCATTCAACCAATTTTGCCAACGAACAGAAATTTCATGAGGGAGCTCCTCGTCCCAACCAACCTTAAGAATCCACAGAGCCTGCATAATAATTTTTGCAGTGATCACTACGAGAGCTAACCATCCCATGGGATCGAAGATTAGAGCAATTCTTGAGAGAACTGAACGTTTGGTAAAGGGTAGTTCGAACGGGGTATCCTCAATGTGAAAACTGAAATAGTCCGTGTTAGGTTGCCAATCTATACCCAAAATTGGTACAGATGTTTCTGAGGCAAATAAAGTAATGGAATCTGCAGCTAACATGTTCGTGGGTAGATAAGAGAGAACTTCAGTATTATTTGATGTCCATTTTCGAAGATTGAGATGACCTTGTTTAAAGAGTTGAATTAACTCATCTTGTTTCTTCAAAGCTTCGTCAAATGAATGTGCCCCAGAAAGCACATTGTCAGAATACATCTCCGATCGTACAGCTCCAGCTGCCATTGGATAAGCCTTGCCATAGTCTTCGGCTAATTTCAAAAGAGTTCGTATGGCTAGAAATGGCGAGCAGGCCAAACCATACGTCACTGTGGTCAGTCGATAGGTTTGAATGGGCTCACTCTTGTCAAAACGCCATAAAATCGACTGATAGGGTTGATCAACTTGTTCGACACCAATCTGTCGGAACATTTTCTCCACGTCAGCTGAAAGAGCGATCTTATACCTACGCCAGGCACAGATCAAAGCGACGGGATTCTGAAGAAGATTGGGTCCACCGTGTAGAAGATCGTTGACCGAGACACCTGATTTTGCTTTACTCGAACCATTAAATACAGTACGTAACTTAGTAGTAGTACTTGTTTCTTTCCACATACCATGATGAGGTAAGAAGGCTTGAGGGGTGTTAGGTTTCGAATCAAGGTTTACGAGTGACATATGACCTAGGTCAATGTACTCTCTCATGAATTCTGTGTAGGCTAATTTCAATTTTTCGTCCTTAGCGAAGTTTGCTTCGAGACGATTGAGTGCGCGTAATGCGGCAGAATGAGAGCTCTCGAGATGAGCAGATGTCAACTGGTCTCGATTTTTCCAGGGTAGACTTACTATATATTGCCCTGTTTCATCTTGACGAGTAGTTTTTTGATAAATTTCCTCGCAGGCTTGTTCGTCAGGCGAGTAAGATTTTTTGTCGACCGGTGTTTCCTCCGCCCTCCAAAAATCTTGTACGAGCTCCAAAAGTTTGGCTTCATGCTCGCAGCTGTTCGAGCAATGAAGAGATATTGATTTTAGCCCTATTGCTGAAGTGGAAGAAGAGAGATTACCTGTCAAGAGCCATCCAAGTTTTGAACTAAGTGCTATCGGCTGAAGACTTTGGCCCTTAAATATTTGATTTTCAATCATTTGCGCATAAACGCTAGCACCGAGTAGAATATCGATACGTGAATGTTCGAGATACTTGGGGTCTGCTAGTTGCAGTCCTCTTAAGTATTCGAAATTTGTATTACCCCCTACGACAGGAGGCTTATACGACGAGAGTTTTGGAAAAACTATAGAGTCAACCTTTAGAGAGAAGGTTGAATCAAAATGAGGTTGTATAGAAAGACAAGCTACCTTAGAAGATACAGCAGCTGTCTTTTCGCCTATACCTTAATGTGCGTATGACTGGTTCTACAATCTAAGGAGAACAAGTTACACAAGGCTTGTATAACAAGTGAGATTTGAGATCCGGGGTCGATGAGCGCACGAACTAGAATTTTGGTTCCGTTAGGACTAAGGGCGTTAACCCTAGCGGTAGCTAAAAGTACTCCAGTACTTTTAGTAATTACTCCACTATTATGGGAGACTGACTGTGATGCAAGTTGAAAGTCATTGGAAACGACAACGTTGCTATAGTTTGGGTTGGTGGTGCTGGACACTGAGTCAATCTGATCAGTCTGCGGTGAACTGATTACTTGATTGCTGTCAGTGTGCACCAAAGCGTGATGCTTAGCTTTAAAAAGAATGCATCGGTACGTGTAAGTACAATTTTTAGCATTGTACTTCCCTAAACAATTGAAACAAAGATTAGAAGATTTGATCAATTCCTTTCGCTCAGGAATCGTTTTATTGAGAATTCGTTCACATCTGTTCGTAAAATGAGATTGATTGCAAATCGAACATCTCTTTTTTGTTGTGTTCGAAGATGAAGTTTGATGTGAAAAAACCGACTGAGCATTGTCATGCTCTGGCTTACGACGCGATTTTGAATTAGATGTTGTAGTTTTAGGATTGTTAGTCGAAGAAGTTCTAGTACCTGCTTCGATGGCCTCTAGAGTGAGAGTTTGACTTCGAAGAAATGCTTGTAATTGTGCCAGTGTTGGTGGTTCGACACTATCACCTAGGTGTCTTTCCCATTCTTTCCGTGTATTAAAATCGAGTTGTTTAATCGAAAAATGTACCATTAGGTCAGTTCCTAAAGATGCCTCTCTATTAAGTGATGTTAGACTAGCCATAGGGTTGTAAAGTTCCCTGTAGATACGTTTAATTTCCGACGAAGAGTCTGTCTTCATGGGTTTGACTGAGAAGATTTCTGAAACATGAGAACTAACAATGCGACGTTGATTTTCGTAATACTCGGTTAGAGTTGTCCATGCACGTTCATAATTATCACCAGAAATTGGAAGAGATTTAATTTTCTCAAGTGCTTCACCTATAAGGTGAGTGCGAAGATAATGGAATTTTAAAACAGGCGTTAAGTTTTCGCGACGATGTATGACTGAACGAAAGACGTCTCTAAAATTTTCCCAATCCGAGAATTTCCCCGAAAACTTTGGTAAATCTACCTTCGGTAAAGATTGAAACGAAACGTTAGTTGCATGAGCAGGACTAGTGGCAACTGGGGCAACATTCGAATTGGAGGAGCCTTGATTGGCATCTCTTTTCCTGATAGCCTTTAAGTAATCAAGAAATTCTCCTCGTCGGACAAAAAAACTATCCTCAACCAATTCATAGAGGTTAGTTGTAAAATAGGCATGAGTTTTATCAAGAACCTCGAGCTTCAGAATTGACTCGTGATGTAACTGAAAAGTCGCATAATTTGCTTCAAGTCCGGCGAGACATGATTCCGCATAACCTTCCGTCATGTTATCCTTACCCTTAGATTTGAAATTTTGAAATGAATTATTAATCCTAGCTTGGAGTAACAGTTGTCTAGTATGTAGTCCCTCCATTTGAGATCAAAATAATTGGACTAGCAACGAGTTTGACTATTCAAAGTTTGGTATTGAGTTAACTATGTTTACCCACTCGAAAGTAGAGTAACCATAAGTGAAAATTGTTACAATTAAGCCTTAGCCTAGGTTATAATACTTATGATAGTATGCACGTAGATATTCGCTTGAAGATGCGACGTTGCGCGTCTTCTAACGTTCCCACGGTGATTCAGCTGTTGATCAGTGTTGACTGCTCGAAGGGAAGTAATTGCCAGCGTTGAATTCAGTAACTCCTGTGGCGTGTAATCAGCAACTGAATCCGGAAGGGTATCCAAATGTAGATAAGCAGCCTAAGTTGAGTCGCGATGTTGCATCCGCAGGCAGCAGTAAAACTGCAAGGTTCAATAATATAAGTATTTGCTAAGTCCAAAATTGCATTCAATTTTCACAAGACTAGTTAAGTATTGCAATTAATTTTATGATAAACTCGAATCAATTAATTTGTACTAATCTCAAATTTAATTTTAATTAAATTAACATTGACTGAGTTCAATAAATTTTCATTAAGAGAGAAGATGCACTAGTTTGACTAGACGATAGTTGCAGGTTTTACTATAAACAAATTGGAACGATACGTGTGTCCAAGTATTAGGACGGACGATGTATCAGTTCACTTCCTGTGGTAGTCCTTGGATGGACTGGTGTAGATCCCGTAGCGCAAGCTACACGTGGGTACTCCGTGTCTTGACTGGTGTGAGCCCCGTAGCGTGTACGCCGCACGCGGGTACTCCTTGGCTTGACTGATGTGGATCCCGTAGCGTGTAGGCTTCACGCGGGTGGTCCGTGAATTGAGAGGCGTGAACCCCTTTTCGACTTGTTGCTCTAGCCGGCAACGATTAAGTGATCATCGTACGATCGCGATGATTCTAGAGCTGGCTTAACCGTGGCTCTGATGAGAAAGTTGACACTTGTTGCTTTGAGTACGACAATATGTCTGCCGATCACCGTACGAACGCGGTGATTCTAGAGCTGGCTTTACAGCGCACGCTCTTGGCGACGTCTTGAAGTCGATAGCAACGCACACTCCAAGGCGCTTTCAGAAATGGGGAAAATAGCAATTGAATGTGCTATTTCCCCTAGGAAGCCTTAGAGATTGACTTCCGAGTGCGCGACGGCGAAACAAACGACAGAGACAGCAACGTACGCGCGCAGTCGGCATGCGTGAGCATGCGACTGTATCGGCACTAACGACCACGAACACTTTGATGCGTACCTGCAGAAGAGAAGACTAGTCCTACGCCACTCGAGAGTAGACGTAGGGCATAGTAGAAAGGGTTCTCCTCGCTGTGGCCATGGCGATGCTTCTCCCACGATCCGGCTCGAAGGACCAAATGTTTCGTATATGAAGAAAGGATCGTGGACAGTACTGGTTCAAAAAAAGAATCAGGCGTTTCGTGTGGAGAATGAAATTGATTTATTGAAGTGCCGTCGTGCCTCTTGGCGTACATGTGTTGCTGCTCTCTCTCTCTGGCCGTCGCGCGAGAACTGGGGATGAAGAGACTGCGGCGAAAGCGTTGGATCGCCGATAGAGCCAGTGGTGGGAGAAGAAGGGGGGCGCTCCCAAGCGGGCTCTCCTATTCGAGCATCAAGCTCGAGCATGCTTGCCTGGTTGAGCATTGAGCACGAGCGTGCTCGGCTAAAGTCGAGCTCGAGCGTGCTTTCCGTGCTCTCCGAGCTTTCCGTGCTTTCCGTGCTCTCCGTGCTTTCCGTAGGTGATGAATCCTCAACAAATATAATAAAGTCACGGTTTGTAAATTACTATCATTATTTTGAATCAAATTTATCATATACTTTATATAATTTTATGTATTATACTTACCCACTTTTGCGTTGTACGAAGAATGTTAATTTATTTATTAACAACAACTTTTTTCAGTATTTATAACATTTACGCATATTTATTAGAGAATTGGTTTATAAATTAATCGCACTTTCATTATCGCAGAAAAAAACTTACATAAAAATGTTCGCCCTAACCGAGAATCAAATCCACTAACCTTGGGTTACCACGCACGCACGCTATCCATTACGCTATTGCTCGCATGACATAGGTAGAACATTTTCATCTACATAAGGTGCATTATCCGTATTCATTCAATTGATATTACATTTTGATTATTTAATATATTAATGGTTTTTAATAATTATTTATATTTACACAACTTTTTAAGAAAATGAGTGACTTATGATAAGACATTAATTAATTAAATTCAATTGATTGAACAAATTTTGTGTCGGTAAAGTAGAAATCAGACCAGTAGTGAAAACATTCTTTAAATTTTCTTCTTTCGTATGAAAACGTCTATATTTTTTATTGATTACAATATTTGCTTTATTCTAGAACGCTATATAAATAGTTTATATTTTTCAAAATTTTATTTTCAATACTCTATATCAAATTTCCGTATGATTCCATCCATTAGATTTTTGCAAAAACGTTCTGGAAATTAGTAATTAATTACAATAAAGCCTCAAACATTTCAAAATCGATTTTGGAAAAATTTAATGGTATTCCGGAGGGCGTGAAAGAACGCTTTGCTCTAAAATTTTTGTTCAAACACGATAAAAAAAATAAAGTTCGGGTGCCGGTAAGGTAGGGATCGTGTCGGTACTTCTGCTGCTAAATTTAACAAAATGAAATTTCTATTTCTAATTTCTGAATTTAAAAGCTTTGATTTTATTTACTTGGTCTTAGTAAATATCCTTTACGAAAATGATCTAGCTTACATAAAATAAATATTTATTCACATCAAATATCTCATCAAATAATTGTTTGTTTCTAAGATGTCAGTTTGCTTAATTTTAAAACCATGTGTTGGAACTAAAATTTAATTCACTTGGTTTTTAGTAAATATTTTGTATTACATTTCATCTTTGAATTAAATGATTATTTTATTAGATTAAGTTATTGATGCGTCCAGTTTGAGTAAGAATTATTATATACTCTGGTTACTAAATTGAAGAAAATTAACTTCTTGTTTCAAAAATAGCAGATTGCTGAATTCAAAGATCATGTATTAGTACTAAAATTTTATTTACTTGGTTTTTAATGAACATTTTGTAATCTATTTCATCTTAGAATCAAATTATTATTATATCAGGTCAAGTTGATACCTTTAATTCAAGTAAATATTCTATTCTGACTGCGGCCAGTGAATACAAAAATATTAATGTCTTGTTTCTAAGATATAGAAGATCAATCAATTCAAAGGGCATGTATTAGTACTACATTAAAATTAAAGCTATATTTTCTTGAAACAAGAAACCGTTACTTTAACATTAAAAAATCTGTTCTTTCATACGAAAACTTTTTTTTAACGAAATCGAATAATAGCTTTATTCTAGTAGAGTGTTACGTTACAACATTTTTGAATCGTAGTTGTTTTCTCATTTTTTAACTATCTTATATGCTTCAAGTTAACTTTCTTTCTTTTTTCTTATAACGTCAATTCAATAATTTTAACTCGCTTCAAGAATACTGTAACAGAGCAAACACTGTGGTATGTGAAGGCCACTATTTACTGCAGCGATAAGCGAAGGTAACCGGAGATGCGTCCAGTGGTGTGATGCTTGAACTTCGCTTGACGCTGTAGGAAATTCCCATGTGCTGACCACGCGGCAACGCGTCGGCCGAAGCACGAGGTAGGACGCTGGCTGCGGGGGCAGCACGTTCCGGCTTAATTGCACAAGCTTACCGTACCGGCTCCCGCAGGTAGCGTAAGTGTGAGGGAGAAAGCGCGCGTTAATGAAGGACGCGCGGGGGAGAGAAAGCTCCGCGTCGGAGTGCCACGCGCCGCGGCAGTGTCGTGCAAGGATTTGAAAAGTATAGATGTGCATACCGCCGATCCTCATACTGTAAATGTAATATTATTCGAGAAATAGAAAAGAAAGGATAGTGTGAGATAGTCTACAGTGATTGATTGGTTAATTCAGTGAGTGAAAGATAAAGATCATCGTTCATTTCGTTCGAATATTTGGAGTTGTGTCGAGTACTTGGACCAAGAAACGATTACCAATTTTCGGTGTGTGAAATTATTCTCATGAAGACTGTGAGACGAGTATTACCTTTGGATGCGGAGGTTGCTACATCGGAAACCAAGGAAAACAAAGATCAAAAAGGTATTATTTATGATTTATGACGTGGCTCCTTTTTACCCCCTGTGCATGCGCGAGTTTTAAACCTGCCGACTTAAGTTTATTCCCGCGAACAGTGGCGGCGCGCCTTTAAACGCCTGCGCGCCTCCGCAACTCCACTCGGCGATAGCGTCCTCTCATCAGTGCCTATCTTTCTCTCTCTCCTTCGTGCGCTCTCACACCGGCCGTATCCAGCTCGCTGGCTGCCGCTGGCCTTCACTCTCTCTCTCTCTCTCTTACCCGCACACATTTGAGCACACTCACACTCGCACGGCTATATGCAGCGCACAGGCTGCCGCAGCCGTGTTCTCTCTTTCTCGCTCTCTCTCACTCTCAGACAGTGCCGCTGCGCTCCCTCTCTCTCACACGGATACTCTCGCGCGCCGGCGGTGTGCAGTTAGCACTCTGCTCCTGGCCGTCTCTCCCTCTCACTTGCTCTCACGCGCCGCTGCGCGCTCTCTCTCTCTCTCACTCGCTCTGCAGTGTGTAGACTGCCGCGGTCGTTTCTCTCTCTCACTCAGTCTCACGCGCAACATCCATGCGCCGTCGCGCATTCCGTCCCTCTCCGTTTCACGTCTGGCTGCCGGCCTCGTGGCCGTTGAGCAGCCTGTACAAGCATCCGCGGCTCGCGTGTGTGAGTGCCGGTGCCGTGATGTGTATGTGGTGTTGGTGGATGGTGCGTGGGTGTGCGGCGGTGGCCGGCATCTCTCTTCGGCGGCTGCTGTGGCCGCATTATGGCAGCTGAGCACCCGTGGGTACACTCACATTCGGCGCACAGTGTTATTTACCGTATGCGTCGTCTGTGAGCGTGCGAACAGGTGTCTCGACGTTCATCACGCCTCATCTCCGCCCGTCTCTCTCTCAACGTTGCTGGTCTTCGCCGTCGGTGCTGACTCTAGGGCTGTGCGAGTGCGGCGTGTTGTTGTCGGCTGCCCGTACCTCGTGTGTGTGTGTACCTCGACATAGTGAGAAAACCCGAGATTAGCTATGTATACAGATGTGTGTACATAGCTCGGTGTCTGGGTGTAGAGTCGTCTTCCGCCCGTAGTTTAGTTCGCGAGTGTCTGATTCCTTTTTACTGCATACAAGGAGGTGCGAAAGGCGCACCTCGTTACAGATTATAAGATTTACATGAATATTTACTTATAATACAAATAAATATATTAATTAAGGGAATTCAGCGATTACGTCTCTAGTTGAAACAAGTGCATCGTTGTTATTACTTTTGGATTATTTCATTTCTCCACATATATATACATAATTCAAAGAAAAAAATCATACCAAAGCCCGATAGTATTTCTCTATTTTTTTGGATGATTATGTCTACCTTAATAAAAAGAAATTATACCTTTCTTTTGCAAAAATAAATTTACATACAATAGCTATGTTTTTCCTTGTCTCTCCCCTTTCTCTTTGATCAGATAAAATAATACACATTATCGGGAGTAACTAAACCTAAAATCAGTCTTTATTCTTTTGGCTTAATATTTGATTCCTTATGTTTTTCTTTTCTGTATATGTTACACTTTCATTATAGTTTACCCGTACCGCACGTATTAACTTGATTACAAAATCGCAGGATTTCCTTAGGTTCGTTACCAAATACCGCCGTATATGTTCTGTTAATCACGAGTAACTCAGTGCCATAGCGCGGGGAAGTGTGTGCCTTGGTCGAGGGAGACCCTCTCCCCCGTTGCCTTACTTTAGGTTTTTTTAAGATTTTTATTTTTTTTGTGTTAAGGGTGTCGAAATAACCATCCCACTAAAATCAGAGTAGGTTAAAATATTAAATTTATTTGTTACAAATTTTAAATGAGGTTTACCCGATTTTAAATAAAATACTTTGTTTTGAATACGCGTAGGCCTAGATAATTACAATACATATATGTAAACCTTCAAGAAAATCCAAACTCGAATACATCCAAGAAATGTCGCCCGTATAGGAAATTCAGTTCTAATAGCATATCGCGATCGAGGAAAATAAGGTATATTTCGACTTAAATGAATACAAGGGTCCATGCCTCATTAGGAGTTGCACCGGCTTATAGAGACATCCCAACTCCCGATACCTGGGTTTTTCGTACCTCAACCCCCTGCAGCGTTCAAGTATAGCAGCGCGCGAGCGCAGTCCTCGGCTCGTCCTCTTTGTGCAAGTCTTCGCAGTTCTCGGCTCGTCCTCTTTGTGCGGCTCTTCGTAGCTGCAGCGCTCAAGTATAGCAGCGCGCGAGCGCAGTTCTCGGCTCGTCCTCTTTGTGCGACTCTTCGTAGTTGCAGCGCTCGAGTACAGTACCGCGTGAGCGCAGTTCCCGGCAGTTTTCTGGTCGAATCCTCACAGCTTATTCAACCTCTGTGCAGTACTTGTCTACCATACTACATTTAAATATCACCAGAACGCAAACAAAGCCGTCACCGCGGATAACTACAGGACAACAGGAGACAGCAGGCAGCTGGAGCAAGCCGTCAAACAGATATATCATATTGGGAGGACAGTACAACCCTCAAAGTAAGAAGAAGGATTGGAGAAATAAGAAAAAAAGGGAAAATTTGGAAATCATCAAGCCTCGGCTCGCAAAAGTGACGTTCACTTTTCAACACCAACCTACCCGAATCTCGGCGCATGTCCATAACCCTCCCTCTCTCTCCTTCAAACGGCCTATCCATAGTGGTGCATGAACCCTCGTCGCGATCGTATAGGTAGCACGGACCTTAAGGTCATTTTACATAGCTCTCGAAACTTCTTGAGTGTATTCGGGGGAGTTACGTCGACAACCGACCAACTGTTATCGAAAGTCGTGCGGACTCTATATAAACGAGTCAATTGATTATTTGTAAAGATTAATTGTATCATTACTAGGGATGAGAATTATATAATAAATTAATGGTTTTGGCACAAACAGTTTCTGCATTATTACCACCGATAATTCCTGGTAGAAATTTATTTACGTTGCTAGCTATAGAGGACGAGAGTTGCCGCAATCTTACACGTATGGGAGTGTAAAGGTGATGGAGATATCATTGAGGTTCCCACAAGGTAAGAATGAATAAATATTCTTAGGGGATCAAACCAGACAAACAATATTTAACTGCGTGACGACAAAAGATGTTGTCAGGCAACATAGAGCGCTATCTGTACAAAATGTTAATATTTTTCAATTCTGCATCACGTGAATATATTTTTTCTTTAAGGTGATGTTAAATACCGACATAATTTTCAAACGAGTACATCTCATGAAAATACAAATAGAATCATCCAAAAAAAAATCTGAGTATAGTATTAACATATACGGAGCGCTTGACAAACGTATTTTTTCAAAAAAAAATATGAGAATTTAATTATCGAAATAAAAACCGTACTGTCGTTAAGTAGGAATCTGCAATTGACCTACTTTTCAAACGAGCATATCTAACGAAAGTGCTAATAGAATAACTCAAAAAAATTCCTGGATGGTTTATGTGTACGGAACGCTTGACAAAATTTGCTTTCCGAATAAACGCTTGAATTTTGATATAAAAGATATTGAAATTCACGGTTTCCCATGGCCTTAACTGAAGATAATCATAAAAATTAGAATTAGAAATCATACTTTGCATTAAGGAGATGTGAGTACCGACGTTATTTTTCAAACGAATACATCTCACGAAAATACCAATAGAATCATCCAAAAAAAAATCTGAGTATAGTATTTACATATACGGAGGGCTTGATAAACGTGTTTTCAAAAAAAATGATCAGAATTTATTCAATTAAATAAAAACCATACTGTCGGTAAGTAGGAATCAGCAATTGACCTACTTTTCAAATGAGCATAGCTAACGAAAATACTAATAATAGAATCACAAAATAATTTCTGAATATAGTGTTGTAACGGGGTTCAGTTGTAGAGAGGGTATTAATCCCTCTCAGGGGTTCGCGAGGTAATATACGGGTGTATTCTGCGCCCAGCCAACTCATCGTTGTAGAATTACCTGTAGTCCGAACATGCGAGCCCAGCTTCTATTGTAGAGAGCCTAGGCCGCTTTTCACTAGAACCGGCGCTGCGCTCTGCCGCTGCTGCCAACTGCTGCCCGCGAACTACCGGCTGCTCGCTATGATCTAGCGTTACCAGCGCAGCCGGTCTTTCCCGCACAACGCCGCTTGGTCTAACCTCCAAGCGGCTATTGAGATATTTACTCCCGCTACCGATGTTCCTTTAGGAGGCAATGCCTGCGACTAGCTGCAGCTGCTGAAAAGGGTAGAGGGCGGTATTCGAGAAATCATGCATAGGTTAGGGCGCGCTCAATGAATACTCGTGACTCGACTATTTATGATAAAACAAAATCAAGGGGTTTATTGAAACAAAGATAACCGCGCTAAGGGGCGCAAAACCCGGACAAGAATTTAACATCCAACGCGACAGATCGAGACTTTAGTCGACGCACGCACGCTCGCGGCCGCCGATTCGCGGCGGCAACAAACAATTCTCGCGACACTTAGATGCGCGCGTAATATTAAATGCGACTCACGCAAGTTAGCTGGCCAGCCATAGCCGTTCTCGCTCTCTCTCTCTCTCTCTCTCTCGCGCGCTTATGCCACAGGCTCCCGCAGCAAGGAGGGGCGGGGATGGAGAACGCCTCACTGTTCCCGTCCTTCTTCTTTCGGCCGTAGCTCTCTCTCTCTCTCTCTCTCTCTCTCCCTCGCTCGTTCGGGAGTGGTGGCGGCGCTCCGGCGGTCGCGCAGACAGCGGTGGAGGCGCAGTACACTCTCTGTCTCTCCCGTATCGCACAAAACACGCAGCAGGCACCTCGGACTATCTTCGCGTGTCACGGTCAGAATCAACATGGCCACGGCGTCCCTTTCGCGGCAGCACCGCGGCGTCTTCTCCGTTTGCCTCGATCGCGCGCCGCGTGGCGGGCTACGAGGCATTCGACGTTCCGGCGCGCGAGATTCAAATCTCGTGCCGCCGTCTGCTCGGTTAACACGACTCATATCGGCGCCCGTCATACCCCCCACCCAGATTTGGCGTACTCCGGACGCTACATCGACAAAAGGAAAGGGGATAGGGCGCAGAAATAAGTCGTCAAAATTTCAACAGATGCGGAATTTTCTTTATTTTCCCTCCTTACAATCCTACGCACGTTTCGGCGGATGGTTTGCACGGCCTGGGCACCGGCGCATGTCCTTCACGCCGGCTCTTCCACAGGCCATGCAGTACCTCACCCGTGGAGGCGGGGGATGGGTGGCTGCCCCTTCGGCCCCTGCGGCGTGGCCCAGGTTGTCAGCGAGGTCACGCTCACGGCGCTGGGCCTCTTCCAAGCGGGCCCGCACCTCCACGAACGTCGCCTCCTCGGCCCGACGCTCGGCCTGAGCAGCCTCCAGGTCGGCGCGGGCGCGGCACCGGGCTTCCTCCTCTGCAGCGGCTCTCTTGAGACGCGCCTCTCGCCGCTCCGCGAGCCAGGTGGCGGTGTGCTGTAGCTCCTCCTTCTTGTCGCCAATCAGCTGCCGCCACCTGGTGATTTCCGCCGGGGGTGCGATGTTAACGCCACACCATCCCTCGAAGGCGGCGACGGCGGCGAAGGCGTCGTCGTGGGCGCGCTGGGCCTCCCTGTCCAGTTCACGGGCCCGCTCCAGGGCCCTGGTCACGTCGGCCCAGGTGGAGGGAGGCTGACCGGCGCTCCCCTCCGTCTGGGTCGCGCTGTCGCTGGTGGTGGGCTTCGGCCAACCAAGTGGGATGGGCACAGCAGGAGGAGGCTGAGCTCGTCGCGCGGTGACACCAGCGGGACTCCTGGACTGGCTCGGTCGGACTCCTCCTGGCCCTCCTCCCACTCCTCCAGCAGCGGCCGCTCCCACACGGCCTCCTCCAGTTGCTCCCGCTCTCAGGCGAGCCGTTTCTCCCGGAGGACGTGGAGGGCGGCCTGGGCGGTTCCCTCGACCGCCATCCCCAGGTCCAGGTTAATAAGGCCCGCCATCACCTGCTCTAATGCCTCATCCGAGGCCTCCAACATCTGCAACAAGGCAAAAAGAAAAGTGCTAAGGCTGGGGTGTTGGAGCTTTGGACATCGCAGGGTCGCTGTGGTTTCCCACCGGGCGCGACGTAGGAAAGCGGAAGGGTCAGGTGGCTTTCCGAGGGCGCCCGCGTCCTCGCCGCGGTTGGGCTGGGGCGGATGGGGCCACCGGATTCGGCCCGAGTGGGTCTACTACCGCTGCTCGGGCTCCCGCGGGTCTTCCGCGTCCTCTCGGTGGAGGAGGTGAGGTGGGCGGTGCCACCGGGGTCTGCTCGAGTGGGTCTACTTCCACTGCTCGAGCACCCGGGGGCCTCCCGCGTCTCCTCGGAAGCGTTTCATCCATAAGGGTGTCGCCGGGGGGCTCGCTCATTGGCGCGGCCTCCGTGTCGACCGTCCCTTCCGGCTCGTCGGGTTCTGGCGAAGCAGAGTGGTAGCTTTTCAGCTGTTCCGCAGCCACCACCTCTTCTACCTCACCACCGACGCCTACCAATCTGTAGGTGTTAGGTCCAAGGGCCTCCGTAATCTAATACGGACCTTCGAACTTCGGCGCTAGCCTCGCCGCAATGCCCTTTGAGGATAGGGGATGGTTGCGCTTCCACACTCTGTCACCTGGTTTGAAAGTTGGCTCGCGCCTGTCGGCGTCGTAATAGCCGGCTTGGCGTTCTTGAGCCGCGCGCGCTCTAGAAGCGGCGCGCGCGTGTAACTCTGGAAGAACCTCCATTCGCTCCTTCCAGCGAGGCCACCTTTCTTCTTGAGCCGGGTGGTCTGCTGCTACCTCTTGCATTCTTTGTTGCGTGCCAGGGGGTTCTGGCTGTCTCCCATGGAGCATTAGGGCTGGACTCATCCCAGTAGAACTTTGTTCAGCCGTATTCATAGCGAAGAGAAGTTCCGGAAGCTTCTCGTCCCATGTACTATGCCGCTCCTTCAGATAGGAAGCGACCATCGTCTTTAGGGTACGGTTGGCTCGTTATACCGGATTAGCCTGAGGGTGATAGGGGAAGGGTGTGGGTGTGGTGCACACCGCGCTCCCGCAGGAAAAATAGAATAGAATAGAATAGTTTTTATTTGTAAATTACAAAGTAATTAAGTTACAGTCTACCATCCCGCATTCGCCCAGGCTCATGTCTGTGAGACGGGGAAAACCCAATAGGCAAACCACGTGGGATAAATCCTATTAGGAAAACCCGCCTCAGGATGGTTCAAAGTATTGAACATAATTAACATTTGTGTACATTATATTGCAATCGTATAATCATCACAAACATAGTCAATGGCAATCGCCAAGTCACGAAGTATCACATAATTGAACTTAGTTATTCTTCAATCTAGCGGTTACAGATTGAATTCATCACATTGCTTTATTCATACGATGTACGTCAGAAGATTAATCACAAAACGATTTTAGTACTGTTATAAAAATAGCAGTACACGTCTATATTCTATTTACACATATATACAGTCGACATCGCATGACCTTTGAATCAAGTCCTTCCTAAACGCCACTTTGAATTTACTCGCCGAGGAAACATTCTTAATATCGCGAGGAATCGAATTCCATAGTCGCGTACCCTGGGACCAGAAAGAATCCAGCCCTATGTCAGTTCGTGATGACGGAACTATAAGTTCTCTGCAGTGAGTTCTACTCGACGTTCTATCTTGGCACTTTTGAAATAAGGGAGCTAGGTACACTGGCTGACCCAAATTTATAACTTTGTACATTAAAACCGCTGCAAAATATGCCCTTCTCTCCCTTAAGTCAAGCCACTCTAGCTTATTTCTATATGGGCTGATGTATTCATCTTTCTTAGCACCACTTACATATCTCACACATGAATTTTGCAATATTTGCAGTTTCCTTTGAAGTTCACGCGTCACGTCAAGATACACTAGCGGGCAGTAATATAAATGAGATAACACGAGAGAGCTTGCGAGCTACTTACGTAAGATCTCGGTGGTGCAGGATCGAAACCGTCTGAGTCCGTATAGGGCTCTGTTAACCTTTTGGCTAACTGCATCCACTTGCGCTTTCCACGTTCGTTTCGAGTCCATTACAACACCGAGATTAGTTACAGTGTCGACAAAGGGGACGAAAACTTTGTCCTGAATCTCAATGCCAGACAAATGCATACCCCGTAGTATGTTAATATTGTGGTTAGATCCAAAAATAATAGCCTTAGTTTTTCTTACATTGAGACTGAGGGCGTTGTCGACGGCCTATGCCGCCACTGCTCTACCTATAATCGACAAGTGTCGTATCCCTTCATTCAGCTCGTCTACGGTTGTCTGCGTGTAAACTTGTAAATCATCTGCATATAGCAGGTGCCCGACACCACTCGATTGAGAATTATTATTAAAATCCAAAAAAATGTGCTGTAGGTCATTTATATAGAGACTGAACAGAAGGGGTCCCAGAACCGAGCCCTGTGGTACGCCGAGATTGGTTGTGAGCCAATCCGAGTCTCCATTTTGCTTCGTAATCACTTTTTGATTACGACCTGTAATATGCGACTTTGTCCACAGGACTACCCCCCTGGAAAATCCCATTCTCATCAGTTTATGCAATAATTTAGTTGGCGATATGGTGTCGAACGCCTTGCTGAAATCGAACAATAGGAGAATGGTAAGTAGTTGTTTTTCATTGTCTATTCCCGCTCTTATATCCTCCGTCAATTTTAGTAGAGTTATCTGCGTACTGTGACCTGGTCTAAATCCAGATTGAAAAGGGTCGAGAATTTTCTTTGAAGCTAAAAATGCTGAAACCTGATCATGTACAAGCTTCTCAAGGACTTTGGATAGAAAGCTCAATAGTGCCACTGGACGAAAGTCCGTAACAGTCGATGGGACAGCTGTCTCTTTAAGTGGCACCAAATGAGCTTTCTTCCATGATTCGGGAAAAATTCCCTTCAAGAGGGAAGCATTGAAAATATCAGCTAGGTGATAGCCAATAACTGGAAGAGCTTTTGCTATCACGCCTTGTGGTATCTCATCCTCATCCTTAGCCTGCGAGGAGAAATGTGCAACAGCTAGAACCACATCTGAAAAAGTAACTTTACTGAAGGCGAAGCCTTCTTCACTAGCCGTTGCCATAACTTCATTCATATTTTCCTCGCGTTCTTCAGCTGAGACTGAGACCCCCGCAAAGTGCGTGTTTAATTCTTTTGGGGAAAACCCGTGAAGTTCCTCCCTAGCTCGATTTTGTGGGAGAAGACCTAAACTCTTCAACTTTTTCCAGATATCCTTCCCGCTATCAAGTGCCTCGAAAATTTTATTCTGAAGAAATGTATCTCGCGCTTCCCTTGAGCGTTGTTCTGCTAATAGCGCTAGCGATTGGCATAAAGCGTCACGGTTAGCGTACAACTCTCTGAGCTCCGCGTCAACCCACGGCGGTTGTTGTTTTCTATTCGGACGAAATTTCTTAATCGGGGCTAATTCATCCAAAGCCTTCGTAATATTTGCATTAAGATGTTCTAAGCAGGTGTCAACGTCTACATCTGCACAATTGGCAGTCGACCAGTTGCAATCATTCAAATAAGGAAGCAGCTGTTCTTGACGAATAGCCTTAAAATTACGGTATGTAAACCTTCCAAGTGGAGGTTTTTGAGATACGGGAACGTCAATAACGACATCAATTATATTATGACTATTGCGATAAGTCGCCGTCATATTGTTAGAATCTAGCACTACGTCATCATCGTCCGTGAAGATTACATCGATCCATGTGTGAGATTTGCCGTTTTGGTGATTAGTCGCGCCATGCTCAATAAGTTTTAGGTTAAGTTGACATGCTAGGTGTTTTACGAAAGTCGATTCCTGCTCCGTTACTAACATATTCGCGTTGAAATCTCCCATTACTATTCGATGCGCAAAAACCACGGAGTGTTGTTCGAGAGCTTCAGCCAAATCAGAGTTGATAAGCTCGGCGTCTGGGGGCCTGTAAATGACTGCTACAAACACGGGGGGCGAAGAGCCCTGCTGTATACTACACATGATGTACTCTGGAACTCCCGGCTTTTCTTCGTCCACCATGGTAGCCGATGTACATAAAATTTTAGCTTTCCATAAATTGCTAACATACAGCAGAACTCCGCCTCCATGCGTATTTCTGTCCTGCCTGATTATTGAGTAGCCTTCAATCTCGACGAAATCATCTCCTATATTAGGCCCGAGTCGCGACTCTGCAATACCGACGAGATGGTAAGAGGGATAAGAGAGCAGGAATTGACGAAATGTTGTTATGTGCGCTTTCAAAGATGTCGCATTTAAAAATCCTGCTTTCAATCCAACATACCGAACCTCTTTTGCACTATCATTATCTAGTCATGGGCTAACGTTAGTAACCGTATCGTTTGTACCCAAATTCGATTTATTATCCAATGTGTCTTTCTTCATACTATTTGTATTGCCCGAGCCCCTAAATTTTGCCGTACCGGTTGAAATTGCGATCGCCTGCAGATCCGCCGCAGTGATGATCAGCTGCGACGTTTCACCATCTCGCATCTTGGCCAGGAAACGGCCTCCTCTATGCGAAAAATATTTAAACTGTAATCCGCGAGCAACAGCCTTTAAGCTTCTATACTGAACGAACTTCTCTCTGCTCAGCATTTCGTTGATGAAAATTTTCCCGTTACTTATATTGTCAACCGTTTCCTGATCAAGTTCCGAGAAGTTCACATCCTTTGTGTTAAAGCGTGCAAATCTATGCTTGGCATACATTAATTTTTTAACGAGGTTATGGTCGCGGAGTTTGACTATCCACGGACATCGACGTTTAACGGGTTTAATCTCTGACGAGCCTACTGGATTTTTTTCAATTTGACCGAAGAGAGCGTGTAGAAATGATATCATCCTTCCGAATAGTCGGAAGGATGGTAGAAAGGACGGCATGGACCACATCTAAATTGTGCTTATTAGAATCTTCAAAAATGTTAGTGACGATGCTCGCTTCCGTCAGATAGATCAATCGACCTACTAAATTCAATACGAGGCTTATCGTTACTTTCTGCGGCCTTATTATTTTTCGCAGTGTGCTGAAATCCGATCAACGTTTCTTTCAGTACAGTATTATCCTCGACAAGCAGCTTGCACGTATTACTCATTTCCATAAACATTTTATTTTGATGCGCGATAACTTCTTCAAGGGCTAAAATCCTCGCAACCAGTTCTCCATTGTTTGTAGAGATAGTTTGTGCCGGCGCAGCCGAGACGGTTGGCGGCGCGAAATCCCTAGTGTCACGTGATTTTAAGTCGTCAAGCTGCTTCTCGAGCATATCGAAACGCTGAAATAAAAAACTCAAGGTCCTAACAGGAATTAGCACATTGGTTACCCCTGTCAGATCGGCTATAATTTCTTCAGAAGTCTTCAACGCTGCAGGAGACACGGAGAAATTCTCCGTGATATCTAGCTGCGGTGAAGATGTCTGCAGCGCCACAGCTTGGATAGTAGAGAGCTCGTCTTTTTCATTTACTCCCACCTCCGAAAACTCTGTCTCGATCGTTGTTTCTGCGCCTGCATTGGCTGTTGACTTCTGATTTTCATGCAGTTGATTTGGCGAATTAGATGCGACATCGATTAGCGAGGCAGATCCTGAAATAGAGACAGAGGCAGAAACGGAGGCAGAAGAGGGAGAAAATTCAGTGTCTCTCCTATGCGAGGAGGAATTCTCTAGTTTTTTTTCTGTAGGAGTGGATGTCCCATTTGGATGTTTCGACGCATTTGTTTTGGTGGGTGTAACGCGTTGTACATAGGGGAGCAGAGGTTGTCTTTTCCTCTCTGTAGTTTTAGTATCGCTTATTTTTGATTGCTTGGAAGCATTGAGCAGGTGGTTCTGCTGAGTCTGCTGCCGCACATTACGACATAAATCGCACGGGCTATTTAACTCTTTCCCTGCACATCTAGAGTGACAGGGTTTATTGCATTTTGGGCATATATTTAGTGGCCGTATACAAATATTATCACACACGACACATTTACTACTATAGCCTTTATCGATGCTTGTTGACATCGTAACAGCACAGGTGTTTACAGCTGTCCCGACTCGAAACAGGTATCGCGAGTTTGTTTTGTTTTGATCACTTGTACCTGCGTTTAAATTCAATTTGGCTCTGACTGTTACTGTAAAAATCACATTTGTTGAGTTTTTAATGCAAGCACCAGCTGAAGTGATGAAGTGTGACGTGCGTGTAAGTGTAGTGTTGTGCTCTTCAATGCATGTTCCCTCTCTACACGGCAGTAACCACAGTTCGCACGAATGCCAGCTCCACAGCCTGTCGAATGCGAGCCGCCGTGGTCCGTGCCAGTATTCTCGTTGTTCTGCAGTTTTTCTTGATTACCTCAACGCGGCGGATTAACAGATGGACGAATTTATATCTCAGATTTGCAGAAATTCTATCTTTGTATTTTTGCGCGCTGAGGGCCGAAGATACGGCCTAAAAAACCAGAGCAGTACAGAGGTACGTCTGCACACTTTCCGCCCTCTCTTCCATGGCATGGTTTCTAAACTCTGTGCTGTTGTCAGACATGAAGACTTCTGGGCAACCAAATCGAAGAAAGATATTCCGACTCAGTTCCGCTATCACCGTCTTGGCGTTGGCCTTACGTATGGGAGATGCCTCTACTCACCGGGTGAAAAGGTCTTGAAACACCAGAATGTACTCGCAACCTTTGGAGCTTTGAGGCAACGGTCCGATGATGTCTCCAGCCACGATCTGCCACGGTTTGTCGATTACTCGGCGCCCCATGAGGCCGGCTGGAGCCCTTTATTCCACCTTGAAGCGCTAGCACGTCTCGCAGTTTAGCAGGTACTCCTGCGTTTCCGCATAGTAGGGCAGCCAGTAGTAGCGCAGCGCGAGTCTGGCGAACGTCTTCTCTCTGCCGAGATGTCCAGCGGTGGCGTCGTCGTGGCATTCCTGAAACACCTCGCGACGATGTTCTTCTGGTACCACCAGCTTCCAGGCATCGTCATCGTCGCCAAGGGTTGAGTCTACCTCTGAGTTGGGGCGGTACCGATAGAGACTGCCTGCTACGAGTTTGTAAGTGGGGTAGTCATTGGGCTGCTCTTTGACCTTGGCGCACCACTCCTGATACCACGTGTCCTCGGTGTCGGTGAACCACGACACCGCAGCCCCTTCTAGCTCGTCCTCATCCTCGTACATACGAGAGAGGGCGTCTGCCACGTGGTTCAAGGCGCCTTTGCGGTGTTCAACGGTGAACTTGTGGCCTTGCAGATCCAATGCCCAGCGAGCAAGCCGGCTCGTCGGGTTTTTCATGTGACAGAGCCACCGTAAGCTACTGTGGTCTGTCACAACTTTGAACTCGTACCCTTCGATGTAAGGGCGAATCTTCTGGATCGCCCATACAACCGCGAGGCACTCTCTTTCGGTCACGCTGTAATTTCGCTCTGCCGGGGTAAGCACTCGGCTTGCGAACTCTATTACCCGCTCTAGCTCTTCCGATTCCTGGAGCAGTACGGCCCCTAGACCCACGTCACTCGCGTCCGTCTGCACGATGTACAGCCCGGTAGGATCGGGGCGGTGCAGCACCGGCGCGGTCATGATCATCGCCCGGAGCAGATCGAAAGCGTTCTGCTGCTCCTCGAGCCACTCATACCTCTGGTCCTTCTTTGTCAGGTTGGTGAATGGCTCGGTGATGGTGGCATAATTCGGTATGAACCTCCTATATCAGGATGACGTGCCTAGGAACCGTCGCAGCGCCTTCAGGTTCGGTGGCACCGGGTAATTCTTAATGGGCTCTATCTTGGCCGGGTTAGGCCTCGTGCCGTCCCGGTTAACCAAGAAGCCCAGGTACGCTACCTCCGGCTTGCAGAACACGCACTTCGTGACGTTCAGCGTCAGTCCAGCGGCTCCGAGCCATTCTAGCACCGCTCGCAAGCACTTCTTGTGCTCCTCGAACGTCTCGGCGACGATGATGATGTCGTCGAGGTAGGCATAGACGTTCGGCTCTAGCTCGGGTCCGAGTACTTGATCGATGAGCCGCTGGAAGGAACTAGTATAACCCCATTCCCGGCACCGTGAAGGCGGTGATCGGACGCGCCGCTTCCGCTAGCGGTATCTGGTGATACGCGCTCTTGAGATCCAGTGTGGAGATAAACTTTGCCTTTCTCAGCTTCCGCAGAATATCTTGCATATTTGGAAGGGGGTAGGCATCGGGTTCGGTGACTGCGTTCACCTTACACAAGTCACTGCAAAACCGCCGCGTGCCGTCGCTCTTCGGCGTCATCACGACTGGGCTCGACCAACCACTCCTGGAGAGCTCAATTATACCTTGAGTTAGCATCTCGCGCACCTACCGATGCATCTCCTCCTGCACCCTATCTGACACCGTATAGTGGCGCTGTTTGATTGGCTGAGCATTCCCCACTCGGATCTTATGCTCCACGCCTTTGACGCATCCCAGTCCTGGCGGGAGCTTGCCCAAGATCTCGTCTACCATGGCCTTCAGCTCCTCTCGCTGAAGGTCCGTAGCGTCCTCAAGCCCCATGGCAGACACGGCGCTACGATCGGCGGTCAAGCTGGCTACTTCCAGCTCGTCATAGGCTTCCGCCTCCTTGCAGAAGAGCCTATCCGCATCCGGGTCAAGTACGGCCCTAAACGCTCGTACAAAGTTGACCCCTAGGTAGCAGTCTGCGTCGAGCTGGGGCATGATGGCGACCCGTATGTCGCGCGTTATGTCGGCCACCGTGATCGGCAGGATCATGTGGCCTAGCAGGGGGCTGCGGCTTCCATCCGCGAGCCGTGCCCCTTGCTTCTCAGACGCTACGAAGTCCCCTTCGAGCGCTGTCGCCAGTTGGAGCCCGACGGTGCCCATGACCGTCGTAGACGCTCCTGGATCCAACAGCGCTCGGAGGTCGAACTCGCCAACCCCGATCCGCATCCACCATCGGGTTTCTGCGTCGGGTGGTGGGATAGCTGGGGCCTCTCCTCGACTATCCTTCGGCGAGCGAGTCCCTCGCTCTTGCGGGCCCGGGCGACTGTCGCCCGCGGTCCCCGCGACCTCCTTCGTAGGGATCTCTGCCTGCGGGGAAGCGGAGGTGATCCCTTCTACGCCCCCCCTTGGCGTTTCCCGAACCGGTCGGGCAGAACCGGGCCATGTGTCCTGGAAGGCCGCACGAGTAGCAACACAATGGAGGCCTCGGCTCCTTCGGGGAGTTGCCTCCGGAACTAGCGGGGGGCGAAGAATTACCCTGAGCCTGCCCGCTCTTCTATTCCGGGGGCTTCCCGGATCCGCCCTGACCTGGTGGTCGGTGGCCGCGTCTTCTACGCGGCCCCGACAGGGACGTTCGTCCGGAGCCCCCCGCATTGGGGTTCCCCAGATCCGCGCGGCTCTGCTTGAGGACCCTGCGAAGCATGTCCTCCATGGTCTCCTGCTTGGGGCCCCGCTCGTCTACCACCGCTGCCACCTTATCCTCCTGCTGCCCTTTCGGCTTGCGTGTAGTATCGCTAGGAGGAGGAGGCTTGTATGCCATTTCTGGCAACAAGGTGGCTCCTGGCGGTGGCGGCGGTAGATAGGCCTTGGAATACTCCAAGGTTTGCTCAGCATCTACCGCCAAGTCGAGCAGCTCCTCGATGGTTCGAAAGTCTGATCTCCGAACCATAGACTGCAACCGCGGCTTGAGGTTGCGATGGAGCTGGTGCGGCTGATGTTCGAGGCTGGGGGCGGGCGATATCTTCCTCATGATCGCTACGAGGCACGTGATGTAGTCCCTCACAGCCTCTTCCGTTCCTTGCGTGCGACTATTGGCTTCGGCCACTAGCCGCTGCTGGTACCTTCGGCTCGTGCCGTACCAGCGTCGCGCAGCCGTCACAAATTCTTGCCACTTTTCCTTCTCATTTCTGTACTACGTGGCGGCCGTGTCGGTGAAGAGTTCCGATAGCGACGATAACACCTCTTCTTCCGTCAAGTTGGCCAGGACTCTGCAATCCTCCAGCCTTGCCAAGAATACGTCTATGCTCTGGCTCTTCGCGCCCGAGAAGCGTATTTGCCACTTCCGCACTATTTGGGCGATATCTCTCGAGGGGTATAACCCCGACCTCGAGAAATTGGCCGAAGTACCTGCCGCGGAGTAGTTGAGCCAGCTCGAACTTCTCGCCGGATTTCGGCAGTCACCCCCCTCCCAGGCTGGGTTTACGTCCCGTAAATCAGCCTGGTCTCTAGGGCGAGCTGGCGGTGGCGAAGGCTGCCTATGATCCCATGCTTCGTTCTGCTCTGGGATCGTGAACGTGTCTTCGAGTCGCACTTTCAGTCTTGGCCTTGCGTCCGCTATCTGGGTGCTGGGCGCTGTTTGTCGCTGGTGGTCAAGTCTATCCTCCAGTGACTACCTTTGTTAACAGCCCTGCTATGTGGAGGTCGTACGCTGCTTGTCGCTGGTGGTCTGCTACTAGCCTGTCCTCCAGCGACTTTACTTTCGCTATCAGCTCCACCAATAGCAGGCTGATGTAATTTGGCACCTGCAACTCTGTTCCGTCTCTTGTCTGGAGACGCAGCATGTCTCCCTGCCGCGGCGGTACTTTTTCCTCCCACGTGTCTTGTGTGTCGTATTGTAGGTTAGCTGCTTGCGAGTCGTCCTCTTCTTGTGTGTTTTCCATGTGTACTTGCGTAATTTCTTCACTGATGGCGTTCTGGTTGCGCGACGGGGATTCATGGGGGTGTGGGTGTTGGGCTCGCGACGCTGCATCCGCCGTCGTCTCCCTCACTATTTTTATTATTCGTTCGCTCTTCAGCACTACGTCCAGTGGGTGTACTTCCCAGCTGGAGGTTTGTGTGAAGGTGCCTTCATCTTCCATGAGGAGTTTATTCAGAAGGGTTGTCCTCAGTGCTTTTCGCCGGGCGATTGCATCTCCCGGCCCCACTGGTTCTTTAAAATCTTCCAGGCAATACATCCCCAACATCCACTTAGTCAATCTCTCCAGCTTTCCAAACGACATGCCATGGCGCTTTAACTCTAGTTGTGCCAGGCAGCTATCGATTTCCCCAATCCTCCAAGGCTACGTGGATGTTATACGCCATCACAAAGTCTTCGCGGTTTTTGTGAGCGCTAGGGAATTTTTAGTTCAATAACGCGGAACTTGAAAGTGCTTTTGCACTGCCAGTGGTATACTTCACAAGGTACCTACTGGATTACCACTGGCTAAAGAAAATACGAATTTTCTCAACTGGTGGTTCGGTCTCTAATCGCTAGACCCGGGTAACTCGCTTTTTACCCTGCTTGCTTGGAGGTTACGTCGCTTTATGGTTATTGCGCAAACGTAATTCGCTTGTTTGCGCAATGTGCACACGTTTTTATCGCATGCGCAAACGATTCAGCACATGCGCAAACGATAAAATCGGTGCAGTCGCGATTTCGCGGATGCGTGAGCGTTTTCGCGGGGTTATAAGTATTTGATTGCGAATTGCAAATAAACTAATTGACTTTTTTTCACTTCTACTTCCTGCGCAAATCTATTCGGCACGCGAGCAAACAATTCCGTGTCGAAAAATCGAAATTTGCGGTTTCCGCACGCTGCGCATGCGCGGCACTAAAATCACTAGGTGTAATAGTTTCACCAGCGCACGCGCAAACGATTCCACGTCCAAAAGCAAAAATCTAATTTTTCGGCCCTTTGCGCATGCGCAAACTCAAAATTAGTGATGCGCGCACCTCCCAGTGATATACGCTACCGATTCCCAGTGCTAAATCAAAATTTTTATTTTTCGACCCTTTCATGCGCAAACTCGAAGTTAGTGGATGCGCGCACCTCCCAGTGAGATGCGCTGACGATTCCGCGATAGTGATTTTCCACTTCTTTTTCGGTTTCTGCGTATGCGCGGCCTCAAAATTATTGCACGCGACCTCTAGGCCGTCCCCCGCGTCCGCGGTCACGCTTATTTCCCCAAAAATGCGAAAATTTCCGCTAATCTCCCTTAAACTGCGAATTCGGTGCGTAATCTGCTACTTTACGCCCCGGCGTGCACGTGAGTTTGCCCAATAAAGAGATCGAACGCTAAAAATCTATTCTTGATAAAAAAAATTAATAAATAGTGTAAGGAATAATAAATAAATAATTGTTAATTAATCTCTTTGTTGCCCTCACAAAGTACTTCAACAATGCTCGGCTTTCACAAGAAATGTCCTCGCTAAGTACGTGCAGGCCGGGTTATTCCCTACAAGCAAGGTTATAAACTACCAGTTGGTTACCCTTGCACACACTATCCACTTTTGTAGTAATTAATTATCCCTCTCGATAATTAATTATTCGCAACGCGAGTCTCGACCTGTTTAAATAATCGAATTATTCCCTAACCTATGCTTTCCAACACGTTAAGGGCGCCAGTTGTAACGGGGTTCAGTTGTAGAGAGGGTATTAATCCCTCTCAGGGGTTCGCGGGGTAATATACGGGTGTATTCTACGCCCTGGCAACTCACCGTTGTAGAATAACCTGTAGTCCGGCAGAAGCGCCTCGGCACAGGTTCCGAACATGCGAGCCCGGCTTCTATTATAGAAAGCCTAGGCCGCTTTCCACTAGAACCGCTGCTGCGCTCTGCCGCTGCTGCCAACTGCTGCCCGCGAACTACCGGCTGGCCGCTACGACCTAGCGTTACCAGCGCAGCCGGTCTTTCCCGCACAACGCCGCTTGGTCTAACCTCCAAACGGCTATTGAGATACTTACTTCCGCTACCGATGTTCCTCTAGGAGCCAATGCCTGCGACTAGCTGCAGCTGCTGAAAAGGGTAGAGGGCGGTATTCGGGGAATCATGCATAGGTTAGGGCGCGCTCAATGAATACTCGTGACTCGACTATTTAAGATAAAACAAAACCAAAGGGTTTATTGAAGCAAAGATAACCGCGCTAGGGGGCGCGAAACCCGGGCAAGAATTTAACATCCAACGCGACAGGCCGAGACTTTAGTCGACGCACGCACGCAAGCGGCCGCAGATTCGCGGCGGCAACAAACAGTTCTCGCGACACTCAGATGCGCGCGTAATATTAAATGCGACTCACGCAAGTTGGCTGGCCAGCCATAGCCGCTCTCTCTCTCTCTCTCTCTCTCTCTCTTTCTCTCTCTCTCTCTCTCTCTCTCTCTCTCTCTCTCTCTCTCTCTCTCTCTCTCTCTCTCTCTCTCTCTCTCTCTCTCTCTCTCTCTCTCTCTCTCTCTCTCTCTCTCTCTCTCTCTCTCTCTCTCTCGCTTATGCCACAGGCTCCCGCAGCAAGGAGGGACGGAGATGGAGAACGCCTCACTGTCCCTGTCCTTCTTCTTTTGGCCGTAGCTCTCTCTCTCTCCCTCACTCGTTCGGGATTGGTGGCGGCACTCCGGTGATCGCGCAGTCAGCGGTGGAGGCGCAGTACACTCTCTGTCTCTCTCGTATCGCACAAAACACGCGGCAGGCACCTCGGACTATCTTCGCGTGTCACGGTCAGAATCAACATGGCCGCGGCGTCCCTTTCGCGGCAGCATCGCGGCGTCTTCTCCGTTTGCCTCGATCGCGCGCCACGTGGCGCGTTACGAGGCATTCGACGTTCCGGCGCGCGAGATTCGAATCTCGTGCCGGCGTCTGCTCGGTTAACGCGACTCATATCGGCGCCCGTCACAGTGTTTACGTGTATGGAGCGCTTGACAACCGTCTTTTTCCAAATAAACGTTTGAATGTTGATTTAAAAAATATTGAAATTAGGTTTTCACATCACCTTAATATGTTCTGCTCTCAGTTAAGGTGATGTAAAATACCGACATAATTTCCAAACATGGATATCTCATGAAAATACCAATAGAATCGTCCAAAAAAAAATCTGAGTATAGTATTAACATATACGGAGCGCCTGACGTTCGCGTTTTTCCAAAAAAATGATAAGAATTTATTTAATTAAATAAAAACCGTATTATCGGTAAGTAGGAATCTGCAATTAAACTACTTTTCAAACATGGATATCTCATGAAAATACCAATAGAATCACCCAAAAAAAAATCTGAATATAGTGTTTACGTGTACGGAGCGCTTGACGTTCGTCCTTTTCCAAATAAACGTTTAAATGTTGATTTAAAAAATATTGAAATTCACGGTTTCACATGGCCTTAATGCGTGTTTGCATAAATATTTTTCATATATTACACGTTGTTTCAGTTATTTAATTTCATGAATTATTTTAAACAATACAGCTAATATGCAAACGCGATATTATTCGATGGGAACCAAACGGGAAGGTAGCAGATATCTTCCATTAGGATAGGGTAGGAAACACAGTATCATACGGACATAATTTTCAAACGAGTACATCTCATGAAAATACCAATAGAATCATCCAAAAAAAAATCCGAATATAGTATTAACATATACGGAGCGCTTGACAAACGTGTTTTTCCAAAAAAAATATGAGAATTTATTTAATTAAATAAAAACCGTACTTTCAGTAAGTAGGAATCTGCAATTGACCTACTTTGCAAACGAGCATATCTAACGAAAATGCTAATAGAATCACTCAAAAGAATTGCTGAATATAATGTTTATATGTACGGAGCGCTTGACAAAATTTGTTTTCCGACTAAACGCTTGGGATTATATAACAACCTATATAACATTTCACCATGCTGATAAAATACCTCCACGGGGGAGGTATTTTATCAGAATTGTGAAATGTTATATAGGTATTTTATTAAATATAATGTGACCATTTCCTTCAAAGAATATCTTAAATATAATGTCGTTTAAAATATTTTCCAAGTCTGATACTGTCAATTACAAACGGGAGCTATTCAGAACACGAAAGGAATTCTTTTTCAAAATAAATATTAGAAAAGTTCGCGTCTATAAAAATTAAAAACAAATTGCATAAACTTATAGACTTTTAACTAGAGAAAAAACATTCCGAAAAATGTAAAAGATGTATTCCGATAAGATTTTTAAATCATTTGTCGACGTTATGGCTTAATTCCCTTTATCACTGCATTTTCTACAGTTTAATCGTTAGGTGGAAATGGTATTGGAAATATTGATATCACATATCATATTAAAATAATTTAATGAGAATATTGTGGACTTCTTGCCAATTTTTTAAAAGTTTTTATATACTAAACTTTAAACATTTTATACCACTGTAACCACAAAATCATAACTTTAATATAATTATTCGGCTCTCGTGGTATAAAATATGGTTTGAAACTGGTGCGTAATAAGATTTTTAGCTCATGTGACTTTTCTCACTCGCTTCGCTCGTGCGACAAACGTGTTACATGAACTGAATAATCACCTGCCGCATCCGTATCGAAATGTACTCTAACTCGACATTCTGAAAATTGACCATTCTATCATAAAGTATTCTAATTTGTTTATTGATATTTCTTTAAAATCACCCATCTGACAATTTAGTTGTCTGATATAATACCCCCTCGCCTTTCTTCTTAAACCTTTATTTATACTTTTTTTTGGAAAGGTTCGATGTTAATGAGTACATTGAGTTACTGTTTGTGCAACGTTTCGATAACTATTTTGTTATCCTTATCAAACACTAGAATTTATTAACATATGGAGATAAATACAAGTCAATAATTAAAATACATACAAATAAACAATTTGTTCGTCATTCTTACCTAAAATTACATTCATTATAATGTTAAAACATCGTCAATTTTATAAATTGTGTTTTTCTTTATCTAAAAAATATAGAAACAATAGTGAAAAATCATATGGAAAAATTTTTTTTTAAGTTCACATAACTTCAAAATATTCGAATTGCCCGCGTGGTTACCTCATTGGTGTATGAATGCAGTAGTGTATTACTGCCACTCGTGGGGCTTCGTATCTGCGTAAGCACCACACTCCATTGTGTTCAATGCGCAAGGACGAGGCGCCTAAGATCTAGAGAGATTTGAATTTTGATATGTTTTCTTTAATGATAAAGGTTAATTTTTACTTTGTGGTTGTGACAAATTGATTTTTAGGACACTAACAATAAAGTTTTAACTAAACTGACCTTATCTACCTGTTTAGGTAATGATTATAAATTAATTAGATTTTAATATCGTCATTGATATACTGTGTCAATTACTATGTCATATACGTAGTTAATTGACGTTGGTATTGATCACTTGACTATATTCAAATTTATCAGTGGTCTGTTTACATCTTCTTAACGTAGTCTGACTGCCTTTGCTTTCCCTTGTGTTAATTTATTATTGTTTGTTTATTATATGTTAATTTATTCAGTTACTGTCCTAACTTAATCTGAGTTAAAAAGTGTGCAAAGCTCTTAATACAATTGACGATGTTTATATTGTTTTTACCAAGAAAGCAAGGTAACAGTTGTAATCAATTTGACTTCTCAACTTTTGTAGAAAAAAAATGTTTCCATCTGATTTTTCACTATTGTTTCTATATTTTTTAGATAAACAAAAACACAATTTTATAAAATTGACGATGTTTTAACATTATAATGAATGTAATTTTAGGTAAGAATGACGAACAATTTGTTTATTTGTATGTATTTTAATTATCGATTTGTATTTATCTCCATATGTTAATAAATTCTAGGGCTTGATAAGGATAACAAAATAGTTATCGAAACGTTGCACAAACAGTAACTCAATGTACTCTGTTACGTGACGTAGTTGTCGGCGATAGTATTTCGTTCAGAAAATTTTCAATTCGCTTCTTTACACAATTTCATTTCATTTATTCGTTTCCTTATTAATCGCCTCACAACCGAAGTCGATCGTCTGTAGAATGTGCTGACAACTATGTCACGTTGCAGCACACCACGTTAAAAGCGAAATCGGATCCCTAAAGTGGTGGCGTGGTGCTTATCGCCTGTTGCCGCCCGGGATGACTGAATGTGAAAGAGAGAGAGAGAGAAAAAAAAATCGGGGGAGGTGCAACTCGCGACCGGGCAACCGCGGAGAGTCAGTTCGGCGCATACAGCCGCACCACGAAGTACGCCTTAGGCTACGGAATAAAAGCTTCTTTGTTCAATTAATAATTAATACAATAAGGTATAGGAAATATATTAAGAAAGAAAATTATAGAAAACATATATTATATCCATCTACGCATTAGTGAAGCATATACTCTAACAGTGAATATAACAGATAAAATTAACGAGTTTTACAAGAAAGATTCATAATAAGGGACGCTTAACAAATTGACTGTACGAGTAATCCATGTGGAATTTCCTGCAGGACCAGGACCAATAAGGTTACAGTGTCAATTGATCGATTGCTCAGGAGTGGAAAACAAAATAAAAGAAAGAGAATAAATTTAGGTAATAACCATAATTACAATTAACAACTATATTATACAATTATAATTAAAATTTTATGGCATATACTTATATCTTTTATCCATTACGCATACGTCTACATTAAATAATAACGGTTAATTTCGAAATTATCAAGACAAAATTATTTATCTATATATTCTCTGGATGCTTGAAATTATTTGAAAGTGTAGTAAATTCTCTCCCCGTGGATTTTGATAGACTCCGTAAATAAACAAAGATAGGAAATTAATTCAATGCATAATTAACAGCGAGCGCATGTGTATCTCGGTATATATATATATATATATATATATATATATATATATATATATATATATATATACACACACATACATACCTATACTTGTACGTACGGCTACCTTCGCTCTCCGAGCGTGCATTCCCTCTCTTTTTCACTCGTGTGAGTCAAGTGCCGTTGACGTCAGCCTCCTGCGACTGCGAGGTGACCAGCCTACTCCTTATCTCTGAGTGCAAAGGCATAATTATGTTAACTCGCTCGATTAGCGATCACTTCGTGGCAAATAATATGCCCTATTAAAGAACAAATAACGGTGAATTAATAATTTTAACCCTTAACCCTCATCGGTCACCGTGGGTGAAATTCACCTAAACAAAAATATTAACTCCTCAGACAGTAGCTTAGTCTTTGAAAATACCCTTTTTGATAACTTTTCATTACTTATATTAGATTAAGATAATAAAAACTATTTTCTACAATATTTTTGTGTCATAATAATTGTTCATTCATTTATATTCATTATTCAAGTAAAATAAACAAACACTCTAAAACTGGACATTTTTCGTGCATTCAATCTTTAAAATAAATATACTTTTTAAAAGGAGCAATAAAAATTTATTTTCTTCACTGATACTCATAGGACATCTTTTAGAATTCTTAAAGAAAAAATGCATACAAATTATTTTTAGATAAATAAAACTCACTATCGAAGCTAGATATTACTTTTTCGACGCTGGGTGAAATTCACCTAGTGTGACCGTTACGCGATTCTACTGAAGTGTGACCGATAACCCTTAATTTTCACTAGTTTTATAAATTTATAAGCACTGCTTATTACGAGAATTTCACACCATACCATTATACCATTTCTATACCATACGATTGGTTTAAGATAATTGTCGGTAAACAAACTGCTGTTCGTTCTTCGAAACGGTATATTTAATTTTTAATTAAGAAAATCCGATCAAGAATTTTTGACTAGTACTAACGGATTTAGGGCGAGCGACTAATCCCCTAAGGGAAAAATAAACTAATTTCTGTGAACCTCTGCAAATATCGAATGGAAAAATCCCGGAAAACCTCAAATCGATTCCTTTAGCATTCAACCCTTGTGCGTATTACCACACATGCCACGAAAGTTAAGTTTCTTATAAAGTGTCCTTAATAAACAACGATTCGATAATAAATTACGAATTTCTAAGAAATAATTGATAACTAGTAATTCAATAATTGGATAATAATTTAACAATAATAATTATTCAATTATTATTGTTAATTAATAATTAATATTAATTAAGTATATTAATAATTATATTAATAAGTAATTATATTAATAATTGTATTAATAATTGATTATATATTGTTAATTAATAATTAATAATTTTTACTAATAAAAATTAAATTTTTCACTTTCTATAATAGATTAATATTTTTAATATTAATACAATAATCGATAGTATCGGAACTATACCGAACCCCAATAGGACTTCGATATCGTCGTCCTTTCGTTAGACCCTACGTAGTAGGTTGAGGATTACTTTAGTTCGCGAATCTATGCAATACGGGCGTTGATATGCCATATCCATCGAAGCCAGTCCATCCAGAACCCGGCAGCGCATTCTAGATCCAAACCGCAAAGGGCCAGAGAGCAGTAACGGCCTCTAAAAAGGGAACAAGAACCCAGAAGCAAGGTGTCCGCATACTGGAGGATTGAAATAACCATATTCCACATATAATAGAGGAAATCCAGCAACACCGAGGAACATCTCAACGAAGAAGAAAATATATAATCATATATTTCAAGAAAAATAATTACTTGCGTAGATAATAATATTTCTACGCCTGTACCTAGATCTATAAATATAGAAATACTTAATCCGCGGATCCAGCTGGATCCGGAAGACCCATCCGGGGTGCTGGAGAAGACTGTTTGACGACGCTCGCTCTCGCCGCGTGCTCCCGTCCCACGTTTACGACACGCCTAGACGGCAGATTATATCTCCTCCACGAACGCGTTAAGCCGCACGCCAGTATCGTCACATAGACGCGCGCATCGCCCCCTAACCCTGACTCAGGGTCATGTTGCAGTGCGGCAGCGAACATTGAATAAAGTCTCAGATTCTGACAGCCGGACTAATAGAGTGATTACTCCATAGCGTTAGCGTACGACGGGTATCGACGAATATTAATTGACCGTTAGAGGAATAAGTAGTGGCATGTGTGGTTTCTTTTGTTCTCCTTAACTTTTTCCCAAATAACTATTGATTGGTACGGGACAATTCCTTATTTGCATAGGACGCTTTTATATACATAAATGATTTCCTAGTGTATTAATTTAACAGAATATTTACGGGTTGGTAATAAATAAGTGATACCCAATAGTAGGCATTGCTATAATGTCATTATTCCTTCAATCGATTTTATCCTTTCTTAAAACTTAGAATATACCTTAGAACTCTGGTAGTTATACAATATTCCACTTCATCAATAAATTATCCCTCGATATTGGGGTACGAAGAGTATTGTACGAACTTACGTCTCCGGTCTCGACAACAAATAAGGAGAGCAGATACTACGGTAACCCGATCAATACGAATATCACAAGGAAGCAATTGCGCGCCGCTATATCCGTATGGGCGAATATAGGGGACGAAGGTAAGCGAAGGTACCCTCTTGGCGAGAGTGACACTAATATTCTCAAGGGCAACGACCACAACATTTTGATAACGAGTACGTGAGGTCTTAGCAAACGTCACGTAACATACTCATTAACATCGAACCTTTCCAAAAAAAACTATTTAATAATGAGTGACAAAGAAATTCTATGGACTTTATTTATACATTGGTTATGATGAATAAATTCAGTATAGCAGCAATAGGCTCTAGTGTTCTGCGTTAAAAACCGTTAATTTTGAAGCACGAAAATCTCGGAAATTAGAAACTGTCAGAAAACATAATATCATGTGCACTCGAAAGTGTCTATCTGGATCCCTCCCGTGTAGAGTTCCGTGTAAAAAAATATTCAGATGACGACTTAAGATGATTATCTGTTATCTTCCGTGGGATCCGGTTATCTTAAATATGCCGTATGAATTCGTGTCAGATTCTCCGTAAAATACCGTTGCAGACAGGGTATGCGCTATTTGGCCGTAAAGCCCCGTTTGCAACATTCTGTGTCGGAACGTAAAACGGAATATGGTCTCCCTATCATTCATTTGCCCGTGCCGTGTTGTTCCGTGGCCAACCAACTATGCCGTAAAGCGCTGTCTACAATATTCCCTGCATTACCGTGAGAAGATATTTTGTATTCCATGAGATGCCGTAACAACTTAAAAACTAACTACGAACTCCGTATATTTCCGTATCTTCCGTAATATTCCGGGCGGATTGAAAATAAGGCAATAGCTCGGGGCCGTGGATTTCCGTCGCTCCTGTTGGATTCCGTAAAGGTTATGAAGTACGTGAAAATGAGTGGCCGTATTTTTCCGTGTCTTTCGTGCAATGCCGTGCCGATTTAAAATAAGGCAATATCTCGTGGTCGAGGCTTTCCGTAGCTGCTGTGGGATTCCGTAACAGATTATGAAGTACATGAAAATGAGTGGCTGTAGTTTTCCGTGTCTTCCGTGGGATTCCGTACGTATTGAAAATAAGGTAAAATCTTGATTCCGTAGCTTTCTGTGGCTCCTGTGTGATTCCGTAAAGGGTTATGAAGTACGTGAAAATGAGTGGCCGTAGTTTTCCGTGTCTTCCGTGGGATTCCGTACGTATTTAAAATAAGGTAAAATCTTGATTCCGTGGTTTTCTGTGGATCCTGTGTAATTCCGTAAATGGTTATGAAGTACGTGAAAATGAGTAGCCGTAGTTTTTCGTGTCTTCCGTGAAATTCCGTGCGGATTTAAAAGAATGTAATATCTCGAGGCCGTGGTTTTCCGTTGCTCCTGGGGTATTCCGTAATAGACTATTATGTACTTGAAAATAAGTGGGCGTGATTTTCCGTGTCTTCCGTGCAATGCCGTGCCGATTTAAAATAAGGCAATATCACGGGGCCGTGGCTTTCCGTTGCTCCTGTGGGATTCCGTAATAGACTATCATGTACTTGAAAATGAGTGGCCATATTTTTCCATGTCTTCCGTGCAATGCCGTGCCGATTTAAAATAAGGCAATATCTCGGGGCCGTGGCTTTCCGTGGCTCCTGTGGGATTCCGTAAAGGGTTAAGAAGTTCGTGAAAATAAGTGGCCGTATTTTTCCGTCTCGTCCGTGCAATGCCGTGCCGATTTAAAATAAGGCAATATCTCGGGGTCGTGGCTTTCCGTGGTTCCTGTGGGATTCCGTAAAGGTGATGAAGTACGTGAAAATGTGTGGCCGTATTTTTCCGTATCTTCCATACAATGCCGTGCTGATTTAAAATAAGACAATATCACGGGGCCGTGGCTTTCCGTGGCTCCTGTGGGATTCCGTAATAGACTATCATGTACTTGAAAATGAGTGGCCTTATTTTTCCGTGTCTTCCCTGCAATGCCGTGCCTATTTAAAATAAGGCAATATCTCGGGGCCATGGCTTTCCGTGGCTCCTGTGGGATTCCGTAAAGGGTTAAGAAGTTCGTGAAAATGAGTAGCCGTGGTTTTTTCCGTGTGTTCCGTGGGATTCCGTGCTGATTTAAAATAATGTAATATCTCGAGGCCGTGGCTTTCCGTGGCTCCTGTGGGATTCCGTAAAGGATTATGAAGTACGTGAAAGTGAGTGGCCATAGTTTTCTGTTTCTTCCGTGAAATTCCGTGCGAATTTAAAAGAATGTAATATCTCGAGGCCGTAGTTTTCCGTGGCTGCTGTGGGATTCCGTAATAGACTATCATGTACTTGAAAACGAGTGGCCGTGATTTTCCGTGTCTTCCGTGCATGGCAGAACTTGCTGCCGTGTTATTCCGTATAGGGCTGCCGTGAAAATCCGTAGTAGGTAAAAGATGAAAAATTTTTAGCCGTTTTTTTTCGTATAGTCATGCCGTGGAACTTCATTGTAGGTAAAAGAGAACAAAATTGTAGTCTTGTTGTTCGGTGAAGGGCTTCCGTGAAAATCCGTAGTAGGTAAAAGAGGAAAAACTTTCAGCCGTTTTTCCCTTAAAGGGCTTCCGTGCAATTCCGTAGCATTTCAAAAGGTGGAACTTTCAGTCATTTTTTGCTTCAAGTCCTGCAGTGGAATTTCGTAGTAGGTAAAAGAGAAACTTTCAGTCGTGTTGTCCCCTAAAGGGCTGCCGTGCTATTCCATGCTGGTGTTACAAAAAGCTTAAACATACGCTAAAAACTGAAGTATTTGTAACAATATAAAAACAGCTGACAATTCATTGGCCCGTGGCTTCCTCAAACTTAATTTGCTTCTTCCTTTAATTAATTTTTAATAACAAAAATTTACAATTTTTGCAATAATTTATGACATATATAATTATAATTAAATTCATTTATGAAGATTAAAAAGTATTAATTTTTAAATTATTTATACAATATGAATAAAATAATAGGTATGATTTTTTTTTTCCATCGTGTGTGAAAAATAAATAAAATAGTTGATTGTAATATTATAGTCTTCAAATTATATTTTCTTTGTGAAATTTCACAAGTAGGGTACTTGTCTCTAGTAGTATGCCTATCCGTATTTGTGTGCTCTCTCTGGAATTTCCGATGTAAGAAAAACCTTAAAAATAATAAATGGCTATTACAAAACAAAAGCAGGTACACAACACGCGCGTATAGCGCATAGTGCATGTCATTTCCATTTTCTAGTATACATAAATGCGTTCCCGAATAATTACGATTTTCAAAGAGGGCTAAAATAGTTTTAACCTCAAATATCTCTGAAATTCATAAACGAATTCTTTTATCCTAAAAACTCTTCTAATAAATAATATGTAAGTTCTACATCTCCACCAACTTTCAAAGAAATTGAAACAATTTTAATGTAATTATATTGTGGGACAACAAAGAAAGTCATTTCCAAAGAAATTGACTTTGCAAAATACGAAAATTTTAAATATCAAATATCTCAAAAAGTATTCGTACGATCTATATGAAAATTCGCACACATATTATCTATATTACATACAAAATTGTCTATAAATTTGGAGCTGATACATGGAGCGGTTCTCGAGAAATTACGATTTGAAAAAAAGGTTAAACAAATTTTAACCTCAAATATTTTTGATATTTCTGGACTAATCATTTTGCCCAAAGAACTCGACCGAGAGCTATCCAAAATCTACCTCTACAAAGAATTTCGAAGCGATTAAGTCAATTTTACTCCTGTAATCGTTGGCCATATAAAACTCATTTTTTTCATATTTCAATTTTTTTCTCAAAAACTAATCGACAAAGTGGATTCAAATTTTTATATATGATAGCTATTTATATTCTGCATTATCACGATTTTTTCAAAAAATTGACCGTTTAGTTTAGGAGTTATAAGCTTTAAAGAAAAAAACACGTTTTTGTTAATAACAAAAGAACCGTGATAGGTAGAGAAATTTTTTGTTTTTAGATAATTTAGGTATTTTTATGCTCTTTCGAATGCTATCCATGCGATTCAAATATCTCGATCTTATCATTAAAAAGAAGCAAAAATCAATTTTGAGAAAATTGATAATTCGAAATAAAACAAAAACTCATCGGCGAATCAAAAAAGGAATTTTTGACCCGCCATCACGCAAAAAAAACACAGAAAATGAGACCTGTCCGGTTGAAATCGATCGAGTAGAAGCTGAGATCCAGGCGCACGCACGCACGCACGCACGCACGCACGCACGCACGCACGCACGCACGCACGCACGCACGCACACACACACACACGTACATCCATACAGACATTTTTCAAAAATCATGTATTTTGATTCCTAACACCTCGAAAAATAATTATAACATGTTTTTAAAACACTTAAAAAAAATTACTATCACAAACCTTCCTCTAGGAGGTAGCAAAATGCGCATTATAATTCGCTTATATGATTCGCTGTGGCATTCGCATAAAAACCACGTAAAATACGTGACTCTATGGCTATGTTTACGTGACTTTAAGATAATTTTCGACATTCTGCATATCTTTACGTGAATATAACTTATCTATACATTATCTCTATGGCTATCTATCGCCCTATTGAAGTAGGGCACGCAATTTTTTCAAAAGGAAGTTGACACACGTATAATTTTTCAACGATTAGATTAGACTTACGTAAATTTTCCGAAGACACGTAAAATTTTCATTCTTACAAACATGTAAAATGTTATATGTTCACGTAAATCATTTAAAAAAAAAAATATGTTGCAGAAACGTAAAAAAAGGACCACCCTTAGTAGAAAACGTTTATGTGAAAAATGGTTATAACTGTAAATAACTTTTTCGTTTGAGACGGTAATAACAGTTACTTACAGTTATTTACAGTTATTTACAGCTATTAACAGTTATTTGCAGTTATTTGCAGTTATTTGCAGTTATTTGCAGTTATTTACGTTATTTACAGTTATTTAAAATTTTTTACAGTTTAGCAAATGTCTTTTTAGAAATGTAGAAATGAAGATTCTGATAAATGTTATTAATATATACGAAGCTATGTGTAATTATTTACAGTTTGAGGACTAAAATCTTCAAAGTTTCTTGTACAATTACACGTTGCTTTGTATATATTAATTATATCATAATATAAGCCTGGATGGGTCGTAAACATATGTTTAAGGAACAAAATGAGATGTTAAACATTAAAATCTAATGAAAAATAAAAAATTGGTAAAAAACGAAAGTAACTTTTTACTTATTTGAATAATATGTACGTGTTCGATTAAAAATTTTTCATCACAATAATTTTTTTTTCGTTTGAGAAAGCATTCGTCTTTTATTCCCGTGTATACGCGGAGAAAAATTCGGCACCGCTGCTAACCTCGAAGCACGGCAGTCCCTGCACTGCTATTCCGTGTAGTCCGTACGCCGAAGAGGTGCTATGTTGATATTGTTTACGTGTAGCCCGCGCTCTTTCTCTCAAGGTTAGGTGACGCACCCGACCGTTCGCGCGCGCTGTATGCCGCAAACGAGCAGCCCCTACTCATGAAAGAGTAGCAGCTATACTTTGAGGAGTAGCCGCCACCACCGCAATTCAGCGCTTCCCGTAAACCTGAGGAGTAGGGGCTACGCCGAATTTTTCTCCGTGTAGTTACATTAACATATTTTAATAATTCGTGACATAAAAATTAAATAGTGAACTGCCTTAATACTTCCTGAAGAATTTTTGAAATAATCGTCTTGCTGTAGTACGTCCTCGTAAATCTCTTATTTGCGTAGGCCTTGCATCCCTCGGCTATTTGGGTTTAAGAATATTTTAAATAATAGTCTTTTACTGTCGTAGTTTATATATTTGCCTATATGTTAGAAGCTAAGTAGAGTTCACTCCCAAACTCCACTTACTTAGCCGAGGAATGAATCCGTATATAAGGGTCGTAGAAAATAACAACTCTCGGTTTAAGATGAATAATGAAAGAATTGTTTATTAAATATGCTCTTCGTTCAACGACTACACTGCGATTAGACTCACGTCTAAACAGATAAACACATTCTGCACGCTCGATACTTGGTGTCTCTAGACACCCTCTGCACGCTTGCCCACACATAACTCTTACTTTCAATGAGAAACGAATCCACGCTCTCTCCGGCCACGTTTTGCCCCTCTCGCGACGGTGCGCTCTCTCGTCTCTCACTCTCATATCTCACACACTCAACGCTCGCTCGCTATCGCCCTCTGTAGAGCCCTTTGTATGACATGATATAGAACACTTTTATTAACATTTTGCCTATAACATATATTATATAGTTGTTTTGGAAATCAGTAGATTTTCACCCTTCTCAACCCTTCTCAAAATAACGTAATATCGTGTCAAAATTGATGTTATTTTGAAGTCCTCCTCAATCCTCCTGAACTCTTCCCAACCCTCTTTATATCTCCTCCTCCCTCCTGAAACCTCCTTAACCCTTCTCAAGCTACCTCTCGCCCTCTTATCGCCCCTCCTTCCAATCCTCCTTACTACCCTCCTTACAATCTTTTTCATTACCTTCTTATAACAATACTGTAATAGTTCGAACTGTTTGTTACAACCTAGGCGCTCGCCCTGTGCGCGCCCTGCGCTCCCGCTCATGATAATGATGAAATGTAGGATTTCAGGAATGGAGAGCGGAGAGGCAACAATAAAGTACGAGACCGCCAGGTACAAAAAGTATAAAGTGCTGGTTTATTACAGGTACTTAATGATTAAATACAATGCTGGCACATTGCGCATGCCAGCGCAAAGACTCTGCTTTCAGGCTGTAGTCTTCTGTCGCTAGAGCTATGGCGAGTTGTCTAGGCGAGCGAGACGGCTCTTGGTCAGAGCGGGTGTCTCGAGGAGCGGCTGTCGGATGAAAGAGGCCGAGGAGAGCGCTGCTCCGAGCGCGAACACCTCTCGAGGCTCGAGGCACTGTTTGCACTGCTTGCGCTCTCTCACGGGCGGCAATGGCGGCGGTGTCGTTGGCTCTGACCACGAGCTGCTTGGTGCGAGGGGCGCAGGCACCACAGCTACTCCCCTCCTAGTGGTTGACTGGCAAGGAAGGCACGAATCTGAAGGTGAGGCTGGACTGACTCTGGACAGGTTCGAGTCGCTGGTGACTCTGTCTGGTGGGGTTTGAGGGTTAGCCACGGGCTGTTGCGAGTCTGGTACCTGAAACAGAACAAGTGATCTCGATGGTCTGTGAGCCTGAGGGACAGGCTGGGCGTTAAGGTCCTCTGCTGCTACGAACGTTGGCTTCAGCCGGTCTACGTTGACTGTTTTGGTTTCGCCGTTGACCTCGATGACGTACCTCCTGTCGTCTAGTCGTTGAAGGACTCTGTGCAGCCCCGTGTAGGGCAGCGTGAGTGGAGGCTTGATCGCGTTAATCCGGAGGAAGAAGTGTGTACACTTGCTGAGGTGGCTGTGGACGAACTGCTTGGCTCTGGTGTGATGCACTATGGGTGTGGGTAACAGCTCTCTGAAGTGGTCGCTCAGGTGCTCGACAAAAGTTTGTTGGTCCACCGGCTGATCGCTAACGGTGAAAAATTCACCAGGGATGCGGAGCGTCGTGCGAGGAAAGATATCCTCACGGCGTGGACTATGCCATTTTTGCAGCGCACAAAAGCCTCTGACACCTGTGGAGTCCAATTGATGGGATGTTTGTCCTTCTTCTTCGTCGATCCTCGTAGAAGATCTGTTAAAGCAGCTTGGAGCTAGGCTGCGTTGGAGATCGATGATCTGTTAAACGATCGCGAAAACTTGCCTTACCCTAGGTGGCTCGGCAGTTGAGCTGAATTTAATGACTTAACTTATGACGCCCTTTCACTGAGCAAAAATGTAACAGTTAATGAGTTTAACGTACGTTTTTATGTTCTTTGTCACGTTACACTGATTTTATTTTATCGTTAGATTTGTTCAAAGTTGAGGTTCTAGGTTAAGAAATGAATAAAACGATTTTAGAGGAAAAAGCCTGTAACGGCATAAAAGCCCTTTTATTCAAATTCATAAATGCAAAACGTTGAGTGACGTGCACGCACGCTAGTGGTTATGTGTTGGCGCCAATAATGACCGCAAGGCCCGCACCCAAACACTAATTCCGCTGTACATCTTTCACACAAATATTATGCCAGTAAAGGCAAGGTAAGCGCACGATAAATAGATTCGTTGGAATCTATACCCGTAAAGGTAAACTAAGCGCACGATAAATAGATTCGTTGAAATCTATACCCGTAAAGGTAAACTAAGCGCACGATAAATAGATTCGTTGGAATCTATACCCACAAAGGTAAATTAAGCGCACGATAAATAGATTCGTTGGAATCTATACCGGTAAAGGTAAAGTAAACGATTTTGCAATGATGCAATAGCAACCGTTAGGTTGAGATACGCGAGGGAGCTCCGCACGCTGACGATTGTCGTTGACTACTAACGTGCCGGAAGCCACTCGACCAAAACGCGAGCAGATTTAGTAGGTCAAAATTCCGTTGAATCTGCGCAGGTCGCAGATGGCTGGTGGTTGCGGGTACTCTAATATGGCAGTGACTCGATCTTCTGGTGGCTTGAATCCTTCCGCGTTGATGTGGTAACCTAGAAACGCGACGTCTTCTTTGGCGATGAGACATTTTTCTGAGTTCGAAGAGAGCTTGCTGATGCGAAGAATCTCGAAGACGCTGTGAAGGTGCTGAATATGCTCGTTCATGTTGGCCGAAGCTATGAGGACGTCATACAGGTAGACACGTACAAAGGGCAGGTGTCGAAATAAGGTGTCCATATGGCGTTGAAAAGTCTGCGTGGCATTCCGCAGGCCTAACGGCATGCCAACAAACTCGAATGGACCAAAGGACGTCGTGACAGCTGTTCTTCTCGATGTCTTCTGGGACTACCGGAATCTGAAAGTAAGCTCTGTTTAGATCGAGTTTGCTGAAGACCCTGCAACCATGCAAGCTTAGAAGCAAGTCTTCGATTCTTGGAATGGGGTACCGATCTGGTACGGTGATGGAGTTGAGTCGTCTGTAGTCTCCTGCCACCCTCCAGGACTTTCCTCGTTTGATTAGATGAAGCGGGCTGGCTCACTATCTGCTCGACGGGCGTATAGTGCCCTGAAGTAGGAGCAAATCGAAGTGCTACTTTGCGGCTTCCTATTTTTCTCATAAGTGCCGACGAAAGCTGGTGAACACCCAGTCGTGACTAGATGGTGCTGCACAGCTGCGGTGGGGCCCACTCTTGGAAACGAGTTGGGCTCGAAGAGGTCGTTGAAGTTCTTGAGAAGTGTCTTGAAGTCGGCGCTGAGGGCTTCGACGCCAGGAGGCTGTGACGAAGCGACGGCGACGCTGTGGATGGCTGCTACGTGAGCGACGCCTTCGATGCTGCAAGTTGTTTGCGTGTCCGCGATGCGTCGGCTTTTGAGGTCGACAGTCAGTCCGTAGTGCGCCAAAAAATCAGCGCGACTACGTCGCAACATCTCCTAAGGTAAAATCTCATTACCGACGTTAATATTCTGCCTTATCGGTCGGAGAGTGCGGTGCAGTACTGATCGCTGCCGTTTCTACAATGCGGCGCTCTCCGTTCAGAAGTTTGCACTGTTTCGCGTGGCTGCTGCTACTGCTGTTGGTGCATTCTGCACACAGTCTTTACTACTGCTGCTGCTGCAGACCGTCGCACAGTGGGACAAAACAGCCGAAAAGTTTATTAAATTCGGCTTCACGCAAATTTTGCATAAAAAATTTTCTGGTAAAGAGGATTCTCTTCGTTTTGAAATTGTCTAGGAATCACCACTTCCCTCGGAATCGCATTATCATTTTTTAACCTGATTGTGAGTGGGTTTTTCTGATCTGTCGGGAAAATAAATATAATTAAATAATGTAAAGTGCGATCGCGTTAGGAAAATAGCAAAAAAAATTGTATATGTATATACAATTGGATTTATATATTATTTTTTACAATTTCTCTGATAGCTATATGCTATAGTGTGTGTGGCTGTGTGGGTGTATGTGTCTGTCATATAGGTTCTATGTACTCATAATTAATCATAAAATGTTAAAGAAATAAATATTATATATATAATCTTATATATTGCAGTATATATGCTTGTAAATGCATGAAATGCATATAGCTATCAGAGAAATTGTAAAAAATAATATATAAATACAATTGTATATACATATACAATGTTTTTGCTATTTTCCTAGCGCGATCGCACTTTACATTATGTTGGCGATCCAACGTCTCAAACAGAGGAGACGCTGACGTCATCACGCCTTATAAGGCAATATACGGCTCGAGCAAGAGCGCAGCCAATCAGCGCTCTCCACGCGGTCCTCTCTCACCGCCCCTCCTTCAACAAAGACACGCCGACGGCACTTCGTAGCGCCGGTCGGCTCCTCAGTTCACGCGCGACGGCCAAGAGAGATAGCAGCAGCTCACGACTGCACGACGGCACCAGCAATAAAGTTGCATTTTTTAACTCCACACGAAACGCTTCATTATTTGAACCTCTCCGATCCATCCACATTCATTCACACAAAAACATTTGGTCCTTCGAGCCGGATCGTGGGAGAAGCAACGTCAGCATCACCATAGATTCGAGGAGAATTTATTCTACGCCCTACGTCTACTCTCGAGTGGCGTAGGACTAGTTTTCTTCTTTTTCAGGTACGCATCAAAGTGTTCGTGGTCGTGAGTGCCGATTAAAGTTAGCTTGCTCGCTTGCTAACTTTGCGCGTACGTTGCTCTCTCTCTCTCTCTCTCTCTCTCTCTCTCTCTCTCTCTCTCTCTCGTTCAACGCCGTCGCGCGCACTCGGAAGCCACCTTCTAAGGCTTCCAAAGGGAAATAGCACATCAATTGCTATTCTCCCCATTTCTGAAAGCGCCTTGGAGTGTGTACCTAACGACTCCAAGACATTGCCAAGAGCGTGCGCTGTAAAGCCAGCTCTAGAGTCACCGCGTTCGTACGGTGACCGGCAGCCATCTTGTCTTGTAGCCAAGAGCGTGCGCTGTAAAGCCAGCACTCGAGTCACCGCGTTCGTACGGTGACCGGCTAATATCAAGACAGGGACAACCAGCGTGCATTGTACATGCACGGGGTCCACAGCATTTCCACTCACGGACAGCCAGCGTGCATTGTACACGCACGGGGTCCACATCACTCAAACCACGTAGTACCCGCGTGGCGCCTGCACTACGGGGTCCACATCAGCCAAGCCAAGGAGTACCCACGTGTCAGCGCTACGGGGTCCACGCAAGTCGAAGCAAGGACTACCCACGTGGAGTGCGAGCTATGGGGTCTACACCAGTCCGTCCACGGACTACTCAAGGAGCGAACGAATACACTGGCCTCTCTTCTGGACACAAGTATCGTTCCAATCTTATTTAAGTTTAAACTTCGTGAACTTGACCTTAGTTAACTTGAACTTGGCTTTTCTTAGTTTGAACTTGGAGTTATCATGTTTAAACTTCGTGAACTTGGCCTTAGTTAATTTGAACTTGGCTCTTCTTTGCTTGAACTTGATTTATAATGCTTAATTAACCTGAACTTGTCTTTAGTTATTCTGAACTTGGACTAACTGTAAATGAACTTGGGAATTATATCACTATTGAGTTTGAACTTGGGTGCAAACACTTAAAGTTGCAAAATACTTATAATTTGGACCTTGCAGTATCAATGTTTCCTACTGATACGTCATCTGGACTGCAACTCGACTCCTGACAACGATCTCGATGCTTTCGTGATTCAACTGCTGACTTCGCAGCTGGTAGCTGCTGATTTCATCGCTAGCAGTAACTTCACTTCGTGCAGCCAACATTGTGGATCATAAGCTGATTCATCGGGGGAACGTTAGCAGACGCAATCAACGTTGCACCTTCAAGCGCATCGTCACGTTTATACTTGCATAAGTATTACAACCTAGGTTAAGAATTCTCTTCACTAGTCATTGTTCTACTCTCGAGTGTGCAAGGGCAGTTAACTCAATACCAAAGTGTAAGTAGTCAATTTCGTTGCTAGTCAAATTATTGATCTCAAAATGGAGGGACTACATACTAGACAGTTTTACTTCAAGCTAAAATTACAAACTCCTTTAAAAATTTCAAATCTAAGGGTAAAGATAACATGACGGAAGGTTACGCGGAATCATGTCTCGCCGGCCTTGAAGCGAATTATGCGACTTTTCAGTTACATAATGAGTCCATTCTAAAGCTTGAGGTTCTTGATAAAGATCATGTCTATTTTACTTCTAATATCTGTGATTTGGTTGAGGATAGTTTTTATGTCCGTCGAGGAGAATTTCTTGATTACTTAAAGGCTATTAGAACTAGAGATACCAATCAAGGCTCCTCCAATTCTAATGATGCCCCAGTTGCTACTAGTCCTGCTCATGTAACTAACGTTTCGTTTCAATCTTTACCGAAGGTAGATTTACCTAAGTTTTCGGGGAAATTCTCGGATTGGGAAAATTTCAGAGACGTCTATCGTTCAGTCATACATCGTCGCAAAGACCTAACGCCTGTTTTAAAATTGCATTATCTTCGCACTCACCTTACGGGTGAGGCACTGGAGAAAATCAAATCTCTCCCCATTTCTGGTGACAATTATGAACGCTCATGGACAACTCTAACCGAGTATTACGAAAATCAATGTCGTATTGTTAGTTCTCATATCTCGGAAATCTTCGCAGTCAAATCTATGAAGTCAGATATTTCATCAGAAATCAAACGGATTTATAGGGAAATTTTCAATCCCATCGCTAGTCTGACCTCTCTAAATAGAGCGGCTTCGTTAGGTAATGATTTAATTGTTCATTTTACGTTGAATCGTCTTGATTTAAATACGCGTAAAAAATGGGAAAGGCATCTTGGTGATAGTGTTGATCCACCGGCAATGGAACAACTTCAAGCCTTTCTTCGTAGTCAAACCCTCACTCTAGAGGCCATCGAAGCTGGTACTAGATCGTCCTCAACAAATAATTCAAAAGCTCAGTCATCTAATTCAAAGCCTCGCAAATCAGAGCAAGATAATGCTCAGTCGGTTTATTCTCATCAGACTTCTCCGACGAATCCCTCAAAAAAGAAATGTTCATTTTGTAATCAATCACATTTTACAAATCGACGTGAACGGTTTCTCAATAAAACGGTTCCTGAACGAAAGGGATTAATTAAATCTTCAAACCTATGTTACAATTGTTTAGGGACGCACAACGTTAAAAATTGTACTTCCACCTATCGATGCTTTCTTTGTAAAGCTAAGCATCACACCATGGTGCACTCTGACAACAATCAAGCAATCAGTTCGTTGCAGACTGATCAGATTGACTCAGCGACCAGCACCTCTAGCCCCAACTGTGGCAATTTCGTCATCACAAAAGTTGATGACAAACCTGCTTCTCAAGCTTTCATCACAAAAGTTGATGATAAACCTGCTTCTCAAGCAGTCTCCCTCAATAGTGGAGAAAGTACTAAATGTACAGGAGTACTTTTAGCTACCGCTAGGGTTAACGCCCTTGGTCCTAACGGAACCAAAATTCTAGTTCGTGCACTTATTGACCCCGGATCTCAAATCTCACTTGTTACACAAGCTATGCGTAACTTGTTATCTCTAAATTGTAGAACCAGTCATACGCACATCCAAGGTATAGGTGAAAAGACAGCTGCTGTTTCTTCTAAAGTAGCTCGTCTTACTATACAACCGCATTTCGATTCAACTTTCTCCTTGGAAGTTGATGGCATTGTTTTGCCAAAACTCTCGTCGTATAAGCCTCCCGTCGTAAGGGGTAATACAAATTTCGAATACTTAAGAGGGCTGCAACTAGCAGACCCCAAGTATCTCGAACCTTCACGCATCGATATTCTTCTCGGTGCAAGCGCTTATGCACAAATCATTGAAAGCCAGATAGTTAAGGGTCAGAAGCTACAACCTATAGCTCTGAGTTCCAAATTCGGATGGCTCTCGACTGGTGATCTTCCTTCAACATCCCCAGAAACAGGGCTAGAATCAATTTCTCTTCATTGCTCAAATACCTGCGAGCAAGAAGCCAAACTATTGGAGCTCGTACAAGATTTTTGGAGGGCGGAGGAAATACCTGTCGAAAAAAAATCTTACTCGCCTGACGAACAAGTCTGCGAGGACTTCTATCAAAAAACTACTCGTCAAGATGAAACAGGGCAATATATAGTAAGTCTACCCTGGAAAAATCGAGACCAGTTGAGCTCTGCTCATCTCGAGAACTCTTACTCTGCCGCATTACGCGCACTCACTCGCCTTGAAGCAAACTTCGCTAAGGACGAGAAACTCAAATTAGCTTATACGGAGTTCATGCAAGAGTACATTGACTTAGGTCATATGTCACTCTCTTCGAATGCTGACTCGTTAGCTAACTGTTCCCAAGTCTTCTTACCACATCACGGTGTGTGGAAAGAAACAAGTACGACAACCAAATTACGTACTGTGTTCAATGGCTCGAGTAAAACAAAATCAGGTGTTTCGCTCAATGATCTTCTTCACATAGGACCTAATCTTCTTCAGAATCCCGTTGCTTTGATCTGTGCTTGGCGTAGGTACAAGATCGCCCTTTCAGCTGACGTGGAGAAAATGTTCAGACAAATTGGTGTCGAACAATGTGATCAACCTTTTCAGTCGATTCTATGGCGTTTTGACAAGAGCGAACCCATACAAATTTATCGATTAACTACAGTGACGTATGGTTTGGCCTGTTCACCCTTTCTCGCTATACGCACGCTTTTGAAACTAGCCGAAGACTATGGCAACACTTATCCAATTGCAGCTGAAGCTGTTCGATCGGAAATGTATTCAGACAATGTGCTTTCAGGAGCACATTCGTTTGATGAAGCTTTGAAGAAACAAGAAGAGTTAATTCAACTCTTTAAACAAAGTAATCTCAACCTCCGAAAATGGACCTCAAATAATGCTGAAGTTCTTTCTTATTTACCCTCGAATATGTTAGCTTCAGATTCCATTTCATTATTTGCCTCAGAAACATCTGTACCAATTTTAGGCATAGATTGGCAACCTAATACAGACTATTTTAGTTTTCACATTGAGGATACCTCTCTTGAACTGCCATTTACCAAACGTGCAGTTCTGTCCAGAATTGCACGCATTTTTGATCCTATGGGATGGTTAGCTCCTGTTGTGATAACTGCAAAAATTATTATGCAGGCATTGTGAATTCTTAAGATAGGATGGGATGAAGATCTTCCTTGCGAGATTTCTAATCGCTGGAAAAACTGGTTGCTAGACCTTCCTTTTATTTCTGAGATTAAAATCCCTCGATGGAGTGGATACACTCAAAATCGTGAACTTATTGAAGTTCATGGGTTTGCGGATGCATCCAAATTCGCATATGGTGCGGTAATCTATCTGCGCCTAATCCAAAACAAAAAAGTTCTAGTCACACTTCAAGTGGCCAAAACGCGAGTAGCGCCACTTAAAACTCTAAGTATCCCTCGCTTAGAACTTTGCGCCGCGTTGCTACTTGCAAGACTGAGCCATACGTTCATCGAGTCTTTCCCATCAAAGATTGATAGTCTTCATCTATGGTCAGACTCAGCGGATGTACTTTTCTGGCTAAAAGACCATCCCTCTAGATGGGGAGTCTTTGTCGCTAATAGGTGTTCAGAGATTCACACCCTGCTACCTGACGCATATTGGCATCACGTGCGTTCAGCCGCTAACCCCGCCGATGTTATATCACGAGACATTGAGCCATCAAAGTTAGCTTCGCATCGCTTATGGTGGCAAGGCCCCCTTTGGCTTTCTGATAGTGTCAAACCATGGTCGAGGACTCATGATGAGCTTAACTTTACAGTAAATAATCTTAATCTTCATCCTAGTCACGCTCTAGTCGCTAGTAAGGGCACGCCAAATTCTGTCGAGAATACTCCAGAAATTTGGAACCTTATTAACAAATCTTCTTCGTTAAACAAGTTATATCGGCTGGCCTCATACTGCTTTAGATTTGTTTACCGAATCTGCGCTAAAACTGAGCGAGACGCAACTGCGAGTTCAGTTGTTAGTTTTTGTACTGTTCTTCAATCCCTACTATGCCATCACACTACGTATTCTAAGGAGATTAGTGCTAGTGAGATTGAGAACACCAAACTTTATTTGATTCACTTAATTCAGACAGCTTACTTTAAGTCTGAATTTCAGCAACTAACTAGAGCAGGAAAACTTTCGTCTAAAAGCTCACTCTTATCGCTAAACCCCATGATACAAAATCATTTGATCAGGGTGGGCGGTCGTCTAGCTCACTCTCTTCTCGAGGAAGATGCCAAGCATCCTCTCATCCTTCCTGCTGATTGTCATTTTACGACCTTATTAATAAGAGATGCTCATCATCGCACTCTCCATGGTGGTGTTCAATTAACACTTGCCACGCTAAGACGACAGTATTGGATAATGAAAGGTCGATCCGCTGTAAAGAAAGTCATCAGAACTTGCATTACTTGCTCACGTCACGCCGCTCGCGTGCCCACTCAATTAATGGGTGAATTACCCAAGGCCCGAGTGCGTCACTCTTCACCGTTCGAACGTGCTGGTGTTGATTACGCCGGTCCGATCAATGTTCGTCTTACTAAAACTCGAGGAAAGGGAACAATGAAAGGATATATCGCTATTTTCATCTGCATGGCTACCCGAGCCGTACACATCGAAGTAGTCGAGGACTACTCTAGTGAAGCGTTCATTGCTGCTTTTCGTCGTTTTACCGCTCGAAGGGGTCATTGCAAAGCTTTATATTCTGACCAAGGTACGAACTTCGTTGGTGCAGATGCTCAGTTATAACAGATGCTCGCAGCTTCTTCTTCATTCTCTTCGCAAGTTGTCGGGTCTCTCACAAAGGAAGGAACTTCATGGATCTTCAATCCTCCCGGTGCGCCTCATTTTGGTGGCGTTTGGGAGGCAGCAGTTAAATCGGCAAAGCATCACATGTGCCGAGTCATTGGAGAACAAGTTCTCACGTTTTCCGAACTGGCTACCCTTATGTGCCAAATTGAGGCGTGCCTAAACTCGAGACCTTTAACTGCTCTCACTGATGATCCTTCTGACCTTGATTTCCTGTCTCCCTCACACTTTCTCATACAACGCTCATCATTTTTAGTTCCAGAAGAAGATGTCAAGGAAGTCAACATCACACCTGGAAAGCGTTGGCTCCTAATTAGCCAGCTGGCCCAAAACTTCTGGCATCGATGGTCGAAGGAATATCTCACTTCTCTTCAGGTCCGTCAAAAGTGGAGGCAACGGCAGGTTCCTATAGCGGTGGGCGATCTCGTGCTCATAAGAAATGAGCTCACTCCGCCAGCCAAGTGGCCGCTGGCCCGTGTCATCGCCATCCATCCCGGGAAGGATGGTATCTCCCGCGTGGTGGATCTTCGCACCGCTAACACAACTCTTCGTCGCCCCATCACCAAGGTCGTTCTCCTCCAGCCTTCCACCTGAGGTCCGTTCGCCAGTCTGGCAAAGGTGGGCGGAATGTTGGCGATCCAACGTCTCAAACAGAGGAGACGCTGACGTCATCACGCCTTATAAGGCAATATACGGCTCGAGCAAGAGCGCAGCCAATCAGCGCTCTCCACGCGGTCCTCTCTCACCGCCCCTCCTTCAACAAAGACACGCCGACGGCACTTCGTAGCGCTGGCCAGCTCCTCACTTCACGCGCGACGGCCAGAGAGAGAGAAAAGCAACACCTGTACGCCAAGAAGCACGACGGCACTTGAATAAAACCATTTCATTTCTCTACACGAAAACTTATTCATTTGTGAACCTCTCCAGTCCACGATCCCATCATACAACTACAAAAACACATTATTTAATTATATTTATTTTCCCGACAGATCAGAAAAACCCACTCACAATCATGTTAAAAAATGATAATGCGATTCCGAGGGAAACGGTGATTCCTAGACAATTTCAAAACGAAGAGAATCCTCTTTATCAGAACATTTTTTATGCAAAATTCGCGTGAAGCCGAATTTAATAGACTTTTCGGCTGTTTTGTCCCACTCTGCGTCGCTGCCTGCCTCGTTAAGCGTGCATTCCACGCAGTCTCCACTGCTGGTGCTGCTGCAGGCCGTCTCTGCCTGCCTCGTCGAGCGTGCATTCTGCACGCAGTCTCTACTACTGCTGCTGCTGCAGGCCATCACTGCCTGCCTCGTTGAGTGTGCATTCCACGCAGTCTCCACTGCTGGTGCTGCTGCAGGCCGTCTCTGCCTGCCTCGTCGAGCGTGCATTCTGCACGCAGTCTCTACTACTGCTGCTGCTGCAGGCCATCGCTGCCTGCCTCATTGAGCGTACATCCCACGCAGTCTCCACTGCTGGTGCTGCTGCAGGCCATCTCTGCCTGCCTCGTCGAGCGTGCATTCTGCACGCAGTCTCTACTACTGCTACTGCTGCAAGCCATCACTGCCTGCCTCGTTGAGCGTGCATTCCACGCAGTCCCCACTGCTGATGCTGCTGCAAGCCATCTCTGCCTGCCTCGTCGAGCGTGCATTCTGCACGCAGTCTCGACTGCTGCTGCTATTGCAGGCCATCGCTACCTGCCTCGTTGAGCGTGCACTCTGCATGCAGTCTACAGTCGCCTTGAGGAGTGCACCACAGCTGGATGATCAGGAAACACAAAGCGTGATAACATTGTATCATAAGTGATTGTAGCTTTAACTGATTAGTACTTTTTAATTAGTGTTAATCTGTCTTCGTAATAGACATTAGTCAGCGCTCATGCGAAGGTAGCACTATTAGACAACACTTGTAATCAAATTGTAGTATTGGCAACCCGCTGATGTACTGCCGGCTTAATTTGTAACCTTTTATATAGTCTATTAGTCCATTTAGCAACCTTAGCTAGTAACCTTTCACATTTCAGTATTGCCCTCTCGCATGCGTATTACGTTTCACCCAATTTAGTCTGTAATCATAGGGAGGTGAACTTCAAATAAGTGCTTGCAACATACACTCTTCTAATCGTATCCATCATCATCTCTACTAGGCTAAGCCGCTGTCAGGTTTGATAACTTCGAGACGCTCTTGTGATGGGTTAAAATAGGAATTTAAACTAGTGCATAATTTGATTATAGCATTTCGCTGGCGCCTCTCTTATCTAGACCTAACCTCACCTTTGCTTATCATTAGAATCTTGAGGATTTTCTGAATTCACCTTTGATTGAGATTGATTCTGTCCTCTACAGTGTACATAGCTGCTTGGAGTCCACTGCTACGGTACCTCTGACATTGTATCGACTTTTTAATGACAATCTGCAGCTCTGTCTAGGGAGTTTGGTTGATTCTTCCTAATTCTCGCAGCTTGTCGGTGCTGTATACGGTAGTGAAGTGTTTCGTTGTGCTAGTTGTTGTGCAGAGGCACTTCCTGTGATTCAGGCAACGCCTGAATTCCTTAGTTGCGTTTCTCTATCTTTACAGTCATCATCCCGAGTAGAAATGAAATACGGCGTGCCGTAGGTATTACACGGGCCGGATGGCGTATGCCGTGCAAGGCCCTCGCGCGGCATGTAACGCTTTTATTGTAAGGTACTTGCGTTTCTGCCGTACGATAAACTCATTTACAACAAGCCTTATCCAGGCCGGTATAACGCCCTGATATTTTCCGGATAAGGTACGTGTCATTTTTCCGTTATAAATGCATCTAATTCGTGGTTTTGGTTACAGGTTGGCCGATGGTGGATTTTAGGTGGTGCGCTCCATAGTTTTTTACGTCTAGGTATCGAAATGCATCGAATGCGTGGTCTAGATCATCGGGGTAGCCGATGATGTAGTCTAGGTGGTGCGCTCGGTAGTTTTTTACGTTTAGATATCGAAATGCATCGAATGCATGGTCTAGGTTATTGGGGTAGCCGATGATAGAGTCTAGGTGATGCGCTCCGTAGCTTTTTACATTTAGATATCGAAATGCATCGAATGCGTGGTCTAGGTCATTGGGGTAGCCGATGATGGCGTCAAGGTGGTGCGCTCCATAGTTTTTTACGTCTAGATATAGAAATGCATCGAATGCGTGGTCTAGGTCATCGGGGTAGCCGATGATGTAGTCTAGGTGGTGCGCTCCGTAGTTTTTTACGTTTAGATATCGAAATGCATCGAATGCATGGTCTAGGTTATTGGGGTAGCCGATAATGGCGTCTAGGTGGTGCGCTTCGTAGTTTTTTACGTCTAGATATCGAAATGCATCGAATGCGTGGTCTAGATGTTCGGGGTGACCGATGGTGAAGTCGAGGTGGTGCGCTCCGTAGTTTTTTGTCTCTAGGTGTTGGAATGCATCGAAAAAGGTGAAGGACAATGAAAACTACGGAGCGCATCATCTAGACACCGTCACTGGCTACTCCGACCACATCGACCACGCATTGAATGCATTCCGACACCTAGACATAAAAAACTACGGAGCGCACCACCTAGACTCCGTCATCGGCTACCCCAATGACCTAGACCACGCATTCGATGCATTTCGATATCTAGAGGCAAAAACCTTCGGTGCGCACCACCCAGAGGCCGTCATCGGCTACCCCAAACACCTATATCAAACGTTGGATGTGGTTCGACAGCTAGAGGCCAAAAACTACAGAGCGCACCATCTAGGCTCCATCATTGGCCACCCCGAACACCTAGACTACACATTCGATGGGTTCTAACACTTAGAGGCAAACATTTACAGAACGCACCACCTATAGATAGTGTCATCGGCTACCGCAAACACCTAGACTACGTATTATTAGACGCGTTCTGAGACCTAAATAAAAAACTACGAAGATTATTTAGAGACAATAAGCTGCGTGTTGCCCGAATGAGGGACGGATCAGGACCACATGTTTTACCGGACCTACGGATATCGATAGATAATCATCCGGCCCTCATACGGTTCAGTGTTACATGCCTCGTCTGGTGCGGATCAGGAATCACGGCAGCCGGATCCGTCCCGCGTCTTTGCCGTTTGAAAATTTCTAGTCGGGATGGAGGCTCTATTTGAAGCCCAAAAAGGTCTTCACATCAGGATTTCGAATAGCTACACTAACTTTAAGGCTAAGGGAAAGGACATAATGACTCGTGGCCTTGCTGCCTCTCGCCTCCAAGGGCTGGCGGAGAACTTCAAAACATTTCAATCTAATCATGCCGAAATTAAGCTTATACTTTTTCGGTATCCCCTGTTATTTTATTTGGAGATACAGAAAAAGTATAAGCTTAAGAGACAAAAAATTGTGTTACCATATTCCAATGACGTGAGGTGAATTTGACAAGTCAGTAAAATTTTTTATCTGAATCATTTTCTTTATTAATTACAATACAGTATACTATATTTACTCAGCTGTTTCTTCGCTTCCAAATTCACTACTCCAATGGTTGGGCTCGTACAGCACATCGTCGGATGAAGAAGATTAGAAAGAAGAAGGTGAGGAGGGCTCCATATTTGGATCCACATCATCGAGGATTAATTGAAAAGCATCTTCCTGCGCCTAAAACATCTTCAAAACCGCTAAGTCATGTGCAATCCACTTCGCGATCCAGTCTGCTTCAGGCATGGAAGTACCATCTATATGACAGAAAGGAAGAGATATGAGCTTTACCTGATACATTGAGATACCACTTTCACATCAGCAGACCAAGAAGAGCAACAGTTTATGCATAAGCATATATGCAAGCAAGCAACATACATAGAGTAATAGAGAGAGACAGAGAGAGAGAGAGAGAGAGAGAGAAAGAGAGAGAGAGAGAGAGATCTACCAATGCACGATTTAATGGTGAACTCGGCTATTATATACTAATCGTAGAGAACTCCTGCCACTTGTGGGATTACGAGATCCCCTAGTTTTGCCGATGCGCCACCTAGCGGAGAACATTAATAACATTGCAGAAGAACCCTAGATATTCTTAGATATCCGTTGTATCAAAGGTAAACCGTATAATTTTATTAAATTAATAAAACATGGTTTTAATCAATATAAATCGTAATCTTTGAAATATAATGAAGGTTTAATCGAGTATGGGTTGACGAAGACTAAAATGAAACAAAAATATTGTCGTCAAAGTATGTACCAAGAATACGATAACATACGTAAGTGTAATAAATAAATCGTCTATAACATAACAGAATTGGATTGTGGGTAGCAGAGCCTAGGCTGGCTGAAAAATACGTGAACTTAAGGGGGCTAGACACCTTTTTTCTCTGAAATAATAAGTCACATTTTAATACATAAATGTAAACTAATTATTTCATACTTTTTACATATAAAAGTGGGTATATTTACCTTACCTTAAAACTTTCTCCGATGGGCCTTTTATATGGTCCAGAACCATAGTCATCGATGAAACAAGTTTTTTCACTAACCGTAAGCTTTGAAATTTTCCTGTGGATGGATTGACTCCAGATTTGAACTAAATTACTCCTGAATAGTATAATTCTCATATGAGTGTAGGGATTTTTGATCTAATGAGAAAAAAAAAATTGTGCTGTTTTTCAAGAGTTTTTTTTTTAATTTTTTTAAATTTTTTATATTTTTTCAAAATTTTTCTGATGTAAAAATTTTTTCCGACATTTAATCCTAAATCCCTACACTCATATGAGAATTATACTCTTCAGGAGTAATTTAGTTCAAATCTGGAGTCAATCCATCCACAGAAAAATTTCAAAGCTTACGGTTAGTGAAAACACTTGTTTCATCGATGACTATGGTTCTGGACCATATAAAAGGCCCATCGGACAAAGTTTTAAGGTAAGGTAAATATACCCACTTTTATATGTAGAAAGTATGAAATAATTAGTTTACATTTATGTATTAAAATGTGACTTCTTATTTCAGAGAAAAAAGGTGTCTAGCCCCCTTAAGCTGCTACGTGGGAGCTATAAAATAAAAAAAGATTAATTAATATAAGCACCGCGCTGCGCTGCGCCTCTTTGCGACTCCCTTCGCCCTCGCTGCGCAGCGCTGCGCCGCGTTAAACGTTCTCTTGGTATTATCATCTTCGTGGTGAGTAGGCAGAAAATCCAATGGCACAACATGACAGCATGTGAGAGAGTCAGTGAGTGTATTCCTGGTCGAGAGGTTGCGAGTCCATTCAATAGTAAACTTGACCACGATAAATGTGAAATCATATGAGCCCGGGCAGCTCATTGTGACCTCCTCAACATATGACCAATAACCATTTTTCGGAGGGTACCTAAAGTATAGAGTATAGAGGATACCGAAGAGTATAGAGATATAGTATAGAGGCTACCGCAGAGTATTTTGAAACCAGAAAAAGTTAGCTCCAGAAACAGAAACTCTGGTTTCAGCACATATATTTCCGATTGACTAGAGCGGCATATACTTCTTCTATTAAAATCGATTTGGGCACGTATATAGCAACACCACCTGACCTTACTGTTGGTCAATCAACACGGAATAGTATAAAGTCTGAGATCTCGACCAGATTAGAGAGAAAGACAGATTTGAGAAACGACTCGCCAATACCGAACACATGAATAGTATTCTCTTCAGCTACAGAACGAAGATCCACTAGGTGGGCACTGATTGACTGGGTATTCGTGTGAGTAACGTTGAAAAAAGGCGTAGACTGTGCATTATACGATAATTTACCTGTAAATGTATTCTTCGATTACTATGTTTGTATATATTCTCCACCCGAACTAGCTCAGACGATATTACATATACACAAGTGTCATTTCGATAGACAAAGAGATTAGGACGAACGAACGGACGAACGAGTTGTCGTGTGAAGAAAGAATACTGCTGTTGAGTATTATTCGAAATAACGAAAAAATCTACTTAAAATAAAGAGTAAATAAATTGTTACCATAATCGAATGGTGGGGTGTGTAAGGGAAATATCGAGTAAATTTAATTTTCTATATTAGTCATTTTTTTATTTATTAAATATTACAGAATGTTATTCTTCTACATATCCATCCCCTTCCTCGCTGCCGAATCCACTGCTCTGATGGTCGTCGTCGTCGTCGTCATCGGATGATGAAGTTGATGAAGTTGATGAAGGTGATGATGATGAAGATGAGGAGAGCTGATAGATGTCGGGAGGATTTTTTCTGCGACCAAGAAGGTAGCCATGACGGTGATCATACACGTATTCGGGGACTATCACCCGCATAGCTTCGGCCCTCGCAAACGAGATAGCCGAGATAGGCATATCGGCAAAGGCCACTGAGGCTATAGCTTCTGCTGCCGAAATGGAACTGTAAGCTGTATGCAACAGAAAGAAAGAGATATAAGTTTTACTTAATACAATTTCATATCGGTAGATCAAGAGAAGTAGGTATGCATGCATAAGTATACATGCAAGAAACAGATAGCGAGAGAAAGAGAGAGAGCGCATATACCAATGCACAAGTTAATGGTTCACTCCTCTCTTATATACTAATCGTAGATAACTCCTGCCACTTGCGAGATTACCAGATCCCCTAGATTTGTCGATACGCCACCTAGCGGAGAACCTTGATATTGATATTGATATTATCCTAATTATCTATCCCCCCACATTCTAAAGCACTAACACTTGAAGATCACTGATAGAGCTGGAGAAGCTGTAAAATGAGGCTGGATGGCCCAGGACGGGCACTACTCCTAGGATGACAGTTCACTCAGAATTATCTAATAGCCATCTGGGAGGAAAATACCGATAGAGACTGTCGTGTGTGTCTCAATCTCAAGGACTGCCTCACAGCAGGGATGAACAAAACACATGAACAGATCAGCTACTGATCTGGGAGACAAGCGAGGTGAGTTGAACACCTAGAAACCACATATGACTAATGAATAGATGACACAAAAAAACATTACCATATAAAAGAAAAGTTTGGTTGTTGATCACCATTCTCGCTGCACCAGGTACCTGTAACAATTAGAGAGGAAAGACTGGTGGAGCCTCATTGGTTGTTTCATTGCTGAACACACCTCCAGCCTGAGAGTCGCTGAAGGCACCAGCAGTAGATTAACTATACCCAGAGCCATTAGTATAAGAGTCAAACACACACATGGAAAATTGAGTATCTGAAAACCACATATGACTAATAAATAAGTGAGGCAAGCAACATCAATCACCACTGCAGCAGTGCCAATCGTTTACACTACTCTCGTTGCCAGATACCTGAAACAAAAGAAAGTACCATCAGCTTACCTATCAGAGAGGTTAGGAACGAGAAAGGGCTTACAAAATTTGCTCTCGCCGTCGACACACTGCCTTCCTGTCTTTGACGAATATCATTATTAATCAGTAACACGATGAAAGGGACGACATTCTCCAGGGCGGCGTATTGCAGTAGCCACCGTCATCACTGGGAACGCCGGGAGCCGGCGATTGTTGACATCACACACCATGGACATATGCACGCGTATGCCGCCGTAGGGCCACAGTCAACACAGACCCACTAGTATAGGGCTAGTAGCAGAAAGCGCGCGTGGTCCATATATATATATATATATATATATCTTATATACAGGGAGCGCTCACGGTTACGTGGGTCGCATGCGTTTTTCCGCTGGTGCGAACGCACTATACGCAGCCTATAGCCGAGATAGCCGTTACGGTTACGGCTCCTGTACTCTGCACGCACGCAGCACCAAGACAGATTACCATTGACGAATGCACCAGTGTTGGGTTTTCTTTTTTGGTTTTCTCCTATTCGCGGTATTAGTGTATGTGTGCATGTGCCTTGAGTATTTTTTCGTAATTGAGATTGTATACGGTATATGTATAAATTATATCAATACCAGTAAGCAATTAGTCTACAGTTTTCGTTAAAACTGTGTAAAATTTAACTTTATATTTTTGTATTAATCGGGAGTAATGAAACGGTATTTTTTCTTATATTATTCAATAGTACATTACGGTACAAGTGACGAAAGTTGAAGTTCCGCCACTGCGTGAAGTTGGCGCCCAAGGCGAAGCCGAGGGCGCCATATCACGCAGTGGCGGGCCTTGAAGTTTCGTCTCGTGTACCGTATACTATTTTTCTTGATGTCCGGTGGAAAGTACGTTTGCCACTGACAATGATAACGCATCTGACGGGCTCGAGAGCATTGAGTTCGATGCCCGCCCCCGACATTTGCGGCACGAGCGCAGCGAGTGCTGCTGGTTGGAGGGACGGGCATCGAAAACATCACGTGCATAATTTTAATAAGTGAATTTTACTGAAGATCATGTAAAATATTTTTATTTTACGTGCAATTGTTACAATTGTTACACGTACAATTATTAAACATGCGGCACTTTTGCTCCATTTGCAGCAACAAAGTCAACTACTTTATTTGTATCTGAAAAAATAAGTGATCACTCAAGAAGAAATTCTCATAAAAAGTGCGACATTATTAACGAACAATCTTTTATCCATTTCACAAATTAAAGCAATATAAATCACTTGTATACCCGATGGGCCGCATTGATTCTGACAATGCATATCCCGTTAGTGACTGTCACACATAATATTTAAATCGTTAGCATACCTGGAAAATGATATGAACATTCAAAAGGTTATGTGTGAGTGCCACTAACGGGACATGCATTGCTAGAATCAATGTCCATCGGGTGTACCTTGATGATCAGAAGTGATAGTTTTTGTTGTAAATATAGGTTAATGACTTTGAATATGTTGACAAAACCTCTAAAACAATCTATTAATAAAGTTTACAGTTGCCTAGTTACCAACTCAGAATCAATGGTTAAATGTCCTTCTTTCGCCATCGAAAACAATGGCGAAACCACGTACTTTCCACCAGGGCATCAAGAAAAAGCATTTTACTTAACACAAAAATTTCAAGTACAAAAGTTGTGGATAAAATTGAAATAAAACTTTTTTTCTATTCAACATTTGCATAAATAAAAATAAAAACTATCATTATAATTCAAATAGAAACTATGAAAACAATGTTTCTAATTTTAAATATAATTGCAATCATAGTACTTATACATTTAATATTCCTATGTGTACGTTAATCATATCAATTAATAATACTTAATTAATTTATATGAATCATATACTATTTGAAAAGTTATCTACATATATCTATATGTGTAGAATTAAAAGGCAAATTTTCTACAAAAAATAATAAATGTGTAATAGTAAATGCATAATTTCCATTTAAATTTTACTGCAGAGATATATTTATGTGTATTTTAATGATAATAACAATGAAAATAGGTATTACAATTAATGCAATAATAAAATTATAAGGCTTTTCTGAGCATTGCGGTCGTGTCTATTATGTAAAAACGAAGTTTTTACATAGGGAGGGGACGGGCGACGCACAGTGATGCCGATCACTCAAAAGTAATGAAAATTCATGCTTTAGCACAATAAGGCTCAAAAAATTTTTATAAAATACGTTTTTGACTCCTAAACTAATTTCCTACGATAAATCGTTTCCCTCATGGCTGTAGCATTGCTCATTTTTTAGTAATGAATACGTTAAATGCCGTTTTTTGGCGTCTATTTCTTTTTGTTTTTAAGTAGGATTAACTTTTTTTTTGTTTTATAATAAGCGCACATTTCTTATAAATATAATTTTTTTCAAAATTTTAGCACTTATGCAGTTGTTTGAAAAACTTATATTTATAAAAAATGGGCGCTTATTATAAAACAAAAAAAAATTAATCCTACTTAAAAACAAAAAAAATATACTCCAAAAAACGGCATTTAACGTATTCCTTACTAAAAAATGAGCAATGCGACAGCCATGAGGGAAACGATTTATCGTAGGAAATTACTTCAGGAGTTCAAAACGTATTTTATAAAAATTTGTTGGACCTTATTGTGCTAAAGCATGAATTTTCATCACTTTTGCATCGATCGGCATCACTGTGCGACGAGCGAAGCGAGGAGCAGGTGTGTGTGGGGGCGCGGGGGTTGGCGTGTCGAGCGCAGCGAGATCGTTTGTATTCTAAATTTCACTCCAAGAAATGTAAACCCATAGAGATATTTAATGACCGCACGATCCGTTTCTGTGATATCGCGATTATATAATGTTGTCCTTGCGTACAGTTAATCGTGTTACATTTTAATTGTATTTTATTTCATGCATTTATAATAAAGTTTTAATAATAAAGATATTATTACTATTATAATCGACGCTCCTTACGAATACTAGCCCGCTTTTTGGCGTTTTCACAAAGACTAGCACATTTCACAAAACTGCAACCAAAACGCCGAAAACTAGCATAAGTAACAACTTTGAAACGTGCTACACTTCGTCGCAAATGCTAAAATGGACTAACGTTTGTGAGAAACTGAATACTAGTACTAGTTTTCGTAAGTGTGTGGATATGGTCTCACGTATATTTATTTATAATCTTAACTCTATAATTTTTGTGTACATATATTTTATCTATAACTATACCAATTTTGCAACTATTTCTAAGTGCTTCGATTTTAAACGCACTCATTGCAGAACTAATTCTTTTCAACGAATTAAAAGAATTTTTTTTGGTACTTCGAAACTACATTGTCTTTGGTCACAGTCCACCTTCCGTCTGGATGCTGCTCCCGTAGCTCTTTTTTGGGTTAGATTTTTTTAATTTAAATTTAAATTATAGAATTAAGTTCATTGTAATTTAGTCATGAGAGCCCACAAGGCGAGGAAGTATTTACATAACTCGAATTTAAGCTGACTAAATAACCAACTCTAACAATTTACAATAAAGTGTACGAGTCTGTACTTTCAGGTGGGATTTTAGATTTTTGTAGCGACTCACGATGCAGGGGTATACATAGATAACGTAAGTTTAAGCCACTGAATCACTATAACTTTATTCAATGATTTTATTACGTGCCTGTACGCTTGTACAGGACCGCGTAGACTTTCATAAGGGGGTGTGTGTAGATAACGTGAATTTAAGCTTCAGTGCGGCCTTAACTTCGTTTAAAGCAATCAACAATTTCCTTGCGTCTCTGAACGCTTGCACGAGACAGTACTTAGATTTTCAAAAGGGCCCACGATGCACAGGTGCGTGTGAATAATGTCAATGTATGCTTTCGCGTGGCTGTAACATGGTTGCGTCTACGTATCCATAAGACTTACTCAATCTACTCTTTATTCACATACCTGTCTGTAAGACTTTGCGGGATTACATGACTTTTTGAGGACAGCACAGCCTATAAGACTGGCTGAAAAAACGTTAAGATAAGCTTTTACGTGTCGATAAGGCAAACTAAATCGACACACTGCTCATCATACGGGTCTGTAGGTCTTTGCGGGTCTATATATTTTTTTAAGGGAATAAACCTTCTGCCCACATACGTGCCTGTAGGTATTTGCGGGACTAGAAGATTGTTTAAGGGTAGCAGAAGGGCGGGTGGCTTTACAATACGCGAAGATAAGCTTTTATTATGCATCGATATAACTTACTGAAAAGTGACAAACTGAATCGACAGACTGTTTGATTTTACGTGACTTTTAGGCGTTTGAGTGCCTATCACATCTACTATCTACGTATCTTTTAGTTTTTACATGACTGTAAGCCCTTTGCGTATCCACAAACCCATCCTACTTTCTGTCTACGTATCTTTTAGTTTTTACATGACTCTAATCCAATTGCGTATCTGTAATTAATTACAAGCTGCTGCCTAAGTATCTTTTAGTTTTTACGTGACTGTGAGCCCTCTGCAAGTGTATAAAGCCAGCACATCTACTGTCTAGGCATCTTTTAGTTTTTACGTGAATGAACGCCCTTTCGTGCTTGTAATTAATTACAAAGATGCTGCGTACGTATCTTTTATTTCTGACGTTACTGTAGCCCTTTTCGGGCCCATAAGCCAATCCCATATCCTGTCTACGTTTTTTTTTTTAGTTTTTGCGTTACTCTAAGCCCATTGCATGCCTGTGACTAATTCCAATCCCCTCTCTACCTGTCTACTAGTTTTTACGTGATTATAAGACTTATGCGTGCCTATAGATCGATCCCACCTTGATTAGCCTGAACTATTAGTTTTCACGTGACCATAAGCCCTATTAGTGCCCATAGGTCGAGCCCACTTTCTTTTGACGTGACTATTAGTTTTAACGTGACCATAAGCCCTATGCGTGTCCATATAAGTCGATCCCACCTTCTTTTGATGCGATTATTAGTTATTACGTGACCATAAGCCCGATGCGTGCCTATAGGTCGTTCCCACCTTGATTAGCCGAAACTATTAGTTTACCCGTGACCATAAGTCCAATGCGTGCCCATAGGTCGATCCCATCTTCTTTTGACGTGACTATTAGTTTTTACGTGACCATGAGCCCATGCAATGCGTGTCTATAGGTTTTATTAGTTTTTACTTGACTTAAGCCCTATACCTGCCCAAGCGCTGTTGTTACCTTCTACAGACGTGACTATAATAAGCTTTTTGGGTTTTACGTGTCTCTATGCCAATCCTCTGCGTGGATTGTATTACTTTAAGCTTTCCTGTTCTGTTAGCTTATTCCAGTATCAAGTGTGTACGGGTCTTTAAGCTTTTACGTTTGGTTACCTTGTGAGCCAGTACAGGTGTGTATGCGTGAGACAGAGATAGAGGCAGAACAAATAGATAGAGACAGAGACAAAGACAGAAAGGCAAATCCAGTGTGGTAGATATCGAAACATGGAAAGATAGAAACAGAGAGGAAGAGACTAGAAGTAAAAAATAGCGAGACAGGGGCAGATGAAATGAGACAATTCTTAATGAAATAAAAGTATCTTGATGGGCCTATGGTAGTACCACAGTGGTGTGACCAAAAACTATTACTTTAAGCATTATAGATTATTGTATTAAAGTACATGCTCAATTAAGAAACGAAGTTATATATTTTTATTTATTTATAAATATAAATATATAATTTTTTATTTAATTGTAAATAAAAATATATATTAAAGTAATAGTTTTTGGTCACACCACTGTGGTACTATCATAGGCCCATCAAGATACTTTTATTTCATTAAGAATTGTCTCATTTCATCTGTCCCTGTCTCGCTGTTTTTATACATAATACTAATAATAATAATTTTATACATAATACATAATAATAATAAAAATAAATACATAAAGTATTTATATGTACGTAAAGTATACATGTAAAGTATATATACGTAAAGTAATCAAAACATAGGGAGTCGTGCATGCACCTCCTTAAGGTTGTATTGGCTATACGATCCAATCACGAGTCAGCATTACTAAAAATTATCAATAATTAATTATCAAAGCGTATTTATCACTTTTTGTTTAATATGTTTATAAAAATACACCAAACAAAGAGTTTAAGCCCTCAAAACCAAAAACCGAACAAAAACTTTTGAAGTATTTCGACTTTTAAAAATCATATGTCTTAATGCATTTTATATTACATTCAAAATAATGCCGCATCTTCAAATGTTATTCAATTCTTATTTTTGTGATCTTATATTGTTCGGAGAAGAATTCCTAACAGATCACGGAACTCGGAAATAAAAAATATGTCTTGACTAATTACTAAACTTAGGTTTTCCAAAGAAGAGGTCACTTTTTAAGTTGACTGTACTTTTGCAAATGTTTAATTATTTGAAACAGGAGAAATATTTTATATTTATGAGTTCCGCGATCTGTTGGGAATACTTCTTCGAACAAATATAAGACTAAAAAATAAGAATTGATAAAATTTGAAGAGGCGACATTACTTTGAATGAAATGAAAAATATATTAACACATATGATTTTTAAAAGTCGAAATACTTCAAAAATTTTCGTCCGATTTTCGGTTTTAAGAGCTTAAACTCTTTGTCTGGTGTACTTTGACAAAGCTATCAACTCTAAATTACGTAATCAAGCGTACATAAAAGATTATTGATATTTTAAATGATGGACTAGCTTTTGACGTGGACGATATAGCCAATACAACCTTAAACACATAAATCTTCATGAAGTTACAGACTCAGCCGAACGTGCGTCGTGCGGCCGCTTCATGGCCCTTATATCTGCTATGTAAGGGTGCGATCCCATGGTGTTCTGAAAAATTTGATGGAACCATGTAAGTCCGTAGTCCGAGAGAGAGGTTCTTCCGTAAATATCTCTCTCGCTCTCACGGGCTTAAATGTTTCCGTCTAATTTTTCGGAACGCATGGGATCGTACCCTAACACATGTGTCGGCACCTGAACAGTGGCATTAGTACTCAAAATGTGACCGTCATCAGGTCATTGCCTTGTTGAACGCGTATACAAATAAATTATTTGAGCGACTAAGGTTTCCTAACCTACGATTTACGTTTAGTTCATTTATAACGTACGTCGAGGTTCTGTACAGTACGCTAAATAATTTAATATTTCAGCACGCGAGCGTTTGTTAGCGTACGCGAAGGCGCGTGAGGGCGCGTGCAGTAGTTCCGTAGCGTACGCAAAGGTTATGTAGCGTACGCGAAAGCCAAGTATGGCACGCTAAAGTCAAGTAGCATACGCTAAAGAGTGGAAGTGCTTCGGGTGCGCATACAGTGATTGGCGGTTTGTAGCGTACGCAGAATTTTCCGGCGAGCTTTTCGGTACGCGTGATTTTCCGGAGAGCTTTTTGGTACGCGAAGGTTTTCACTTGCAAAATTATATTTGTAGCGAACGTTACACAAAGCTTTTCGCGTACGCTACTTACTGTCGTGTACGGTTTTATGTCCCTCTAGACAATATAGACTCTAAATAATATACAAACTCTACATCTCCGCCAAATTTTAAAGAAATTAAAACCATTTTCCTCTAGTTATCATGCGACAAAGGAAATGTCTTTGTCGTAAAATATGAAAATTCTAAATATCAAAAAGTAATCGTACGATCTTGATCAAAATTCATATACATAATATCTATATCACATACAAAATTGTCTATAAATCTGGAGCTGATTCTCATGAACAGCATCATGCAAACATTCTCGAAGAACACTTCCGATATCGGTGTAGGGACGGTCACCTGACTTCCAAGAAATACCGTGATAGAACTCCTTCAGCAAAGTATTTCCTTCCTTCCCTACTGGAAAAGCTCAGCTGATTATCAGCTGATAATCAGGTGAAAATCAGGTGAAAATTACGCCAAAACGTCATCTGATTATCAGCTAATTTTCACATGTAAATCATGTTGATATTTGCATTTATTATTAATTATTATTATTTGTTAACATAAATTATTATCATCGTTCGTTTATTTTAATCTACGAACAACTAATGCGTTTAAAAAATGTAGATGCTGGCTAAGAAGTTATGAATTATTTGTCGTAATTTAGGAAAGGAAAATTAATTATAAAAAATTCAAAACCAACATTAATGAATGATAATAATAATTAATAATAAATGAAAATATAAACATGATTTTCAAGTGAAAATCAGCTGATAATCAGTTGAAAATCACCTGCCAGTCATCTGATTGTCACCTGATTATAAAGTGATTCTCAGCTAATATGCACCTGAAAATCATGTTGATATTTGCGTTTACTATTATTTATTATTAAAATTTATTATTGTTAGTCTCAAATTTTTCTTTATTTATTTTTACATTCGTAAATTATGACAATTAATTCAAAATATCTTTGCCTTATCATCAACATTTTTGAAGACACATTAATTAATTTTAGATTCAAGTTTATTTAGATGATAATAATTTATAATAATAAATAACAATAACTAATAATAAATGCAAATATCAACCCGATTTTCAGGCGAAATTCAGCTGATAAACGGGTGACGTTTTGGCGTGATTTTCACCTGATTATCAGCTGATAATCGGCTGAGCTTTTTAGGTGGGAGTACCTTTTATGTAATAGAGTAACACGTTTTATCTTTTATTATGTAGATCTCACACTTCTATAATCAAGACAGATTCTTCTTTGAAATATAGGTATTTGCGCAGATTCGTTTTAGCGTGACAGTAAGAAATGAAAAATAAATAGAGAGTTAGTTTACTGAGGAAAAAAAATTTGATGGTTATTCTTCATAGGTAGGCAGAGGGGACTGGTGCTATCACCACTTTCTGATTATTATTAAAGAAATTACATATCTTGTTTATTAATCCAACAGTTGTGGAAACTATCAAAACCGAGCCACTTTACGTAAACTTGATTACCGCGTTTCCTGATGACTTTTTCCACAAGATAGATGTCTAGATATTTTACTTTCAAAAGTTCTTGTTCATAAAAATCGCCGGAAAAGGGTTATTATTTTAAATCCGCCCAGAATCGCACGGAAGACACGGAAAACTACGGCCACTCATTTTCACGTACTTCATAACCCTTTACGGAATTCCATAGGAGCCACGGAAGGCCACGGCCTCGATATATTACATTATTTCAAATCCGCACGGAATTGCACGGAAGACACGGAAAACTACGGCCACACATTTTCACGTACTTCATAACCCATTACGGAATCCCACAAGAGCCACGGAAAGCCACGGCTAATCATTTTCATGTACTTCATAATCCTTTGCGGAATCACACAGGAGCTACGGAAAGCTACGATCTCCAGATATATTACTATAAACCAGCACGGAATTTCACGGACGTCGCGGATAACTACGGCCACTCGTTTTCACGTACTTCATAATCGGTTACGGAATTCCGCAGGAGCTACGGAAAGCCACGACCTCCAGATATATTACTATAAATCAGCACGGAATTTCACGGACGTCGCGAAAAACTACGGCCACTCGTTTTCACGTACTTCATAATCGGTTACGGAATCCCGCATGAGATACGAATAGCTACGACCTCGAGATATTACATTACTTTAAATCAGCACGAAATTTCACGGAAGAAATGGAAAACTATGGCCACTCATTTTCACGTACTTCATAATCCTTTACGGAATCCCACAGGAGCCACGGAAAGCCACGGCCTCGAGATATTACATTATTTTAAATGAGCATGAAATTTCACGGAAGACACGAAAAACTACAGCTACTCATTTTCACGTACTTCATAACCATTTACGGAATTACACAGGATCCACAGAAAACCACGGAATCAAGATTTTACCTTATTTTAAATACGTACGGAATCCCACGGTAGACACGGAAAACTACGGCCACTCATTTTCACGTACTTCATAATCTGTTACGGAAACCCACAGGAGCTACGGAAAGCCACGACCTCGAGATATTACATTATTTTAAATCATCACGGAATTTCACGGAAGACACGAAAAAGTATGGCTACTCATTTTCACGTACATCATAACCCTTTACGGAATCCCACATAAGCCATGGAAGGCCAGGGCTAATCATTTTCATGTGGCTCATAATCTTTTACGGAATCCCACAGGACCCACAGAAAGCCACGGAATCAATATTTTACCTTATTTTAAATACGTACGGAATCCCATGGAAGACACGGAAAACCACGGCTACTCATTTTCACTTAGTACATAATCCTACAAGAACTACGGAAAAACACGGGATCGAGATATTACCTTACTTTCAAACCGCACGGCATTGCACGGAAGACACGGAAAAATACGACAAGTCATTTTCACGTACTTCATACCCTTTACTGCCTTATTTTAAATCGGCACGGCATTGCACGGAAGACACGGAAAAATACGGCCACTTATTTTCACGTACTTCATAATCTGTTACGGAAACCCACAGGAGCCACGTAAAGCCACGAACCCGAGATATTGCCTTATTTTAAATCGGCACGGCATTGCACGGAAGACATGGAAAAACACGGCCACTTATTTTCACGAACTTCATAAACCTTTCGGAATCCCACAGGAGCCACGGAAAGCCACGGCCTCGAGATATTGCCTTATTTTAAATCGGCACGGCATTGCACGGAAGACACGGATAAATACGGCCACTCATTTTCACGTACTTCATAATCCTTTACGGAATCCCACAGGAGCCACGGAAGGCTACGGCCACGAGATGTTACCTTATTTTAAATCCTCACGGATTATCACGGAAGATACTACGGCTACTGATTTTCACGTAGTACATAATCCTTTACGGTGTCCCATAGGAACTACGGAAAACCACGGGATTAAGATATTACCTTACTTTAAAACCGCACGGAGTTGCACGGAAGACACGGAAAAATACGGCCACTCATTTTCACGTACTTCATAATCCTTTACGGAATCCCACAGGAGCCACGGAAAGCCACGGCCTCGAGATATTACATTATTTTAAATGAGCATGGAATTTCACGGAAGACACGAAAAACTACGGCCACTCATTTTCACGTACTTCATAATCTGTTACGGAAACCCACAGGAGCTACGGAAAGCCACGACCTCGAGATATTACATTATTTTAAATCATCACGGAATTTCACGGAAGACACGAAAAAGTATGGCTACTCATTTTCACGTACATCATAACCCTTTACGGAATCCCACATAAGCCATGGAAGGCCAGGGCTAATCATTTTCATGTGGCTCATAATCTTTTACGGAATCCCACAGGACCCACAGAAAGCCACGGAATCAATATTTTACCTTATTTTAAATACGTACGGAATCCCATGGAAGACACGGAAAACCACGACTACTCATTTTCACTTAGTACATAATCCTACAAGAACTACGGAAAAACACGGGATCGAGATATTATCTTACTTTCTAACCGCACGGCATTGCACGGAAGACACGGAAAAATACGGCAAGTCATTTTCACGTACTTCATACCCTTTACTGCCTTATTTTAAATCGGCACGGCACTGCACGGAAGACACGGAAAAATACGGCCACTTATTTTCACGTACTTCATAATCTGTTACGGAAACCCACAGGAGCCACGTAAAGCCACGAACCCGAGATATTGCCTTATTTTAAATCGGCACGGCATTGCACGGAAGACATGGAAAAACACGGCCACTTATTTTCACGAACTTCATAAATCTTTACGGAATTCCACAGGAGCCACGGAAAGCCACGGCCTCGAGATATTGCCTTATTTTAAATCGGCACGGCATTGCACGGAAGACACGGATAAATACGGCCACTCATTTTCACGTACTTCATAATCCTTTACGGAATCCCACAGGAGCCACGGAAAGCCACGGTCCCGAGATATTGCCTTATTTTAAACCTGCACCGCATTGCACGGAAGACACGAAAAAATACGGCCACTCATTTTCACGTACTTCATAATCTGTTACGGAATCCGACAGCAGCTACGGAAAGCCTCGACCACGAGATATTATCTTACTTTAAACCTGCACCGCATTGCACGGAAGACACGAAAAAATACGGCCACTCATTTTCACGTTCTTCATACCCTTTACGGAATCCCACAGGAGCCACGGAAAGCCACGGCCCCGAGCTATTGCCTTATTTTCAATCCTCCCGGAATATCACGGAAGATATGGAAATATACGGAGTTCGTAGTTAGTTTTTAAGTTGTTACGGCATTTCACGGAATAGAAGATATCTTCTCACGGTAATGCACGGAATATTGTAGATGACGCTTTACGGCCAAATAGCGCATACCCTGTCTGCAACGGTATTTTACGGAGAATCTGACACGAATTCATACGGCATATTTAAGATAACCGGATCCCACGGAAGATAACGGAAAATCATCTTTAGTCGTCATCTGAATATTTTTTTACACGGAACTCTACACGGGAGGGGTCGGGATAGACCACCCACCACCAAATTGCCTAATTGCCCAACGATTCGAGCCCGCTCCGGCTCCTCCTCAAGGACTTTGGGCAATTTGGTGGTGGGGGGCAGTCAGATAGTCCTTTGCTAATAAAGTTTTTTTTCCTGGTTTTAATTAAATTTTTATTTCAGATTCTGCGGGGGTGATTATAAACAAGGGCAATCTGACTCCCATAAATATTAATTATTTTAATTTAATTTATAAGACTGTAAGACCGATGGAAAAATTCTCATCAGTTGATAGTAAGTTGCAGTCGACATAAGTAATATTTTTAACCAATTCGAATGATTAAAAATTTTAAGTTTTACATTATTCTGTTGGTTTTTTCTTGTTAATAGAGAAAATTCATAAAATTCGTAATTGTAACATAAGATATTTCCTTATTTTTATTGAAAAAATATTTGTATATATATATATATATCAAAAGGGGTTTATAAAGCCCGTTTTTTTATATATAGGGGTTTATCGAGCCCGATTTTGATTATGCAGCCCGGGCCTCGTAATATTTCTAAATATAGAGGTTTATGCGGCCCGACCTAGAGTCTATAACCCCAGGGTCAATTATTTCTTTAGTCACTTGCCATAGGGAACTCTCGGCTGTAGGTACTAATATACAGGGTTGGGCCTCATAAACCCCGATAAACATGTCTATATATATATATATATATATATATATATATATATATATATATATATATATATATATATATACACACATATATATATTTATCTGCAACGGTTCGTTCCGGGACGTTTACACTGTACATCGCTGTTATTTCCGGGACGCGCTGTTTTTTCCGGGACGTCCCGGAAATTTTTCTGTATGTAGGCGTTATTTCTGGGACGCGTCTAGAGTCAATAACCCCAGGGATATTATTTCTTTAGTCACGCGCTTATATAGGGAACTCTGAAGAGATAAACTATAGGACCCTGTAGATTACCAGAAATAACGTGTATAGGTCTTTATATATATATATATATATATATATATATATATATAGATATATATATATATATATATATATATATATATATATATATATATATATATATATATATATATATGTATCTATATATATATAAAACCATACATATACATACATATACCCATATACATATCTAGACGTGTATTTATATACATACATATTTTCGATATATATATACGTCGAGAAATCAACCGTACAAACGTTCAATTTAAAAGTCTTAATAACTGAAAATAAGCAAGGTTTAAAAACTTCACATCTTCTTTTTTATTTATATTATTTTTGCTGCTTTTTATGTGGATCATTTCAGATACCAGTCGTTTATTATAATTGGATTCATAATCTAAAATTTGAGTGTTCTCCCAGTCGAATACATGTGAGTGTTCACTCATGTGTTGGGATACAACTGCATCAGGGTTATTGTTATTTTGGTGTTCTTTGATTCTTGTTTTTAATGTATGTTTGGTTTCTCCCACATATGACGCCGGACATGATTTACATAAAAATTTGTATACGACATTAGTCCGATCCCACTTCTCTGTTATATCTTTCCCTAATTTTATTATGGAACTAAAGCTTCTCTTAGTTACAGGTAAAATTCTGTAATTGAATGATTTTAAAATAGATGATATTTTATTAAATTGATCGTTAAACGGTAACGTGATAAGCGAGGTAACTCTATTGTGTTTAATTTTATTTTTCTGACTACCTTTGTCCTTGATATTATGTAGTCTAATGTGTACAAAGCGGTTAATGAAATTTCGAGGAAAGTTATTATTTTGAAGCATGCGGAATACAGAATCAAAATTTTTTTTATGAAATTGTTTAATTGTTTGTGAGATAAAGAAATTGCCCTATCGACTAGGTTATATACAATGTTCATTTTCTTTCTTATTGGATGATTAGAAAGGAAATTGATTAATCTCCCTGAAGAAGTCGGTTTATTAAACCAGTCAGTAATGATAGTATTATTATGTCGTATTAGTGTCATATCTAAGAAGTTTATTTTTTTCCCTTGTTCTATTTCATACATGAATTGTAATCTATTGTTATAAGAGTTAAAAGTTTTAACTACTGAATCAATGTGTTTTTTGTTGATGCACATTATAGTGTCATCGACATAGCGGAAATAAAATAACGGATTGACATTATGTTTTTCTTTTAAAGTACTTAAACAATTCGTTTCTAAGTCATCCATTACCATGTTCGCAAATAGAGAAGAGATGGGCGAGCCCATCGGGGTCCCCTCTATCTGTCGGTAGTAGTTCTTATTGAACGAGAAAAAAGTGTTAGAAAATAAAAATTTTGTACACTCCACCATTTCAGCAAATGGAATTTTACATTTATTGTGAATCGAGACGAATCTTTTATCTAAGCTGTCTAAAACTAATTGAAGAGGTATATTTGTAAATAAGGATGTAACGTCTAATGACAAGAAAATGTAATCATTTGGGACAATAACAGCGTTAAGTTTTTGTTTTAGTTCAAAGTTATTGTTGATGTGAGATTTTGGTGGTTTAACGGAAAACTTAATTTCTTTGTATATAGTTTTAGCTAAAAAGTATGTCGGACTATTTATTAAAGAGATTATCGGACGGCAAGGGACATCTTCCTTATGAATTTTTGGTAAACCGTAGCATTTCGTTAGTGTCGTATTAGTGAACGTCAGAGCATTATTGTGGAATGTAGTATGTAAATAATTATTGTTATTTAGATTTTTCAGAATTTTGGATGTATTAGTTTGTAATTTTTTTAATTTTTTAATTGCGTTTGCGCTTGCTGTGACGATATGTGAACTATATCACACGAACGATATTAAAGTATTTATTGTTTTTTAACCAATTTTGTTTTTTGCGATTGATAGTCATACACAGTTTATGTAAAAATCTTTTTTTCTATTTCAATAAATTAATTAGCCTGAAGAGGTTGGCGGACCAGGCCAACGAAACGTCGCAAAAAATAAAGAAGTCATTTGTATTTCTTTGGATTGCCTCCGTCAGATCAACCATATACACTTTCCTAATACCAACGAGAGCGCAATTTGAATTACGCATTACAAATACGAGAGTCTTAGATCAGATATGGAATTATATTCACACTATCAAAGCAGATCATTTTTCAACGACATCGAAAAATCTCATGGTCCACAAATAAAACGCCAGTTCAAGATGTGGACCAACCTTAACTATCAACTCGCAGAAGCAACACCTCAACACTGGTTCCTGTTAAAGTGCAGATCCAACGACATTCATCCGCAGCATATGTTAAATTTAAGTAAACGTTTTCGTACTCTCTCCTTTCACAGTCTGACTTGTAAACAAAAACTTTTTAAGATAATAGACATATAACGAGCAAACTTTTAAATCTAGAGATTCTTGATATTAATTTTCACATTAAATTTTTAAGAAAATCTCTCTCGACTCTGAAAAATAAGATTGTTAAATTAAATATTGACACGTTTTCTATAAATACCTTTTTTGCCTTTACTGACCAGAAATCTAAACTTATTTTAAACAAACATGAGAAAATCTTGAAACGTAAGTTTGATTTCTTATTTAATAAAATGTTAGAATATTTAGAATCAATTGTACCAAAACAATTTTTCAAAAATCTAACAAATACTCAAATACCGAACCGTGTCATTTAGTCTCATTAGGACCTAAATTTAGCATTAGGGAAAAACAAGTAAAAAAGACATTATTGACACTGTGAAAAATGTTGAAATTAGTTTAAGAGATTCTGAAATACCGACATCATTAAAAGCAGAAATTAGAGAAAAAGTTTCCTCAAACCTGAGATCAATTGTTAACCAACAAAAACATATGACCAATAACGATAGAAATTTAAATTTAAAATTAAGAGAGACAAAAAAATTCATTAAAAATAATCCAGACATAATGATCACGACTTCAGACAAAGGAAATGTAACTGTTTGTTTATATAAAGCTGATTATAATGAGAAAATGTTAAAGCTATTATCGGATGGAACAACTTATGAAAATGTTAAAAAAAAATCCTTTAAAAAAAATTACAAACTGATACATCCAAAATTCTGAAAAATCTAAATAACAATAATTATTTACATACTAAATTCCACAATAATGCTCTGACATTCACTAATACGACACTAGCGAAATACTACGGTTTACCAAAAATTCATAAGGAAGATGTCCCTTGCCGTCCGATAATCTCTTTAATAAACAGTCCGAAATACTTTTTAGCTAAAACTATATACAAAGAAATTAAGTTTTCCGTTAAACCACCAAAATCTCACATCAACAATAGCTTTGAACTAAAACAAAAACTTAACGCTGTTATTGTTCCAAATGATTACATTTTCTGTACATTTGTTCTGTTTTGGTACAAGTGTTAAGTCCGGAAATAAGTGGAAATAAGTAGTAATTAGTTTTATGTAAGTTTATTATATAAAATACAATAATTTATTACCAATACAATCTGCTGGCTTCTGGTAGGTCGATGTGTTGTAATTTCAATTACAATTCTTTTTATAACGCTTGCTTTTATAAATTTACTATAAATAACTTATAAGATCTGCTTACTAGACGAGTAAGGCTTACGATTACAATTTGAATAACTTATAAAATCTGCTTACTAGATGTGTAAGGCTTACGGTTTCAACTTCTCGATGTCGTAGAGGTACACGGAGTTCGCCAGGTTTCTTGTACGCTGTGACTGACTTGCGTGATGCATTTCGCAGTTTTATTATGCGGTTTAATTGGGTTATAGATGATAAATTGAGATCATCTTTATTAAGAAATTTTCGGTTGCGGCTTATACGCGTAGCATTTAAGTGGTAGCATTGTGAAATGCTGATTTGTTAAAAATTTGCACGCCACTGTCTTCTGGAGGTCGATGGCTCTCTACGTCACACGGTCTACGGTACGATGCCTGAGCGAAATGCTGCGTTGCATTCTCGCGTTTATATGTCAGGAAATATCTGATGTGAATAAACTTTCAGAATCAAATTCTAAATCTATAATACGTCTCCGGACGTAACACCTCCCCCCTTAGACTGTTGAATGTCATAGAGATTCAACAATGTTATTATGCATCAGAGATTTCCCGTTACAAAAATTTATTGATAAGTAAATGATAAAATATAATAATACGGGTTGTGAATGATAATAATTATAGTAAAAATAATAATAATAATAAAAATAATGATAATAATAATAATAATAATAATAATGATAATAATAATAATAACAATAATAATGATAATAATAATAATAATAACGATAACAATAATATTCGTCAGTTCTACTTTGATTTAGTGGTTATCAGATTTAAGTTTCAAATGACCCTTTCAGCATTTTTGAGGTTGTCTGGTCGAACGTTGATTTGACCTATTAATTTTTCTTCCTGATCCTCCTATCTCGGTTCTTATGGGGATTTTGATGTCGGGATGCAAGTTCTCGATTTTAGCCTTTCCCTATCTGCTGGCATTGGTACTAGTGTTTTCGGGCTTAGTCGTCATTTAACTTGATTATACGAGGTCGGTGACTCGATGTCGCACGAACGAAGTGCTGCGTATACATTATTCTGTGTCTTGAAAAATCACTGATTTACGTTTTATTTAATGAATGTTTAAATGATACGTCTCCGGACGTAACACCTCCCCCCTTAGACTGTTGAATGTCGTAGAAATTCAACAAGTGAAGTAATTGAATGATCAATTTGAGTTATTAGTAATTTTTTTCGTTACAAAAGATTTAATAATAATAATAATAATAATAATAATAATAATAATATAAAATTAATAATTTTAAATAAATTTTTGAATCGTCTATATATTTTAAAATAAATTAATTATTTTCTTCCTAATACTAGTTTTGCACTTAACCTACTGATTTATTTTGTACCGATTTTTCTAACGTTCAAATTTCAAAGAATTCCTATAGAGATATATATATATATATATATAGATTTCGATAATTTAATTATTTCGTTATCGGTAATATGTAATAACTTTTTGTTTTGCTGTATTTACATAAAATAGTCATTCGTTAATTAAGCTTAGAAATAATGTGCTTATTAAATAATTTTTTTTTCTTTTTTTTAGTAAATAAACGATGAGAAATATATAGGGAATGATTCAAGTGATCATTCACTTCCCTCCCTGCTTAGATATTTGGCAAGGGATATGTTTTTTCTTTCCTCTCTTTGTTTAAGTAGAATAACATTAAAGGGCTTTTGATGTTATCATAACAAAATTATTTTAACAATCGTATTATAATTATTTCCAAAAGAAAAATACAATTATATATGGTGTAGGTTTTTTTCGTAAAAAGGAAGTGAATAATTGAAATGATATTGATAAATTTTGACTTGTTATTGCTTTTATGCATCATTGTATTTTACCTTTGTTTGAAAACTTTCAGTCATTTCAAAAGTTCATTTTAGAACTTGAACTTTTGTTTCGGCATAGGTAGCATTCACATATCTGCTTTAAAGAATACGCAATCTGTTAGAGTAGAAAAATGTTTTACATACTCAATACAGTGCAGAATAGTGTATCTTATATAGGATGATCATGTTAGTATATGACAGAACTGATCATTCCAAATACATATATTCTATTTAATCTTAGCAATGTGAACGTAGCTCCTTTTTTTTTTTTTTTTTTTTTTTTTTTTGTAGGTAAATACAGTTTAATTTTGCATAAAATTAGTCAAATTATTATTATCTTTTTTTTTTTATCATACGTTAAAAGGTTTAGGAATGGGTTCTACTTCTTTTCCTTTTGGATTAGTTCTATACTTTGTTATTCAAAGATAAAATCATAAGCTATTAAATTGATCATAAGTTAATTCGTCCCTGTAATGTTTTCTACTTTGTGATTAAATAATTACTTTATATATTTTTATTATTTAATAACACATCATTTTCACATGTCAAATTTTTTTGATTGTTTGATTGTTATAAGATCAAAGTTACTTTGTATTAATATCTAATCGCAATATTTATGTATTATTTCTAAAATTTCATTATTCAAGTATATCTTATTTCAATCGCATTTTTCTAAAATTATTAGCTTTCTTAGGGAATATAGTTGCTTTTCATAAAATACTGACAAGTTGATACGAACAATTGTAGACAAACAAATAAGTGGTTATAATTTTAAATTGTATATTTGGTAAAATCTGGATCACCTTAGGGTTATATATTAGTTGACCAAGAAGTAGGATGGTTTTGCTTCAAATGGAAAAGTTCAGCTGCAATTATAATTCTCCATTCCTGTATTAAATTTGGAAAAATAAGAAGAGATTATGATAGATGTTAATATTGAGTATGTTGTCCACATCCTAAAACAAAAATGTTATGTTATTATTTGTTATAATATTGCTTTGCTTGTTTTTCATAATTAGTTAAGATATTATTTTGTTCATTTTAATAGCGTTGAAAATTCTTATTATGCTGATCGTTTTGAAATTTATTCATATTTGGTTCTTTAATAGGCCATGTTTTGTCTCCCTTTTTAAACCTTTTTCTGATAGCAAATTTATTGTAGTAACCTTTAGATTTTAATTTTAGTTTTGTAATTTTTGATAATTCTTTTAAATATTTTTTATAATTAGATATCCATTTTAGTTTTCTGACGTTTTTATTAGATTTTACTTTGATAGGATAGTTAAAAAATAACTGCAATTGGTGTACTTTATTACGATTTGTATTTAGATTGATTATTACGTTATGATCTTGATTACCCAAAGTTTCTTTTAGTTGATTTTTATTGTCAAGCTGTTCTTGGTGTTCTTGATTATCAAATATTTTTAGATGACTTTTATTCTCTAAATGTTTTTTAGTTTTTGATTATCAAACATATCTTTTGGTTGATTTTCATTTTCGAAAACTACTTTACTATTATTTAATAAGTTCTTTAGATTTTTTGTATCATTTAATAAAGACTCTTCTGAATGTATTGATGCTATATTCTCTTTTAACGAATTTTCAAGCGAGTTTTGTTGGAATTTCGTTTCCATTTGATCATCTTCGGAAAATGATTCAGCTAAAGCAAAAGTTATGTCTAAAATGACTTTAAGATCATCATAAAAAGTTACTGTTTCCAACGAATTATTACCTTCTTTATTATTTTCATTCGAAATTTCATTCTTTTGGTTATTTATATTGGATTCATTAAAATGAATTACATTAATTTCATCACAATCCTCATGAGTTTTTAAATTAGATTCGTTGAAATTCATTTCTTCATTAGTCTCATAATTTTTTACAGTAGATTCAATAGAATCAATTAAATTTGTTTCCATAATTTCTTCAATTTCATGATTATTTTTGAAAATTTCGTTAAAGTCTATAAAATTAATTTCATTAGTATTTCCATGATTTTTTATAATCATATTATTATCTTTTGGTTCATCAGTGATTTCATGTATTTTTATAAAAGGTACGATAATTAAATTGATTTCTTTATCATCATTAATTATTGTAGATTCCTCTATGATATTAGTTTCCTGTTTAATTTTATTTACTTTATTTTCTGTAATTAGTTCATTACCATTATACCTTTCAATATTCGTTGTATTAACTTTGTTTTTCTGAATTTTTGATTCGTTAATTGTTTCTTTCGTAACATTATGGTATGATTCATCAGTATTAATACTTGGATATTGTTTGATTTCCTCACATTCTTCAGTAGTATGATCTGGATTTTTACAAAGATCACAATGATTTCCCATTGCATTATATTGCATCATAAGATTTTTAAGTTTTCTGCAGTTGTCGATGTCATGTCCAATTCTTTTGCAATAATCACATTGAATTCTTTTCCTATTTACTGTATTGGGTTGTTGATTATTAAAAATCGTGTTTCTTGGCTTGTAATTTTGTTCTTGAGTTTTGTTAATGAATCGGTTATAATTTCTTGTAGTATTTGGTAATTGATGAATTTCTTTATTTTCTAAAATTTTGTAGTTTGTGCTATTTTGAGAATGAGCATTTCTTTCTGGGCAATACTTTGCTGTATGTCCGATTCTGTTGCAAATTTGACAAATTATTCTATTTCTTAAAATCGCACGCTTGCAATCTGATGAATCGTGGTCTTCTTCCTTACATAACGCGCACCACATTATTTTTTCGTTTATAGGGCAGTATTTTATCCAGTGCCCGAGTTTATTGCATTTCATACATACTGCTGACAGACAGTCTTTAGTTGAGTGACCCGTGCTTCCGCAATACTCACAATCAAGTTCATATTTCTTTATAACAGGGCATTGAGTAGCTGCATGTCCTATCATTTGACAGTATTGGCAATAATCTTCATTTGTTTGGTTAAATGTACACTTCTCTACAGAATGTCCTCTGTGATTACAGAGTTTACAAAAAAGTTCTATTTTATTTTTAGCATTCTTGCAAAAATAAGATATATGATCTTTACTTTTACAATAAACACAAACTGCATTAGAGCAAAACAATGCTTCGTGATATTGATCTCGGCAAATTTGACAATGAAATACTTTAGTATAATAATGGTTTTGTTGTTTAAAATTATAAAATGTATTAGCTTGATTATTCATCATGGTTTTTTCATTTTATTAAATGTTCGTAATTATTATTGTAGTTTATTTTTTAATTTATCTTTTATTTTGTTTATTATTGTCTTACTTTCATTTTCTCGTTTGAGTATTGTTTATTTTTATATTATCATATTTAAATATTTTTCATTTTCTTATTTTATTATATTCCCTTTTGCAATGTAATATTTTATTGTAATTTTTTTTTGTATGATTCTTCATTATAATATTCTTACTTTTATTGTAATACTTTTCGTTTGTTTAGTTATTTTTTATTATTATTTTGATTTCCTTATTTTGATAAAAAATGACTTGATTATTTTATACACTGATTATATCTCTCATATGTTTTCTATTTTGTATTGTGTAAATTCTCTATTATTTATTTCCCTTTATTTATTTCTCTTCATTCATTTCTTATGTTTTGTTCTTTATTCTTTTTATTTATGTATCAGTATACTTAATATTTATTTTTAAATATCTTTTATTATTAGTTCAACTATATATTTTTTTGTGTATTATTTATTTGGCAATTTATTTATTTATTTGCCAATTTTATATCTCTATTCTTAATGTTTTTCGTGTAATTTGATTTCTGATATTCTTATTTCTTGTTTATGTATAATATTTATCCATTCAATGATCATTATTTTGTATTATTATTTCATTTTTCTCCTTCGTGTTGGATTTGTTTTATTTATTTCAATTTCTTTTTATTTATTTATTCATTTGTTTATTTTTTTTTTCACTAATATTTTAGTTATTTGTTTTTACTGATATTATTTAATTATTTGTTTCTTAATGTTTCCCTATATGAATTTTTCACTTTAAATTTCTTGTTTGTTAAATATATTTGCGTGATGCTATTTACTTATATATTTTGATTTATTTTGATTTTATCTTTATGTGAAATCTTTTTTTTTTTTTTTTATATTCGTTTACGTTATTTGTATTTGGGTTATCCTTTCTTCTTTCCCTATTTCTATAACATCGTCTATTTTCCCTTTTTTTTTTTTTTTTTATTTATCTGTTAATATGTTAGTAATCTGGACGAGCCGTACACGTTCATCTTCAGAAGTTTAAACGATCATGCTACAATGATCCTCTTAACTTCTTACTGCAAAACGAGAAGCTCGGAAGCAGTTAGTAGTGATATTTTTAGTAATTTTCAAATACTACTCGTTTCCTCTCATTCCAGTCTTATTTTTTCATATAAATCTAGTGAACTTACGTTCGATTCGTACCGGAACCACTGTTACGTTCCGAAAAATAGTTATTTTTATTCTTTTATTTTAAACAGTCTAGTGAACTAATGTTCGATTCGTACCGGAACCACTGTTACGTTCCGAAAAATAGTTATTTTTATTCTTTAATTTGAAATAGTCTAGTGAACGATTGTTCGACCGGTACCGGAACCACTGTTAAGTCCGGAAATAAGTGGAAATAAGTAGTAATTAGTTTTATGTAAGTTTATTATATAAAATACAATAATTTATTACCAATACAATCTGCTGGCTTCTGGTAGGTCGATGTGTTGTAATTTCAATTACAATTCTTTTTATAACGCTTGCTTTTATAAATTTACTATAAATAACTTATAAGATCTGCTTACTAGACGAGTAAGGCTTACGATTACAATTTGAATAACTTATAAAATCTGCTTACTAGATGTGTAAGGCTTACGGTTTCAACTTCTCGATGTCGTAGAGGTACACGGAGTTCGCCAGGTTTCTTGTACGCTGTGACTGACTTGCGTGATGCATTTCGCAGTTTTATTATGCGGTTTAATTGGGTTATAGATGATAAATTGAGATCATCTTTATTAAGAAATTTTCGGTTGCGGCTTATACGCGTAGCATTTAAGTGGTAGCATTGTGAAATGCTGATTTGTTAAAAATTTGCACGCCACTGTCTTCTGGAGGTCGATGGCTCTCTACGTCACACGGTCTACGGTACGATGCCTGAGCGAAATGCTGCGTTGCATTCTCGCGTTTATATGTCAGGAAATATCTGATGTGAATAAACTTTCAGAATCAAATTCTAAATCTATAATACGTCTCCGGACGTAACATCATTAGACGTTACGTCCTTATTTACAAATATACCTCTTCAATTAGTTTTAGACAGCTTAGATAAAAGATTCGTTTCGATTCACAATAAATGTAAAATTCCATTTGCTGAAATGGTGGAGTGTACCAAATTATTATTTTCCAACACTTTTTTCTCGTTCAATAAGAACTACTACCGACAGATAGAGGGGACCACGATGCACAGTGGGCTATAAAATGCAAAAAAGTATCAAAATTCTCGATACACTAGAAAAATGAATATTTCTTGATTATTTTTGTGCAAATCGACAGTTTCAAACATTATCTTTAATATTTTTTTGATCGTTTACAGGATTATTTCATTTTACTGTAACTGTGGAATGCGTACAAGCTGAAACAATTGAAGAATCATTATTTTCGCTTTTAAAATTCGAGCTTTACTCGAAAAGTGGATAAATAATTTTTTTTTGCGTGAATAAAAGTTTGGGACATTACATGGGACAGGTGCGAATAATAAATAATAATAAATAATAAATAAATATCCATATTTATTTAATTTTTAACACACTCGCACACACACGCACACACACACGCACACACACACTTAGACACACACACACACACACTTAGACACACACACACACTTAGACACACACACACACACACACACACACACACACACACACACACACACACACACACACACACACACACACACACACACACACACACACACACACACACACAGACACGCACGCATTAATGTATATATGTATATTTTATTTTATTTATTTATTTATTATATAATAAAAAGGAATTTTTTATGTGTATTAAAATCGGCCAGAAAAATATTCTTACGCAACCTGTAAAAAAATATTTTTCTTAATAGGCTATATTATTATAATTTCATAATGATTCGATAAAAATAATAGTTTAATAATGTCAAAATTCTAATTGAATAATGTTATTCACATTCTGTAAACGTTAAAATATTTTATACAATGATTTTGAATGATCATAAATATTTTGGTTGGATTCCAACCGTTTACGTCTAGGCTTTTGTGTGACATTTGCCTATTTTATTATTATTATTATTATTATTTAATATTATTTATTATTTATTCGAGTAAAGCTCGAGCAGTTTCAGTAAAATGAAATAATCCTGTAAACGATCAAAAAAATATTAAAGATAATGTTTGAAACTATCGATTTGCGCAAAAATAATCAAGAAATATTCATTTTTCTAGTGTATCGAGAATTTTGATACTTTTTTGCATTTTATAGCCCACTGTGCGATGGGCTCGCCCATCTCTCCTCTATTTGCGAACATGGCAAAGGATGACTTAGAAACGAATTGTTTAAGTACTTTAAAAGAAAAACATAATGTCAATCCGTTATTTTATTTCCGCTATGTCGATGACACTATAATGTGCATCAACAAAAAACACATTGATTTAGTAGTTAAAACTTTTAACTCTTATAACAATAGGTTACAATTCACGTATGAAATAGAACAAGGGAAAAAAATAAACTTCTTAGATATGACACTAATACGACATAATAATACTATCATTACTGACTGGTTTAATAAACCGACTTCTTCAGGGAGATTAATCAATTTCCTTTCTAATCATCCAATAAGACAGAAAATGAACATTGTATATAACCTAGTCGATAGGGCAATTTCTTTATCTCACAAACAATTTCATAAAAAAAATTTGGATTCTGTATTCCGCATGCTTCAAAATAATAACTTTCCTCGAAATTTCATTAACCGCTTTGTACACATTCGACTACAAAATATCAAGGACAAAGGTTGTCAGAAAAATAAAATTAAACACAATAGAGTTACTCCGCTTATCACGTTACCGTTTAATGATCAATTTAATAAAATATCATCTATTTTAAAATCATTCAATTTCAGAATTTTACCTGTAACTAAGAAAACCTTTAGTTCCATAATAAAATAAGGGAAAGATATAACAGAGAAGTTGGATCGGACTAATGTCGTATACAAATTTTTATGTAAATCATGTCCGGCGTCATATGTGGCAGAAACCAAACGTACATTAAAAACAAGAATCAAAGAACACCAAAATAACAATAACCCTGATGCAGTTGTATTCCAACACATGAGTTAACTGTTAAGTCTTGAATGTCGAGGAATCTACTCTTATATGTGTATTGAAATTTGTATGGTTTATCTTCAAATTATATTTGAATGATATATATATATATATTATATTTTGAGAGTCGCTGTATTTATTAAGCGGTTAATTTGGGTTAAAGATGATTTTGACGCTGAGTCAAAATCATCTTTTTAAACAAATTTAGTAAACATTTAAATATCATCATTTCGATTTCACATTTAGAAGTGCTGATTCTAAATAAAGTTGCGATGAGCGGTTGGTTTCACAAGGTCAGTGGCTCGCTACGTCACGCTGGCTGTTGCGTAGCCGAAATTGCTGTACTTTTAAAATTCGCACTCGCATCGGTTTGTGGGTCAAAAGAAATGAATATTGGAATTTAATAACGTCACAGACATATCAGTTTATAATTTGTCTTGCTCCATAGTGATGCCGCTTGCATTGGAATGCAACGTTGTTAAAATTCGCACATACGACATTTGTATGTCAGAAAATTACTGGTGATAAACATGCATTTTTAAATTGAATTTAGAGATACGTCACAGACGTAAAATCTCCCCCCTTAGATTGTTGAATATCGTAGTGATTCAACAAGTATAATAATAGTTAGCCATCAGTAATTTTCTGTTACAATAATTTCAAATTACAATTATAAGATGGAAAGTTAACTATAAATACAACAACGTCTTTCATAAAATGTTTTGAGAAATTTTTAAATAATTTCAATATGGTTCGTTTAAAATTGTGGTTCATTTCGTACAAGAATGTTTACAATTTCCCTGTGTTGCAATTTTTTCCTCTATGCTAGTTGATACGTGGGTATCAATAAATTTGCAATCACATAATTTTGTGGATCAAGAAATTACTGATGAGAAAATGAATATCAAATGTAATTTATAGGATACGTTACGGACGTAACACCTCCCCCCTTAGACTGTTGAATATCGTAGAGATTCAACAATTATAGGAATAGTTGAACCATCAGTAATTTCTTGTTACAAAAGGTTCAATAATACTAACAATTCAAATAATAAAAACAATAATAAAAATTCATATCATTAAATCCATAATAAAAATTTATATATATATAAACAATAACAAAAACAATAATAAAAATTCAATAAATTTAAACAAAATTCCGTATCGTCTATACATTTCTATAAAGTAAATCATATTTTGTTCCTAACACTAGACTACACTTGACCTACGGTTTTACTTTATATTGCATGTTGAATGCCGATTTTTTCTAGCGTTCAAATGGCGGTGCGGATTACTATAGAATAAACGGGTATTCTTACTTCGTTATGTGATAATTCAGCACATAATGTATTATTATTTATGATTTAATATCATTCACTTTTAAGAAAACACTTTTACAATAAATTCTTAATTAAATTATAAATAAATTACAAAAACCTTCGGTGTAAAAATAACATGAATTAATAAAACGTTACGTAATAAATATAGCATACGTTATGCATTAGAATTTGTATAGGAACATATATCTTGATATTAATTAAATTATTTTATTATCGTTAATGTGTAATAATTTTGTTGTTTTGCTGTATTTACAAAAAAAATAGAATCATTGATTAAGTTTAGAAATAATGTGCGTATTAAATAATTTTGTAGAAAATAAAATGTGAGGAGAAATATATAGGGAATGATTCAAGTGATCATTCACTGCCCACCCTGCTGAGATATTTGGCAAAAGATATATTATTTTTTCCTCTTTGTTTAAGTAAAATAACATTAAAGGGTTTTTTATATTATCATTATAAAAAAAATACTTTTCAACCGTATACTGAGAAAAATTATAATTATTTCCAAAAGAAAAATTTAATTATATTGGTAAGTATTTTTGATAAAAAGGAAGGTTAGTAGGACGGAGTGATTTTTGCTAATTTTGACTTGTTATTGCTCTTATGCATCATTGTATTGCCTTTTTTTCTTGGAAATTTTCAGCCATTTCAATGTTCATTTTAGAACTCAAGATTTTTTTCCTGGCATGAGCAATATTCACATATTTGCATTATAGAGTACGCAGTGCGTTAGAGTAGATATTTGTTTTACTCAATACAGTGCCGAATAGTGTATCTTGTAGGATGATCATGTCAGTATATGATGAAACTGATCACTTCCAATACATTATATTCGCTTTAATCTTAGCAATGTGAGTATAGCTACCTGATTTCTTTCTTTTGTTCTTATAAGTGCGAACGATTTTTCTGAAGGCAAATACAGCTTAATTTTGCATAAAATTACAGTCAAATTATTTTTATCTATGTTTGTTAGGGTTGCAAGGTTTAGGAATAGTTTTATTTTCTTTTACCTTTGGATTAGCTCTATAATTTCTTATTCAAAGCTATAAATAGAATAATAAGTTATTAAATTGATCCCTGAAATGTTTTCTACTTTCTGACTAAATAATTAATTAAATATTTCTATCATTTAATAACACATAATTTTTACAAATAAAACTTTTGCTTGTTTCATTAGCATCCAAAAACTAAGGTATTTTAATATGTAATCGCAATATTTTTGTTTGTTGTTGTTAAAAAAGAAAAGAACAATGTATATTTTTTTTAATTGTCAACGATGTTATTGTTAGTCGTAGCATTACTTCTAAAATCTTTCATGTGTGAATATTTTTACTGTCTTCGTAAAAATTTCTTAGAATTTCATTATTCAAACTTATATTATTCCGATCGCATTTTTATAAAGTTATTAACTTTCTTAGGAAATATAGTTGCTTTTCACAACATTCTGACAAGTTGATACGAACAATTGTAGACAAACGGATAAGTGATTATAATTTTAAATTGTATATTTGGTAAAATCTGGATCACCTGAGGGTTAGTTGACCAGGAAGTAGGATGGTTTTGCTTCAAATGGAAAAGTTCAGCTGCAATTATAATTCTCTATTCCTGTATTAAATTTGGAAAAATAAGAAGAGATTATGATAGATGTTAATATTGAGTATGTTGTCCATATCCTAAAACAAAAATGTTATGTTATTATTTTTTATTATTAACAAGGCTTAATTTATTTGTATGGACTGTTTTTGCCTTTCCATTATAGTCTATGACAACATTATCATTTTCATTTACTTTAATAATGTCAAAAGGGCCATGATAATGATCTTTTTCAAGTTTCCCTGGTTTAGGTTCTTTGATCAACCATACTTTATCTCCCATTTTAAATTCTCTTGGGTTAATAAATCTGTCATAGTATATCTTTGATTTTTCTTTTGACATTATTAATTTTTGTTTTGCTATTAAGGCAATTTCTCTCATATTATTAATCAGTTTTTCTAAATATCCATTATAGGTCGGTAATAATTCTGATTTTTTTACTGGTTCGCTAGACGGAATTCTAGCAGGACAGGCAAAAACTAGTTCATATGGTGTGAATTGATGGCTAGTATGTACACTAGTATTATAATGAAATTGTGCAAAATCCAATACTTCATCCCATTCATATTTCTTTGTAGAAAAATTTTTTGAATATTCACACAACGGGTGGTGTTCTCTTTCTAATGAACCATTAGATTGCGGCGAGAAAGCTGTAGTTTCAATTTTATCAAATTTAAACCTTTTAGCTATCTGTTTCATTATTTTACTCGTGAAATTTGCCCCTCTATCGGTTAGTACTATCTTTGGACATCCAAATATACATATAAATTTTTTTATAAAAGCATCTGAAACCGATTCTGTTGTTTGATCTTTCAAACATACTAAAATTACAAATTTTGATAATTGATCTTGTATAGATAAAATATATTTATTATTATTTTTAGTAATGTTAAATGGTCCTACAATATCCATTGCGATTTTATCGAATGTTTTCTCCGGTGTATCTGTGATAATCATTGGTTGTTTAGTCTTTTTCCGCTTTAATTTATTTCTTTGACAATCTTCGCATTTTTTTATTCTGTTTTGGATGTCTGATTTTAAGTTTTCCCAAAAATATTTTTCCATAAGTCTATTGTATGTTCTATTTACACCTGAATGTCTTCCTATCATAGAGGAGTGATACATGTTAAAAATGTTATCCCTGTCTTCAATTTTTACATATTCAATATTATTTAAACATATTATTACCTTTATATTTGTATTGCTAAATATTTCTTTTAATATTTCCTCTATTTCTAACCAACTTCTATTTAAAATTTCTATATCCCTAGAAATACTATAAATACATATATTCTTAGTAACTAATAATTCTTTTAATTGATTAAATAATTTCGCTAAATTTTCTTTTATTAATTTACATGATACGGACGTATCTATGTATAACATAAATAGTTTTTTATTCTCTATATTTATTATATCTATATTATCTTTTGTAAGTGATAGTTTTGGTTTTATGTTTTTGCTTTTGATTAATAATTCAGTATTTTTATCTAATGATGTTCCTTTTAAATTTATTAAATGAACAATGTTATCGTTTCTAAATTGTATAGAATTTTTAGAATAAATGATATTATTAATTTCCGGTATATTTTCTTTGTTTTCCTCAAATTTCTCTTCTTTTCTACCCGTAGTCATTTTTTTGTCATTTTTCCTAGGTCTGCCCCTTTTTCCTTTAATTTGCTGTCTATCTTCATTCATTACTTTGATTTTGTCATCGTTACTAAGAATTCTAGGTTGTTCGTTATTTTTATTTAATATTTTCTTATTTTGTGCTCTGGTAATAACAAATATCTTTACTGGATTCCTAGATAGATCATCTGCATTTGCGTTCGGTTTTCCTGGTTTGTATACGATATCAAATTCATAATCTGATAGTTTTAGTCTCCATTTTTGGACTCTTGTATTAATATCAGCTGATCTTAACCATAACAGCGGTTTGTGATCAGTAACTATTGTGAATTTGTTTCCATATGTGGGAGCGTCCAGCAGAAACGGGCCACGGAGCGCGCGCGGTGCCTTTTTTCGCGTAAAAGGCGCTCTGTTTAACTCGCTCATAATCGTATGCTGCGTCTTTGAAATAAAAACCAAGGACCTATATCGATAGATTTTTTTCTGCTCTTTCCAATTGCGCCATTGTCTTTATTGCGAAACGCGTTCTTCCGGACGAAAACTCGAGTTGAATATTGAAAGCCATTTTTCTCAAAGTATATCATGTTTTTTTTCAAAATAAACTACACCATTGGAAAGTACAACTCTTAAGCTTCAAAACCCTATCTTGGAGAAGTTGGAGAAATAAAGGGTTTAAAAGTAACAACATGAAAAAGACAGCGCCGAGGGTCCGCGCGAGCCCCTCGCGCCCGTGCGTACGGCACGTATAAGTGCACGCTCCATTCAATTCGCTAATAATCGTGTACCAAGTCTCTGAAAAAAGAACTAAGGACATATATCGATAGATTTTTTCCTGCTCTTTCCAATGGTGCTATTACTTTTATTCCGAAATGCTTCCTTCTAGTTGAAAATTCCATTTGAATGTTTAAACTCTATTTTTTCAATAAAATATCAGTCTTTTCTTCAAAATGAATTATATTATCTAGCGGGCACTTCGGGTACTAATCCCGAACAGAAACATTTCGGAATAAAAATAATAGCACCATTGGAATGAGCAGGAAAAAATCTATTGACATATGTCCTTAGTTCTTTTTTCAGAGACTTGGTACACGATTATTAGTGAATTGAATAGAGCGTGCACTTAAACGTGCCGTACGCACGGGCGCGAGGGACTCGCGCGAATCCTCGGCGCTGTCTTTTTCATGTTGTTACTTTTAAACCCTTTATTTCTCCAACTTCTCCAAGATAGAATTTTGAAGCTTAAGAGTTGTACTTTCCAATGGTGTAGTTTATTTTGAAAAAAACATGATATACTTTCAGAAAAATGGCTTTCAATATTCAACTCGAGTTTTCGTCCGGAAGAAAGCGTTTCGTAATAAAAACAATGGCACCATTGGAAAGAGCAGGAAAAAATCTATCGATATAGGTCCTTGTTTTTTTTTTCAAAGACGCAGCATACGATTATGAACGAGTTAAACAGAGCGCCTTTTACGCGAAAAAAGGCACCGCGCGCGCTCGGTGGCCCGTTTCTGCTGGACGCTCCCATATGTAATTTTTAAACGTTTTTATGGCAAACATTATTGCCAATGCTTCTTTTTCATAGGTGTGATATTTAGTTTCCGCTTTATGTAGACTTTGTGATGCGTAAGCTATCGCTGGGTCTTTGCCAATTTTTCCTTGCGACAAAACTGCACCTAAAGCAGAATTCGAAGCATCTGTTGTAATAATGAATGGTTCATCAAAACGTGGATATTTTAAGATTGGTGCTGTGCATAATAATTCTTTAATTTCCTCGAAGGCTTTTTGTTGGTCTTTTTCCCAATGAAACTTCACGTCTTTTTCTAGCAATATATTTAAGGGTTTTGTTACTTTTGCGTAATTTTTTATAAATCTTCTATAGTAACCTGAAAGCCCTAGAAACTCTCTAATATTTTTAACATTTTTCGGTGTAGGAAATTTCTTAACTGCTTCTATTTTCTTTGGATCAGGTTTTATTCCGTGTTCACTAATAATGTGACCTAAATAACATACTTCTTTTTTAAAAAATTCACATTTTTCTGGTTCTAATGTTAAATTCGCTTCTCGTAATTTTTGTGCAACTGTATTGAATCTTTCGTTGGCTTCTGTCATAGTTTCGCCAAAAATAATTATATCGTCGATGAATACGAAGCATATCTTACCGATTAAATCGCCTAAGACTGTATTTAAACCTCTTTGAAATGTATGCGGTGAGTTTCTTAATCCGAAAGGTAATACTCGAAATTCAAAACGTCCCGATGGGTTGATGCTAAATGCAGTTTTGTGTATATCACTTGGTTTCATAGGAATTTCGTGAAATCCCGACTTTAAATCTATAACGTGATAAAACTTAGTTTTTCCCAATTGATCGAATATTTCTGTAATGTTTGGGAGTAAATATGGATCTGGAATTGTCTTTTCGTTTAGTTTTCTGTAATCTATTACTAAACGCCATCGTTTTTTTCCGTCTGCTAACTGTTTTTTTGCTACAATCCATGCTGGAGCGTTAAAAGCATTTTTTGAGTTTCGAAATAGGTCATTTGTTATTAATTTTTGAGTTTCCTCTATCGCGATTTCTTTTAATTTATGAGGTAAAGGAAATTGCTTTACGCATACGGGTTTATCATCTGTTATATTTATTTCATGTTGTTCTACATTACATGATCCTAAACTGTCTCCCTCTAGCCAAAATATATCCTTATTTTCCAATACTAGATCCTTAATCATTGTTTTACTATTTTCAGGCAAGTTTTCGTAACATATTTTTTCTAATAATCTTTCTTCTCTATTATATTCTTTAAAACCTTGTACTGACTCATTTTTTCCTATAAAATTTATTGATCCCAAATTTAAAATTTCATTTTCATCTATGTTAAAGTCTTCTATTATCTGAAAACCTTGAGGTAAATTGTCTATTTCATAAGATATAAAGCTATATTCTTTTTCATTTCCATAGAGTTTATTATAATCTTCTACATCTACTTCAATCTTTTTATTCATTATTGTCAAAAATTGTTTATAATCTGTTGATTCGATTTCCTCAAAATCGATTGCTTGGTCATTATTTTCGAAAGCAATATTAATATTATTTATTAATGACTTAATATTATTTTCGTCATTTTCCAAAATTTCCTCATAATGTAAATCATTTATATTTTCTGGTAGAATTTCATTTAACATTTTTTTTTGTAAATCCTTTCCTTCTGCCTTTAATATTGGAATCGTATTTAAAATTTTCATAACGTCATCATATAATGTTATTTCTGAATTTATATTTACTTCATTTATATTGATTAACTCAGGTTCATAAGATATTAAACAAGATGATTTCTCCCTTTCATCCTCAATTTGAAAATTTTCAGTTTTTTCGTTTATTTGTATTACTTGTTCACAATCCCTATGAATTACAGGTGTTGAATTTTGTTTTTCATTCGTATCTTCCAACATTTTCTTTAAAAATTCCTTTTGTTCTATTGTTACTCTTGATTTGATTTCTTTATCCGTTTTTTGTAGGTTTTCAGTTACTATATTAAGATTATGATTTAGTTTATGGGCTGGTTTTAGCTTGATTTTATTATTATTTATTTGTAAATAACCCTCGTCTAGTCTTAATATTTGTTCAGTAAGAATTTTAATTCCTAAAATTCCGTCGTAGGGTAGACAAAAATCTTCTGGTGTAACATGAAAATCAATATTTAGTCCATTGATTTTCATTTTTATTACTCCTAATGTCTCAATAGTTTTATCTGTGATACCGGATAAACGAATTTTTCTATTTTCCAAAATTATGTTAGAAGGTATTTGATTTCCTTTGATAATATTTAATTGAGCTCCGCTATCTACGAGTAAATTACATATTTTATTTGTATAATGATTCTCTATTTCGATATACTGAAGTGAGTTTTCCAACTTCAGAAAATACATTGCAATCTTGGTCGCCATTATTCTTTCTTATATTTTTTCCTTTTAACACTATTTATTTCGGGTTCGTTAAAATTGATTTTGTTAACATTTTTGCCTTCCAATTTGTCAGCTTCCTGATTTTCCTTCATATTTTCATTAATATCGCTAAAATTCTTTGTAATTAATAAATCGATGTCCGTATCTTTCCCTTTGTTGCGATTTATGTTTGTAATATTATCGCCATTAAATGTACTTATTTTAATATCTGCGTTATTTTCGAGTGGTTTTTTGTTAACCCTTCTAGTCCACTCATTTCCAAAAGAATTTGTTAGTTTTCCGAGGTTTGTTGATTAAGTACTGATCGCGACGCACATTCCTCAGTTGTGTGATTCGTGTTTTTACAAATCTTACAAAATTTATCTAATTTATTTTGTAGCATCTTGATTTCATGGCAATTGTTTATTTGATGTCCATTTTTATTGCAAAAAGAGCATTTAATTTGTGCTGTCAAATTTTTTAATTTTCTACAATCTTCCAATGTATGCCCGGTGAAATTACAATATTCGCATTTTATACTTTGTGTATTAAAGTTACCCCGATAATTACTGTTTGAATTCCTTGAAAAATGATTGCTGTTCTGGTTATTTGTTCGGAAAAATCCATTCCTATTTTTATCTTGATGTTCATAGGGATTTATTTAAGGCATTGTAATTGTTACTTGGGAATGTACCTTGTTGGTTATTGCTTATTTTTCTACAAGTTTTTGCTGAATGCCCCGGCATCTCGCAAAATTGACGAACTTCTTTATTCTGAGTTTTGTTGTCTATTTTGCATTGTTGAGGTGTGGTAACATTAATAAGGAGAGACACTTTTACATATATAAAGAATGACTGGTTTATTCAGTTTCAGTATAAAAGTAATCCGAGCGCTTCATAGCGACTCGCGCAAGGTGCTTTCCGCTCAGCGTGCGGCAGTAGAGAGAGTGTGAGCAGCGTATCGTTCGCTGCTCCTCGACTTAGATGCTTGCTCACGCACACACTAGGAAGGGGAGAGGTACATGTTTACACTGCGCGCTCTCGATACAGTCGCGCATTCACACATACCTATTGTATATATATTCATGCGTACAATATAGATGTATACTATTTTCAACACACCTCCTTACATATATATTGTACACCTTTTAATTTATTACATTATGTTCAATAATTTTCTGAACTTTTCAAACTTATCTTTACATAACGCTTTTGTAAAGATATCCGCAACATTATCATTCGAGTCGATTTTCATTATTACAATTTCTTTTTCTTTCACGCTTTCATGAACATAGTGATAATGTATTTCTATGTGCTTCGAGTTCTTAGTAAAGTTTCCATAATTCGCTATATTTATCGCGCCTGTGTTATCCTCAAATATCTTTACAGGATCAATCAATTTCACATTAAAGTTTTTCATTAACTCTATTATAAACTTTACTTCACTAACTGCCTCAGATAAGGCTACATATTCTGCATAAGTTGAAGCCTTTGTTACCGTTCTTTGTTTTCGCGATTTCCAATCAATTACATTTCCAAATGCTTTAATAACATATCCCGATGTGGATTTTCTGTCAACATTATCACCAGCCCAATCTGCGTCTACATAACAATCTATAGTTTCGCAATTTACATTTCTTTTATAGATCATCTTTAAATCTTTAGTTAAATACAAGTATTTCAATATTCGTAACGCATATTTCCAATGAGTCTCGTTATAACTATTTTGATATCTACTCAAATAATTAACACTATAACTTATATCGGGCCTTGTACTTGAGCTTATATATAATAATGCACCTATCAAATTTCTATATTTAATATCTGACTCGCTTATTTCAGCCTTTTCAATTTTTAAATTCGTCTCCATAGGAGTGCTATATAATTTACTATTCTGCAATTGATATTTATTCGCTAATGACCCTATATACTTAGTCTGACTTAATTTCATATCACAATTTCGATAATCATACTCTACATTAATACCAAGGTATTCTTTAATTTCTCCTAGGTCTTTCATCTTAAATTTTCCTGATAAGACTCTTTTTAAATTCTTAATTTTCTTTTTACTCTTACTACAAATTAACAAGTCATCGACATATATTAATAAGTAAATTTGATCTATACCTTCACCTTGAGTATATAAACAATAATCTACGTTACTCCTTTTAAATTTTATCTTTGTCAAATATTCATCCAAACATTCATACCATGCCCTTGGACTTTCTCGTAGTCCGTACAATGCTTTACGTAATTTACAAACCCTGTTTGTTCCATCGCTATAACCTTTCGGTTAACCGACATATACCTCCGAGCTTACTTCACCATTTAAAAATGCTGTGACTACATCCATCTGTTCTATAATTAGGCCATTCTGGCAACAAAAGGAAAACAAAAATTTTAAAGTTTGCATTTTAGCAACTGGAGCGTATATGTCGTCAATAACATTTGTCTGTTGAAATCCTCTTACGACTAATCTCGCTTTATACGTATCATCAGATTTCTTACTATAAACCCATTTTACATCTATTACCTTTTCATTTGGTATCCTTTCAACTAGTTCCCATGTTTTATTTTCATTTAAACTTTTTATTTCTTTATCCATAGCTTTTATCCAGCTCTCACTATCATTACTACACATCGCCTCCTCAAATGTATATGGAGTATCTACCCTGCAGTAATTTACATAAATATTATTCGAAATATTTTCTGGATATCTTATTGGGCTTTTTCTATCACGTGTAGATTTACGTGGGACTTTTAATAGTTCTATATTTTCCTTATTTGTTACTTTTTGTTCCTGTTCATTATTCTCAACCGCGCTTTCAAAAACATTATCATCGCTTAAATCGTCATCCCCATCATTTTGATCTCCTCTAAGTGACTCGAGAGTCGAAGTAGAAGGAGATTGATATTTTGACTCTACCTCATCAAGCCCTATACATTTTACGTTTTGCTCAACAATATCTACGTGTCTTGCAACTATGATTTTATTATTTAATAGGACTCTATAGCCTACCTCACTATATCCTAATAAAATTCCCATATCTGCCTTTCTATCCCATTTAGAAATTCTCTTTTGTTCCGGTTTCCTTACAAAAACCCTACTCCCGTAAAGACGTAAATGTCTGACATCCGGCCGTCTATTAAAAAATATTTCGTACGGAGTTTTCCTCTCTATCGTGTTAGTCAACGTTCGATTTTTCAAATATGTTGCCGCACATATTATTTCAGGCCAATATCTTTTGTGTACTTGTGCTTCTGTTAGTAAACATCGCGCCATACCCATTATCGTTCTATTAAACCGTTCCGCGGTTCCGTTTAACTCGTGTACATATGCCGGGCAATTGTTCAAAATTATACCTTTTTCTTTGGCGAATTTATAAATGCAACTATTCAAATATTCTTTCCCGTTATCACATCTTAATATTTTTACTCGTTTTCCCGTTAAATTTTCACTTTCGTTAACAAATTGGACTAGACAGTTAATTACTTCATCTTTAGATTTTATGCAATAAACTTTGGCAATTTTGCTATAATCGTCTATAAACGAAACAAAGTATTTTTCTCCTTTGAATCCGGTCGTTTTGAAAGGGCCGCATACATCGGTATGGACAATTTCTAAAATTTTACTTGCCCTTATTCTATTATTTTTAAACGGTAGATTATTCATCTTATTCTCTATACACGTTTTACATTTCATAAATTCCGTTTCAAGTGTTTCTGGAATTCCCGATAGCAACTGCTGTTTACATATTGTACCTAAATACTTAAAATTTATGTGTCCTAGCATTCTATGCCATTTCTCCTTCAGAGTCGTATTTCTATTGTTACATTCGACTGTGTTTACAAAATTTTCTCTATGTTTCAAGGTACTATTTATTCTATAAGTTTGATTTTCTTTGTACGCTACTGCTATCAATTTATTATTTGTATCTATTATCTTTGCTACATCTCCTTTCGATATAATCGTATTGTTATCTGTTAATTTTCCAAAACTTATTAAATTCATATTCATTTTTTCGGCATAAAAAACATTACTCATATTCACTTCATTCTTTTTACCAAACGCGTTAAAATAGCTAACTACGTTTCCAATTTTCGTTGCTTTTATATATCGATTATCCCCTAAGTAGATATTTACCGGTTCTTTAAGGTCAATAAATTTATCAAAATACTCAACGTTATTTATTATGTGATTTGTACAGCCGCTGTCCAGCAACCACTGTATATCATTATCTAGCCTACCTTGACTATGTTTACTCTGCGCCGCATGCGCCGTAGCTATCCACGCACTCGTACCTTCGCCGCTCTGCTCGCTCGTGCTGGCTCCTTGCTGGCGGAAGTTTCCGCGCCCCCTGCCGTAGTTGCCTCTTCCTGCCTTGCCTCGGCCGCGGCCACGTGTTGAGCCTCGCCATGTTGTGCCGCTTTGTCCTGCTTGTCCTCCATTTTGACATTCTCGTGCGAAATGCCCTGTTCTGCCACACTTGAAGCAGCTTCCTTTCTGGTCTTTTTTTGCAGCGAATACATTTGACCTTTGTTCGCTATGCTCGCTATTATTTTTCATTTCAGCTATCTGTATTTTATTGTTCACATACGATGCTGTTTGATCCTCTTCTTTTAACGTGTCTATTAAATCGCCAATGTAACTGTATTGGCTCGGCAACGTGTTCAACATGTAATTCAATTTTTCTTTTTCACTTATTTTTGCACCTGCGCTTTTTAACTCATTCACTGATTTTTCAAATTCACTGAAAAATGTTGCTGTATCACTGTACTTTTCTAGTCTCAATTTTTCCAATTTATTCCTGCACACAATCTGTAGTGCTGTAGACTCCTTTAGGTATATATCGTCCAGTTTCTTTATTATTTTATACGCCGTATCTTCTTCACACACAAACTCCAATTGTTTGTTGGAAATGGCACTGTAAATCAAATTGATGGCCTTCAAGTCATTTTCTTCCCAGTCATCTTTGTCTGCCGCAACTCTTGCTCTGGTTATTACTGTGTCACACTTTTTCATCTTCAAGTACATCGTAATTCTTTTCTTCCACATACTGTAGTCTTCTCCATCAAACACCGGTATCGTGATATCTTTTCTCTCCATTTTGTTTTCGTTCTCGAACGTTCCTTCGTGTTCGGAATTTACTTCTTGCTTAACCTCTGTGGTCGTATCTTCTTCAAGTGATTCGAGCTTTCCTTCGTGCTGCGAATCGTCTTCTTGCTCAACTGTTAACTTTGATTCTTCTTTCATATATGTTTCTCACGGTGTTCACATATGCGGCACTTTTATTATCTCTACGCGACTCGAGAGTCGACGTAGAAGATAAGAGAATTTTTTACTTACCAATCAGGCAAAACCACGCTCTGCTACCATGTTGAGGTGTGGTAACATTAATAAGGAGAGACACTTTTACATATATAAAGAATGACTGGTTTATTCAGTTTCAGTATAAAAGTAATCCGAGCGCTTCATAGCGACTCGCGCAAGGTGCTTTCCGCTCAGCGTGCGGCAGTAGAGAGAGTGTGAGCAGCGTATCGTTCGCTGCTCCTCGACTTAGATGCTTGCTCACGCACACACTAGGAAGGGGAGAGGTACATGTTTACATTGCGCGCTCTCGATACAGTCGTGCGTTCACACATACCTATTGTATATATATTCATGCGTACAATATAGATGTATACTATTTTCAACATGCATAATTAAAACTTTTACGTTCTCGCAATCCGCGGTTTCGTGACCTTCATCTGCACATATCGCGCACCATATCGTTCCTTTGTTTATCGTGCAGTATTTCATTAAATGCTCGAGGTTGTTGCACCTCTTACACAATACTGACGGGCAATTTTTAGCGGTGCGTGATGCGCTGCCACAGGCGTCGCATACTTCCGTAATTCTTACCGAATTATTGCACGTAAGCGGATCGTGTCCTCTTTCCTTACATCTCCAACACAGCTCGTATTCTGTAATAGTAGGACATTGCGTAACCTCGTGCCCCATATTTTGGCAGTATTGACAATGATAACTCTGTATCTTATTTAACTTACACGCATCTATTGAATGGTCTTCCGTACTACACAATTTGCAAATTAATTTTATTACATGCTTAGCTGTTCTGCAATGATATGATACACGCTCCTTGCTTTTACAATAGACACATGAAGCTTTCATGCAAAATAATGCTTCATGATTTATTTTCTTACATAATTGGCAAAAAACTTGTTTAATTGTGTTTGGAATTGGAGTTTCGAAATTAAACAATATGCTTGTAGTATAATTTCTTAAGCTATTTTGCTTTTTTAAGTTTGATTCTATTTCAATTGCTTTTTGTACTGCGTTATCCATGTCTTGGTGTTCTCCGAGTTCGATTCTAATTTCTTGTTATAATCCTTTCTTAAAATTACTGAGTATGTCGGTTTTTAATCTAGTTTTATATTCTGTTAAGATTTCTCCTGCTTCATTAGGTTCTAATTTTTTTAATTCTATTATTTGTGTACCCAACACTCGTAATTTGTTTGCAAAACATAGTACATCTTCATCTGATTTTTGAATTTGTTGTGTTAGTTTTCCGTATAATGAATGTATATTATCCGTTGATGGATATATTTTACGTATTGTTTTAATAAAAGTTTCAATACTTTCAATTTCTACATTTGCTAATGCTTTATAAATTTCTCCTTTGAGCTTTATTTTGAGGATCTGTACTAGGTTCGATTCATCATTATTCGATATTATTCTTTTTGCTTGTTTTAATTTTTCTATATATTCCTCTAGTTGAATATTTTTCCCGTCAAAATCCGGTACTAATTTTGCAACTTCTTTAAGTGGTAATTTTAATGCTTGATTTGCCATTTCTGGTTCGAGATTTATTAAATTTTCAATTATTGGAATTTCAGCCTGGTCCTTATTATTCAAATGTTATCTCTGGCTAAAATCAAACTTTGTTCGTGTAGTATTCCTTCTATTTCCGTGTAGTCGTTTTGTCTGTCGTTTCCTAAAAGTGTTGAGTCATCAAAAAACGTAAAATTCTGACTTGGTGTGTGAAAAGCAATTGGTGATAATATATCTTGTTTTATTCCCGGAACTAAAAGATCATTTGTATTTTCTGTAGAGTTGTTGTCATCTATTAAGTTTTGTTTAGAGTCTGTAATGTTATCGTTTTGTTTTAAGTTGAATATAATTTATGAGTCTGATTTTTCTGATACGTGAAGATCTGCTTTTGAAGTCGTTGGACTTGAAGCTTTTTCCGTATTTTCTTCTGTTTTTGAGTGAATTGGTACATTAACGTAAATTTGTGATGAATTTTTAGGCAAGCTTATACTAGGAGGTGACCTTTCTACTCTTGGTTTCCTTCAAAAAATATTAGCTTCTTTATTTATCTCGTTTACTTGTTTTTTAAGTTCTGGATTTCTTTGGGTAGTCTGTCTGGTTATAATCCCTTCGTTTCCCTTATTTCCTATACCTTTCTGATTTGACATGACATATCACTTCTTTGTTTATACTATACTTAATATTGTAACGCATGCGCGAGTTAGGTAGTTCGAGATTCGAATTACCCGCGCCGAGCAGGGATGCTCACCGGGGGCGCGAGCGCGCGAGCATCCTGACCGGATTAGAACAGTCTCGCGACGCGTAATATGCCCGTCGCGTAGCCGCGAAGCTGCTACGGCTTTATAGGAGTCACGGCAGCCACCTTTGTGTCTGCCATCGCGCGTAAAACATCTCCACCGTGTCTCTCCTGAGTTTACTTGTCCGCGCCGTCCTATCGTTCTTTGTGAGACCCCGCGAGTGTAGTGGAGGCGCCGCATACAGTGGATGCGCACAGAAGAGAGACAGAGAGAGAGAGAGCGATACCGCGTAGCGTGTGCCACGAGCGGAACGAGACTGCGAGCGACGAGCCGGCAGCCAGCCCGCCTGCCGACCCAGTACAGCGAGCAAGAGAGAGACAGAGAAAGAGAGCGCAACTGCCGTGCGAACGACAGGGAGCGAGAGAGAGTCGAGTGCACCGGCTGCTCCTTCCTAACGTAAGTTTTCTACTCTCCTCTCGCGGGTTCATTGTAAAGGCTCGCACGGAAATCGCCCCTTGCAAGCTTTCTGTGCCGTGTACGTGCGGGTGTTTGTCAGCCCGCCGTACTTTAACACCGCGCGCGAAATTAGCAGCTTCGCCGCGCGCCGTATAGTTCGCGCGTTTGAATATTAACGATCGCGCGCGAACTAACTCATAATTGTTCTAATCAGCACGTGCGTTGTGCTTGTAGAGATTAGTGATTTTAAATATACTGTGATACCTAGTTACTCCTCGCGTTGTTCATTACAACCTGTCCTTCTCCCGGATACCGCCGCCTCCGCGGGAAAACGTCTCCGCCGGTCATTTTGATATCGACGCCCCTTACGAAGACTAGCACAACTCGTGGTTCCTTATGGAGATTAACACAGAGAAAACTGAGTTGTGCTAGTCTTCGTAAGGGGCGTCGATATCTGAACATAGCGGCCGCGCGCTTTACTCTTCGAGCGCGCGCTTTTCACTCAGCGATCCAATTAGTTGGAAAGCGAAGTTCGTGTGCGATCTTCGCGGTGTTTTCGGGATTCCAGGAGCAGATCCCCGGGCAAATCATTTTAGTCTGATACCCGCGGCACCGTGTTCTAGGGCATCGCTGGCCTGTGGCTTGGTGGGATTTTCCCCCACTAGCCATCCCGTTACAATATATCTTTTAAAATATGTTTTTATTATTAGTTCCACTATTTTTCTGTATATATTTTGTAATTGTTTATTTCACAATATAATTTATTTATTTATTTGTCACTTTTATAAAAATTTTTCATTTGCTTAGTTTTTAGTGTTTTATCTTGTATTGTTTAAACTGTAATGTTTATTTATGCAATTATTATTTAATTGATCAATTTGTTTAATATTATTATTCGTTTTCTTGAGCTGCGTTGATCATTATTCTATGTTTATTTTTCGCGTGCTGTATTTTCGATTTATGTGATCGCTGTTCTTAATTTTTTTTGTAATTATAATTTGTCTTTATGATATTTTGTTTTATCTATTGTAGTATTTTCTTTTGGTTTTACTTTTATATCTTTTTATTATTGATTTTTTTTCCAATTTCTTACTTGTATTAGACTGCTATTATTTTTCGCGTAATATATCTTGATTTCACTCTGTAAATTTATCTTTTCACTTGCTATTTCAGCTATAATTTATTACATAATTTGTTGTTAAAAATTTTTTCTTACTTCTTTGTTTTATTACTCCTTGTAGTGTCGTACCTTTTTTCGTTTGTAATATTTTTATTTTTCAATTTTCTAATCTGTGTTAGATTGTATTTGTATTTTGCGTAATATTGTTACGTCGGGTCTACCAAAGAAGACCCGATGTTTAGTTTAAAAGAAAACTAATAATTGCTCTGTTTAGAGCCTAGGCTAATGAAAACCTACTAGCTCGGGATAGAGCTAGATACTAATAGGATAGGATAAGGTTTGGGCAGCAGAAGGGTGCGATATAATTTAAACACTTTAAACAAAACGTGGATGCAAATGTATGTTTGAATTTTGCCAACTTACCTAGATCTACCGAGAACAGAGGACGAACCCCCGTACAGCCGGTTACTAGGCCAGATTTGGCTTAGGTATTATGCGAACTTAGAGGATTTTTTTTTAATAGAATAAAAAAAGCACTTTTATTTTAAGGGGGACGCGGTCAAAAGAACACGAATTTAATTACAAGAAATGGGGACAATGTATGGGGAAAAAATCACACTAGCTGTAGAAAGAGATAGACAGCAACTTAAAGTTTACTTACTTTTCCTGTTGTTGGCCGCTTGGGATGTTCCTTGGTGTCGATTGGTTTAAATGATTTTAAAATAAATAAAAAACAAACACGAGAAACTTTAATTTTATGTACTCAATTTATTTGACGGAAAAGAATGTATTACCATTGCACGGTAATTGGTGTCTACAATTTTTTTTAAATATTTTTGAAATTCGCAAAAATAAGACTTGCTTCACAGAGCAAGATGTGTAAATGTAGTACTTAGAAATTTATAGTACAAAAATTGAAAATGATGTTAGAAAAAAACTTGGAAACTGAGAGCTTGAGTATAGGACCTCGTAGGGTGAGGGTGGAAGCTTGAGTGAGAGTAGGACCTCGTAGGTTGAGGATTGAAGCTAGAGTGAGAGAGAATATAAAGATCGCTCCCGCGAGTGTTCGTACACTCGGCGGGGCTAGGATTGAACACCCGAGTCGGGGTCTGAAATAGAACAGAACGTTTTTCGTTGGACGCGGTGACGAAGTAAACTAAGCTTGATATGGGGCGCAGCCGCTTTCTCCTGTCTTAAGCGTAGAGGGATGTTATTGGTCGCTTAGATTTTTGGGACCAGCCCTCACTCAAAATCGGGCGCTGGGATTCGATAATGAGGCGTCATTATGCATAAACGCTATGAATTGATTGTTAGGCAATAAAAGAGAATTTTTGTTGTCTTACATTCAGCATCAAGATAAATAACCCACTTTGACATAATGTTTTTTTTATAATAAATAATTTTTAATATGAAACTTTAAATACATATAAGAACTGGGCGGTCCCATGACTAATTAAAAAGAATTTACGTTAAAATATGAAGATTTATTAATAAAAAGGTGGAAATGAATTAAAACTTAATTAAAGAAAGGACTTATAATATGAATATTATAATAAATTATAATTAATCTGTAAATTAAACATTACTCAAAGTAGTTTATTTATGTACAAGAGTTTTACTTCAAACAAAAGGTTTTTAAATAGCGAAATCGTACAAAGGATAATCATAAACGCATCTAATATCCTGTTTTGTATATTAACCGTTAAGGGTCAATTAAATACGCGAATAAAAATATTGTTTTGGTATATAAAAGTGTGGCAATTATCAGTGAAATGTTTTAACATAGAAAATATAAACGTCTTAAAATTAGTAAAATTAGACTTAAAACTAAATATTACGGCTTTCGATAATATAAACGGATTTAAAAATTATATTCCTGAATTCATGATAAATCTAAGCTATTAACATTTTTAGCGCATAAATTAAAACTAAAATATAAGTATAGAAATAACTAAATGTGTATAAACTCTAATGCAATTAAAGTATATACAAAAGTTTGAATATAAAATAACTTATAGAAATAAACTACCTAAATCAACATAAATCTAATATGTGACTAATATAATATATATATTTTATTGGAACCTATTTATTACTTCATGCGTATTAAATTAACAGATCTACTTAAACTGGTACGGTAAACATATAATGCTATATACTTGTAATATATTGAATCATTTGCAATTTTGAAAATATAATTTGCTGTATATGTATATATACATATATATATATATATATATATATATATATATATATATATATATATATATATATATATATATATATATATATATATATATATATATCTTAACTAAACTAACAGAACTTATTGACATTAATGTATACTTAAATTCTAAAATTTATAATAAACAAAACCAGATCAGTTATAATTGACGTATCTACTAGCTATATAATAATTCTATTCTATAAACTAAACTAGATATATTATAATAAGTAAAGTTTTAAAAGAAGAATATTTCCTATTGTTATTTACCATGAAAATGACTTAAAATTACAGTCACAGAATAATCATCTAAGTGAAAAAATAAGGCAGGCGTGGGTGGTAGAAAATGCTGGAAAACGAGCATGAGAGAGAGACGGGAACAGACGCGGTCGTAAATTCCGACACATACTCGAGTTCGAGAATGTTATCGCTTGCAGATGTTGGGGTCTTAGAGACTAAGGCTTGGGAAAGCGAAGATTTTTCCTTTTATCATATGGTTTACTCGGAAAATCTTAAGTCAGACCAGTGTTTGTTGAGGACTATCAATAAAGAAAGGAAACGAAAAAAACTTTACGACATGCGGCGAAGAAGGAAATATTGTACCCTTACTTCGAAATGTTCGAGTGTGGGATTTTCGTGTGACCGATAATTCTAGCCTGGGTTTTTGTTTTCAAGACTATTTTCTGTCTTGCATTTATTTAGGATTGTTGTATTTAATGACTAAAATTTTTTTAATATAGTAAAATGGCCGGATGTAACAATATATTTTTGAAAAATATCATTTGTTCTGTAGAAATTATTCTTATTTCCGTATTTATCATTTGTTGAATACTTGTTAATAACTCGACGAGCCGTACTTGCTTATCTTCCGAAATTTGGGCGATTCATGCTACAATGATCCACCCAACTTCTTACTGCAAAGCAAGAAGCTCGGACTTATTCTATGTTAGTTGTATTTATATAAGAATATTTTCCCCGTCTTTCAAGAGCTTATTTTATCTACTTTAAAACGTTTAAAGTTTGATTTAGCTGATCTAATGAACTTCCGTTCGACTGTGTACTGGAAGCACTGTTAAGTTCCGGAGAAAAGTTATTTTTATTCTTTAATTTGAAATAGTCTAGTGAACGATTGTTCGATCGGTACCGGAACCACTGTTAAGTTCCGGAGAAAAGTTATTTTTATTCTTTAATTTGAAATAGTCTAGTGAACGATTGTTCGGTCGGTACCGGAACCACTGTTAAGTCCCGAAGAAAAGTTATTTTTATTCTTTAATTTGAAATAGTCTAGTGAACGATTGTTTGATCGGTACCGGAACCACTGTTAAGTCTTGAATGTCGAGGAATCTACTCTTATATGTGTATTGAAATTTGTATGGTTTATCTTCAAATTATATTTGAATGATATCTATATATTATATTTTCAATTGATATTTGATTTATATTACCTTTATTCTGGGCGTAGGCTCTCGTAAATAATAAACAGCTGATTAGTTAGATGCACTATTTATTGAATGATATAAGTTTTATAAATAAGACTATGCGATTTACAACTTATTAACTTTGTTAAACAATATATAATACCGATAGATTATTGATTTTATAGATATAAGAAATTCTCTTCGTAATTGAATGTAGGGTATTTGACCCGTATAAAATATTCGCTACTCCTTTTGTCGACTGGAGTTGTACGGAGTTCGCGATCTGTTCACGATGACTGATTTGTGTGTTGAGAGTCGCCGTATTTATTAAGCGGTTAATTTGGGTTAAAGATGATTTTGACGCTGAGTCAAAATCATCTTTTTAAACAAATTTAGTAAACATTTAAATATCATCATTTCGATTTCACATTTAAAAGTGCTGATTCTACACAAAGTTGCGACGAGCGGTTGGTTTCACAAGGTCAGTGGCTCGCTACGTCACGCTGGCTGTTGCGTAGCCGAAATTGCTGTACTGTTAAAATTCGCACTCGCATCGGTTTGTGGGTCAAAAGAAATGAATATTGGAATTTAATAACGTCACAGACATATCAGTTTATAATTTGTCTTGCTCCATAGTAATGCCACTTGCATTGGAATGCAACGTTATTAAAATTCGCATATACGACATTTGCATGTCAGAAAATTACTGGTGATAAATATGCATTTTTAAATTGAATTTAGAGATACGTCACAGACGTAACACCTCCCCCCTTAGATTGTTGAATATCGTAGTGATTCAACAAGTATGATAATAGTTAGCTATCAGTAATTTTCTGTTACAATAATTTCAAATTACAATTATAAGATGGAAAGTTAACTATAAATACAACAACGTCTTTCATAAAATGTTTTGAGAAATTTTTAAATAATTTCAATATGGTTCGTTTAAAATTTTGGTTCATTTCGTACAAGAATGTTTACAATTTCCCTGTGTTGCAATTTCTTCCTCTATGCTAGTTGATACGTGGGTGTCAATAAATTTGCAATCACATAATTTTGTGGATCAAGAAATTACTGATGAGAATATGAATATCAAATGTAATTTATAGGATACGTTACGGACGTAACAGAACACTCACATGTATTCGACTGAGAGAACACTCAAATTTTAGATTATGAATCCAATTATAATAAACGACTGGTATCTGAAATGATCCACATAAAAAGCAACAAAAATAATATAAATAAAAAAGAAGACGTGAAGTTTTTAAACCTTGCTTATTTTCAGTTATTAAGACTTTTATATTGAACGTTTGTACGGTTGGTTTCTCTACGTATATATATCGAAAATATGTATGTATATAAATACACGTCTAGATATGTATATGTGTATATGTATGTATATTTCTGTTCACCGCTATGTTTCAGGACTTTTCATTGGTTTACCGCTATGTTTCAGGACATTTGCATGTTTTCAGGACTGTACTGAATTAGGAATATGTTTACCGCTACCTTTCAGGACATTTTTGTATTATTCAGGACATTTAGGGTTTCTTTCACAACGTTTTTTTCCGTAAAATTTTTCCGAAATCAACGTAAAATACTGCGGAACTGAAAGGGGGCGCCGCATGCGTCGTGGTGTTAGTCAACACCCTGAGGAATATTATTTCTTTAGTCACTCATATACTGTTTAACGTTTTATACCTACTTCTATTGCAGAAAACCTGTAGGTGTCCTGGAAGGTAGCGGTGTACTGAGTTATATATGTATGGTTTTATATATATCTATATATATATATATATATATATATATATATATATATATATATATATATATATATATATATATATATATATATATTGTCACACTCTGCTGGGGATCAAGGCAGAGGTGCGCGGGTAATTACCAAACACAGAAAATAGCCGGGTAAAAGAAATAAGAAATTTTATTACGTACTAAGTCCCGACGTTCTACAATGATATGGGCGCCAGGTGCACGCGTCACTTGCACCGCTCCTAAGCCTTCGCCGGCTAGCTCCGCCGGGAGCTAAAAATTCTAATCTAACCTACAGCTACAGCATGAGCTGCAGCTGGCGTGAGTTCGCGGTCTCTCGCGACTCCTGACTCGGACGCGCACATACACTACGCGAGGAACAACGGGGACAGGAAACAAAGGGGGGGCAAACCTCGGCCAGAATTTACTGGTGCGGGCTTCTCTCGCTCTCTCGTTCTCTCTCTCTTTCGCCTTGACGATGCCTCTCTGGAGGCCCTCTCCCGTCGGTGGCGAGGGGTCAGCAAGCTGCACAGCACGCGCGAAATCCTCGTCCGCGGGAAGACTCGTGAGCACGCGGCACGACAGTAGGCAACGGAATGAATTAAGATGCCGGCCGGTGCTCTCCCGCTGCTCTGCTCCGCTGTGGCGCGGTTCGCCGATCGGCCGCCTTCTTTACGGCGGCGCTGGCGAGCAGTCAGCTATGATGGCTGCCGATGCTCGTCACGCGCAGCGTCGGCCGAGGCATCCCCCTCCGCTGGTTCTCTTCGCCTCTCTCTCTCTGCTGGTCTCGTCTCCCTGTCAGCCGCATGGGAGAGACAGGCTCGCTAATGTCCGGCTACAGCTTGTTCCTGCCGTAGCTGCTGCTGGTCGGTTTTCCTGGCCGAGCGGTTGAGAGGGAACCGTTGGGGAAGGCGCGCGCCGGGACACGGGTATTGGGAGAGACAGTGTGCGCGTAAGAGTGTGTGTGCATGCGTGTGCACGTTCTCGCGCGTCAGTCTTTCGCCTTTTTCAACCGCCGCACTCCCATCGCGTCGTTTTCAGTAACAGGCGATTTGCCGTGTTGCAACTCCCCCCTCCTAAACTTGAAGTAGTCCGTGGAATACCTTCGTACATTTCCACCGCTCTCACTATTAATCTGAATACAGGTTCCCTTCTTTAGCTAACTTAGCTTAAGCTAAGCGGTCTTAGCTACAGCGGTGTGAGTGTATGTGTTTGTGTTCGTCGTCTTCTTCTTCAGCTAGGCTTACGTATAGATCTGTGTAAGAGTAACCCGGTGAGTGTGTATTACCTAACTACTGCACCCTGGCGCCTGTAATCTCTTTTGTTACAATCAGTCATACGAAATTCCGGACCCGATCGCGAACTCTCACACAACTCTCCAACATGTTCACTCACGCAAATCTAACATTTGAGGAAATCAAACAACACACTTCCGCAACAGTGACTTACCTGGCCGATCCCTTGAATTACTGCTCCTTTTGAGCCACGTTCTGGCAACCTAAAATAACATGCCGACTCTATCGCGAATACTTTAGCCAAACGATCAGAAAGGGAATAGTACCAAGAATGTACTCAAATGGCATACTTTTTGAATCGACTATTTTATTGCGATTTGCTTACTTGCTAAATTGGTGGCGAACGCTCTCGCTTACTTAAGAAATCACTGGAAGGGGACAGGTAAGATAAATGAAAAACACATCTAGAGGAGGTAAGGAGGCTGTTTTTATTGCATTCGGCTCTCCCTACCGACGTGGCACAGATACTCTAAATTTTCATGTCTACCCTCTTCCTGTACAGCTCCAGCTGTAGCTTCTGGGGTATCATTCGGCCTTCCTCTGACGCTGGCCCCATTCTTGGCAGCAGGTAGAGCAGGTGGCGATGGTAACGCCTCGCCGGCCGCACATATAGCACAACCGACGACGGGGCTCCGGACAATCCACCCTGCTGTGCCCGAAGTCGCCGCAATTCCAGCAGCCGGGCCGTGCTACACCGGCCTCATGTGACGGACGGGTGCTGATCGGCTGTGGCCGTCCTCTCGGCTGTCCCCCGTCTCCTGCCAGCCAATCTCTTGGCGGGTCAGGCCCTACTGTTCCGGCCTTGCCTGACTCTGCGGGGCGTGGCAGCGGCCTCTCATCGCTGCAGCTACGGGAGCTGGAGATGGCGTGGCCGACCTCGGCCCAGGGCTGTAGCGGTGCGAGCTGGGGCAGAACCGGCAGCGGGAGGGCGCGGCCTCGCCCGCGTCCTCGGCCAGTTGAGCTCGGCATCGGAGGTGGTGATGGTGAGACCTCGAACCCTCCCCGGAAGCTGAGGGGGTTTTGGGAGCCGACCCCGGCGGCAGGGAGGCAGTATATCGCTGCCAACCCGTGCGGTGGCGGAGGGAACTGCGCGACCCTTTGCGCGCGTCCTCTGCCCACTTGTCGCGGCATCGATGGTTGTTGACGGGGTCGTGCCTTGTGTGCGGCTCTCCCTATCGCCAGGGCTGGCGTCCAGTCCTCGAACGACGAGTCCATTTCCTGAAAGATCAATATTTGGACTTGTAGCTTGAGCCGTCAGTCGCTGCGTTTCTCTCGGAGGCGTATACTTTTTTAAATCGTTGACGAAGACTTTCGTCCGCCTTTGAGAGTCCAGATCCTCTACCAAGTATACCATGGGAGAATAGACTTGCACTATCTTAGCCGGCCCGACAAATCTAGGCGCCTGCTTAGCCGCAAATCGATCCTCGGCGGACGATAATACATGATTTCGGCGACGTACAAGGTCTCCGACCTGGTACAGGACCTTTCGTCGATTTTTATTATAATTCCGTACTTGCCTTGCTACAGCTTTATCCATATGTCGTCGCACCAAATCGTGCAAGGCAGGCAGTCGACTGGCTCGATTCTTCCACTTATCCACATCGGGAGGAGAGGTAGGAATAGGATTTTCTAATTAACTTCTTAATAGGGTAGAAGGAACAGGATTACGCCCTAGATTAAGAAACGCGGGAGAAACTCCTAATGACGAGTGCACAGCACTATTTAACGCGAACCGCAGCTCGTTCAAGTGCAGATCCCAATCTCTATGATCGTCAGCTAAAAAGCTATTAATCATGGGTCGTAAATTCCGGTTGACTCTTTCCACCGGGTTTGCTTGAGCATGATACGGCGGGATAGTGGACTGCAGAATTCCATACTCATTTAACCTTTCCGTAACCTGCCTGTTAGCGAATTCTGTGCCATTATCCGTGAGCAAAACCCGAGGGCAACCCCAACGATTTACAATTAGTTCTTCAAAAGCTTTCAGCACTGAGGTAGCATCTGCTTTTCTCAACGCTGTCAGTTCGACGTATCTGGTAAAGAGATCCTCGAAAACAATTATGTGTCGGCTACCAGTACGCGAAGGTGGTTTTGGATCCATTATGTCGGAGGCTACGACAACCCATGGACCTTCAAGATTTCTCTCGGTCATAAGTCCAGCTGGAGCTTGCTGTGAGCCTTTCTGAGCTTGACATACTTGGCACGCGGCCACATACCAACAAACATCTCTGTAGTAACCGGGCCAATAGTAGTATGTCGCGACTCTCGCAAACGTCTTGTCCACGTCCAAGTGTCCTGATTGTGGGGTGTTGTGACATTCAGATAGAGCTTTTTCTCGATCGGCTTCTGGAAGAACGAGCTTCCACGCATCCATGTCCGGCAGCAATGGGTCAACAGTTTTATTCGGACGATGCGCATACAGCAAGCCGTTTACTACCTTCCAATCCGGGTATTTCTTAGGATTTTTCTCAACATTACCTATTCTCATTTGATACCACGGATCGTCAGCTGTAGCAGTAACGATCGCTGCAAGCTCGTAAGTTCCTTCCCAAGCAAGCGACAACGCGTCTGGGACTTTGTGCAACGCACCTTTACGATGTACAAATTCGATATTATACATCTGCAGGGCTGTATTCCATCTGGCGAGACGACCCGTTGGATCTCGGAGGTTATTTAACCATAATAAACTATGGTGGTCGGTGATTACAGTAAACTTCTCACCTTGCAAATACCCTCGTAGCCTCTCAACAGACCATAAAACAGCGAGGCACTCCTTCTCTGTGACAGTATAATTCCGCTCCGCCTTTGACAGAGTCCTGCTCACGAAATAGATAGGATGCTCCTCGCCATCAAATACTTGCGTCAGTACTCCTGCTATAGCATAATCACTCGCATCTGTTTGCAGAGTGAAGGGTAGCGACAAATCGGGCCTTGCAAGCACAGGAGCTTGCGTCAGTGCGAGCTTCAGCTTGCTGTTGCTCTTCGTGCCATTGCCACCGTACATCCTTCCTCAGCAGCTTGGTTAGCGGTGCTTTATACTCAGCTAAGTGAGCGATAAATCTGGAGTACCAGCCAATCATACCGAGAAATCTTCTTAATTGCCTTATGGTGAAAGGCGCTGGATACTCGAGAATGGGCTTCACTTTGTCGTCGTCTGTCTTCAGTCCGTCCTCGTTAACGATGTAACCTAAATACTTAACCTCGGCGCAACAAAATTCAGACTTGTTGAGGTTAATTTGTAAATTCTCCACTTTTAACGCCGAGAGCACTATCTCTAACCACTTTACGTGCTCCTCAAAGGTCGGCGAGACGATTATTACGTCGTCTAGGTATGCGAAGACATAAGGTTCCCACGCAGCTTTGATGAGGTTATCCATTATGCGCTGAAACACAGCTGGAGCATTTGTCAGCCCATATGGTAACCGGATGAAGTGGAAAAGTCCTCGCCCTGGCACTGAAAATGCGGTGACCTCTGCACTTCGGATCCAAAGGTATCTGGTGGTACGCCTGGCTTAAATCTAATTTCGAGATATACTTTGCGGAACTGAGCTTGTCAAGTATATCATCCATGTTACGCAATGGATACGCGATTGCTTTAGTTTTTTTATTTACTTGACGATAGTCTATGCAAAATTTGAATGTATCGTAAGTTTTCAGTACTAACACAGGGCAGCTTCGCAAGGGGCTATCAGATGGTTCGATAATTCCCTCGTCGAGCATTCTATCGACTTCAGCCCAAGCCGTCTGCAGCATCTTCGGAGTATACTTCCGAGGAGCTTGGCGTATGGGTTCATTTCCTTGAATGTCAATAAAATGCGGGGCGACATTAGCTAACCCTAGTTTTTCCGGCGTAGGAGGAATAAGTTTTTCCTTCAGAGCTTCAATAATCAGGTGCTGCTCAGCTGTAGCACGACTCAGTCCTTCAATGCTGGCTAAAGCTGGAAAACAGGTTGGATCCTGGCCGTAAGGATAAAACTGATGAACCACTCCCTTCGGCGTCCACCATGAATCAGTCTCGTAGTCGATCTTCATCTTGAAGGCTCGTTTGAAGTCGATTCCGAGAATGCAGTCGTATTGAAGCTCATCAGCGACTCTGAAGGGCATCGTTAGCTGCGTATTATCAATACTAACTGTCATGTTTAATACGCCTTGCAACTTAACTGCGCCTCCATCTGCAACACGCACTGAAGCTGTTTCCTGTTCTAGTTTTCCAGCAAATTCTTTGCTGAGGCCTTTACCAAGATAAGAGTGAACTGAGCCATCGTCGAGCATGCCTAAAAGTTTCCTTCCATTCAATTCTATGTTGAAGAATAACCTCGGCTCGACATTGCTGACAGCGCTCCTCATAATTAGCGATTCTGGAGCGAGTACCTGAGGGTGATCTCCCTAGCTATCAACTACAGCTGCCCTGCTCTCTTTTCGTTGAGAATTCTGCTCTCTTTCTTCAGTCCTCACACCTGAAGTAGGAGGAGTCAAGTTTGAAGTAGGAGAGGGTAGGTTGACTCCATCATCATCCCCTCTTACTCGTTTCCCGTTTCCGAGGCTGAATTGCACCTCGTGCACTTGCGCGCCGTCGTGTTCGGCCGTCCGCAATTTTGGCATACCGCTGCGTTCATGCATTCTCGCCTCCAATGGCCAGTCTTTCCGCAACGGAAACATGGCTCTCTTTGTTTTCTTCGCTGCATGTCTTCATGCTTGGCCTTCGGCGGGACCGTCTCGATCTTCAGCTCGACCTGCTTCTGCTCGGGCTCGGACATCTGATCTTGATCCTTCGCTCTTTGGTTTCCACGGCGGCCTCGGCTCTTACTGCGCGCATCTCGGTTACGCTCCTCCTTTCCACTTTTGTGCTTGTTCGTCGCTTCCACCTTCTTCTCTCTCGACGATCTTTGTTTAGGTTCGTCCTCCGTCTGCGTGGCTGCTACTGGAGCTACCTGGCGGGAGCTGGAGAACTCTTCTACTGCTTTATCTGCTGAGGTCTGCGCGACTGGAGCTATCCTCACATGCCGTTGCTGTTTTGGAGGAATATAGGCTGAAGCAGGAAAGGCTGAATCCGAAATCGGAGGCGGCGGCTTGTACGCTTTCTCTTGAGCTCTGCGTAACTCCTCTCTCTTGCCTAACCTCTGCAACTCCGGAAAATTTTCAAAATTTTTCCTCTCAATGCGCAGTCTATACGAAGGATGCAGCTTCTGGTAGACACGATCCAGCTGCTCTCCTAACGTAAGCGGCAGCTTCAGCTGATCCAGCAGGTTGCGCACCTTCAACAAATAAGTCGAGATCTCCTCACTAGGTCCTTGGGTCCGCACTTCCAGTTCCTTCCGTAGTCGTTCCTGTACGTCTTCAAAACTGTACTGTAGGCGGAAAGCATCTACGAAATCCTCGTAAGTTTTCCAAAATTGATACTCTCTTCGAAACCACTGCCATGACTCATCATCGAGAGCCGATGGCAAAGCTTTGACGATTTCATCGAGAGTCAATTTATAATTCTCTTTACAGTTTGTTAAGTCCGTAATAAAACTTTCGGGGTCTCGTTTCCTATCCCCTTTAAACGAAATATGCCACTTAGCGAGAAGTTCGCTAGTGCGTTTCTCCTTATTCAACGACGAACGCTCGAAGAACGATGCATCCTGACTCCTCCCAGGAGCAGAGACATCCCATCTCCCCGGGTGAGGCTGAAAGCTAGGAGCAGCAGGCATCGGCCCCGGTGGAAATCCCATAGCAGCTGGAGGAGGACTAATCCTGGAAAACTGCGAATTCAAATGTGGAAAATTTCCTAAGTACTGCGGATGCGATTGAATATACGGAAACGAATGCTGCACAGACATCATCGGTTGTGAAAACGAACGAGGCGGATAATAATACGACGTCGGCGGTAGCTGATTCGTATACGGATGCATCTGCTCGGCTCGCGCTCCATAAGTGTTCGCCTGTGAAGCTCCAGCTGTAACGAAATTTGGAGCAACTGGCACTGACAACATGAGCGGCGGCTCATGATGGCATGACGCTCCCTGCGGCATCGCACAGTGAGAGTATACTGTAGCTCCTGCTCCCCTCTCTGCGTGTCCCATCCGCTGCGATGAGAATCCGCCAGAAAAATCGAAACGATCTGCCCTATTATTACCCTGAGTTGGCAAATTACCATTTCCTACCATACCAACATCTCCTAGCGGATCAAACTGCGACGTTGACAACGGAATTCTATTTTGTACTTCGCTGCAGTCTCTCCTCTGGTACCCTGACGTCGGAGCACAACTAGTCGGCTGTCACGAAAAAGCTGGAAAAGGCAAAGACGAAGTTCGCTCGAATAATGTGCTGGGCCCCACGGTCGCCTCTCCTGTAGTCGTCTCTGGAATTACGATGCCCGTCGCATTCGCTCCGTCCGTCAACTCCATCGTGTTGTCGATGAAAGTACTGTTCTCGTGAGGCGGACGAGGACTGAGATTATATCTCGTCGATTGCGCGCGTGGGTTGTGCCTATATTCGATAGGTGCGGCAGGCGCGGCGATGCTAACCTGCCTACGTACCCCAGAGCATTTCGACGCTGGAGCTACATGACTGTCAGCTCTAGCTTCCTCACTGGCTACGCGCGGATCACTAACCTCGATCTGCAACTGGGATCTAAAGGTTTGCGACGGTACTTCCATAGAAATAGGATCGCAAAACCTGCCCATAGTTTGGCCTGTAGAGAGCGGCTCCGAATTATGCACTGATGTAACCACTTCTGCTGGCTGCGAAACCCTATTAGCAGCGAAATTGGCAACAGAATGCCTACTCAACGACGACGATGGACTAGGTGTCGATGGCGGCTCTGCTGTCGGCTCGTCTCTCACCGGATCCCATGGTGCTGCCTCGTGCCCAAAATGGCGTCGCATCTCATGCCGCTCTAGACGATTGCGCACGATCATTGCGTCTGAGCGAACATTCAGCCCGAAACGAATAGCAGCAGTGAAGACGGCTCCGTCCGTCAACCCATTAATTGTTCGCTTTAATGCTTGAGCTGCCGCTAGTGGGTCGACGCACATCAAATCACTTTCGTCAACGCCGAGCGAAACCCAGCTCCAATCGTGTTTTTCCATCTTCCTCTCTCAGTTAGCCTCGGTCACTTAGCTCCCCGATTCCCTTTTCAAATACTACGTATTAATTTCTTTTAGATTTAATTTGCTAAACAAAATGGTTTAAAAAAAAATCCGATCTTCAAAATTACTCAAAAGCAAAAATACTAATTCCACTCTATCTAATTACTAATGTGCAAGCGAAAAGCCAAATCAAGCAAAAAAATAAAAAAAAGGAAATCAAGCCAAGCAACCGAGTCAACGTGGAAAGTAAGCGCGACAATTACGCACTAATTCCTCGCAATCTACGTTAAACCCACTCCCGACTACAAAATTCCCTTTCTCCGTTCCACTAAAAGTCTTTGACGAAGGCGTGGGAATTTATAAGGAGTTGCGGAAAGGAAAGTAAGCGAGAGTAAAAATCTCAAATGAATTTTTTAAAATGGTAAATTTCTCAAACTAATAAAAACCGTAAACCCGAAAATGATTCTGCCGTGCATACGTGTTCGGAGAGTTACTCGCAACCTTAAAATCTCCCCGAGCACGTTGCAAAAATTCTTCAAGTGCCGCGTGGCTAAAGCTGTAGCAAGAGGTGGTTTTTCGAGTACTTCATCAACTCTTCTCGAAAAATCACACGCAAATCGCAATAAATGGCCATAAAATTAAATTGCAGATGTGTTCTAGATACTCAATATTTAAAGATCAACTCAGTATTAAATTTCGAAACGTCTGGCTAAATTCAAAAATTTACGGCGTCTATAAACGCTTACACGCGAAATCTCCAAAATGGCTGCCAGAACGCTTCCTCCCTCACGGTTCCCCGTTGTGTGTGCGCGCCGCAATGGCGAAATCACGACGCGGATCCCTTAACTTTGCCACGGCCTTTACCGTGGCCCCACGTTGGCTGCGCCACTTGTCACACTCTGCTGGGGATCAAGGCAGAGGTGCGCGGGTAATTACCAAACACAGAAAATAGCCGGGTAAAAGAAATAAGAAATTTTATTACGTACTAAGTCCCGACGTTCTACAATGATATGGGCGCCAGGTGTACGCGTCACTTGCACCGCTCCTAAGCCTTCGCCGGCTAGCTCCGCCGGGAGCTAAAAATTCTAATCTAACCTACAGCTACAGCATGAGCTGCAGCTGGCGTGAGTTCGCGGTCTCTCGCGACTCCCGACTCGGACGAGCACACACACTACGCGAGGAACAACGGGGACAGGAAACAAAGGGGGGGCAAACCTCGGCCAGAAGTTACTGGTGCGGGCTTCTCTCGCTCTCTCGTTCTCTCTCTCTTTCGCCTTGACGATGCCTCTCTGGAGGCCCTCTCCCGTCGGTGGCGAAGGGTCAGCAAGCTGCACAGCACGCGCGAAATCCTCGTCCGCGGGAACACTCGTGAGCACGCGGCACGACAGTAGGCAACGGAATGAATTAAGATACCGGCCGGTGCTCTCCCGCTGCTCTGCTCCGCTGTGGCGCGGTTCGCCGATCGGCCGTCTTCTTTACGGCGGCGCTGGCGAGCAGTCAGCTATGATGGCTGCCGATGCTCGTCACGCGCAGCGTCGGCCGAGGCATCCCCCTCCGCTGGTTCTCTTCGCCTCTCTCTCTCTGCTGGTCTCGTCTCCCTGTCAGCCGCATGGGAGAGACAGGCTCGCTAATGTCCGGCTACAGCTTGTTCCTGCTGTAGCTGCTGCTGGTCGGTTTTCCTGGCCGAGCGGTTGAGAGGGAACCGTTGGGGAAGGTGCGCGCCGGGACACGGGTATTGGGAGAGACAGTGTGCGCGTAAGAGTGTGTGTGCATGCGTGTGCACGTTCTCGCGCGTCAGTCTTTCGCCTTTTTCAACCGCCGCGCTCCCATCGCGTCGTTTTCAGTAACAGGCGATTTGCCGTGTTACAATATATATATATGTATGTTATGTATATGTAATAACTTGTTCTTGTTTGTAAACACATGCACCAATACAGTCGCACTGTGGACTATAAATACGACTGCTCGTTGCGTTTGCGCTTACTGTGACGATATGTGAACTTTATCACACGAACGATATTAAGGTATTTATTGTTTTTTAACCAATTTTGTTTTTTGCGATTGATAGTCATACACAGTTTATGTAAAAATCTTTTTTTTTCTATTTCAATAAATTAATTAGCCTGAAGAGGTTGGCGGACCAGGCCAACGAAACGTCGCTAAAAATAAAGAAATCATTTGTATTTCTTTGGATTGCCTCCGTCAGATCAACCATATACACTTTCCTAATACCAACGAGAGGGCAATTTGAATTACACATTACAAATGTTGTTTCATTTATTTAAAAAACCCTGGTAGAAAATTGGCCATCTGAGACAAAATTCACGCATTATCCTTACGTTTACCATAAGCTGCATCATTAACCAAATTTATAGTATATATAATGTATGTTTTTTAAACTACATTTTTCTGTTTTTTCTTTTTTCTCAGCTGATTTTGGCCTCAGAAGTCACTAGGCGAAAGACCGCCTTAATAGTCATATAGAGGTTAAAAAAGCTCTTTTTTGGCCATTTTAGGCCAATTTAAAAAATTCGCCAAAAATAGTTTTATTTTTTTTTTTTAATTCTTAAAACGGGGTCGTGTTCGTCTTTCCAACGCTTTTTGAAGGCAATATACATAAATACTTTTATTTAAAAATAATTATTCTAAAGTTTCCTAAATATCAGATACTTCTTACGATTTTTGGCTATCTCCAATCAGCTATAAAATTGACATTTCTTAACAAAAGCATATAAATATCTATATGGTTGGAAAGTACTTGAAAAGACCTTTCATTTTCTTTCTTGAACGTTCATAATGGATTTTTAGTACCAAAGGTATTTATATCTTTGAAGCCTTATAAGGCTTCAAACATTACAAAATTCTAGAAAATCGCGGTTTTAGTCAATATTCAAATGCGTGTAGAAAAAATAAATATTTTTTTTTATCCAAACTCGGTAAATAAGTTGCTTTTTATGTATAGAAAAGGATCATATAGTTACTATATTACATATTGAATTTTATGATTTTTTTTCGGAGCTCGTAAAAATTATTCATTTATCGCTATTTTTGGCGTTAGTAGTATATGGACTGGTATAGCAAGACATATCATATTACAAGGGGGGAGGGCGACGCCGCGCCGCAGGTGGGGTCATTAAGTTAAGTGTTATATAAACAGTAGCTGCTCGGTAGCTAATGCCCCATGTCAATGACCCATGTTAATGGGCCCATTGTTTTCAAAACCGCTACTGTTTTGTAAACAAACCGTCCATTAACAATGGGTAATTAGCTACCGTTCACATAACAGTTATACCCTCTTGACACCTCTGTGTAATATGATACGCGCTATACCAGTCCATGTACGAGAGAGAGAGAGAGAGAGAGAGAGAGAGAGAGAGAGAGAGAGAGGAGAGAGAGAGAGAGAGAGAGAGAGAGAGAGAGAGAGAGAGAGAGAGAGAGAGAGAGAGAGAGAGAGAGAGAGAGAGAGAGTAAAAAACAACGTTTATATATTTATTAAAATGTTACTGACGCACACACACACACACCCACACACCCACATCCATCCACCTACACCCACCCACACATCCATACCCATCCACCCACCTACCCACACACACACCCACGCCCACCCATCCGCACACACCCACCCACACCCACTCATACACATCCACCCACCCACACGGACGCACACATAGACACCCACTCACCCACCCACACACCCACCCACGCACACACATGCACACATATGCGTAGATACATTTACGTGCGTTCGCAGACGCCATGGCCGTCACATACACACACACGCGCGCGTGCGCGCGTACATTTACGTGGTTCGCAGACGCCACGGTCGTCACACACATACACACACACACACACTCACATTTTCGTGCGTTCGTAGACACCGCATTTCACTTATCACGGTGCACGCGCGCGTACATTTACGTGCGTCCGCTTTCCACACGCGCACATTGTTTTTACACTGCTGCTGCTGGTGTATCCGCTGCTGGTGTTGCCTTCACCGATACTTCAATCTATCCGACGCTAGGCGATCCGTGTGTGTCCATTCCTATAAGGCACTTACACGTGCTTTCGCGGCAGGCACCGCATCTAAAGTTTTTGCAGTGCCAGCACTGTTCCCATGACCGGCCCTCCGGGTCACTCTTGAGAATGCGGAACATAATTCCGCACACATTGTACTTGAGGCTGACGATATTGGATGGTGGTGGTGGTGGTGGCGGTGGTGGTCTTGGAGCCCGTTGCTGCTGAGCCCTCTGATCGGGGCGCTTTGTATTCGCCTCTAAGCGGCGAATCATCTCCTTGGCCTGAACTGCACCGGAGCGGTAACGTTCCAGCATTTTATGATATCTTGTGTGCCTTGCTCGCAGACCCGCTACTTCATGGTCCATTGCTCGGTGAATACTGGTGCTGTCAGATTCTGACGAACACTGGGTAGCGTCGCGACTTGGCTGCGTTGGTGGGGAGGCCTCTGTGGTGGGGGGCGCCTGTGGAGTGCTAGCACCTCCTAGCTAAGCTCTCCGAAGCGCTGAACCTTGTGCACAGGCCCACGCTTCTACCCCCGCCCTGCGCTCCTTAGGGCAAACGTTGAAAAGTAAATTAATGTCTTCCCGACATTTAGCCAAACCTTTGCTACGAATGCAAATATATTTGCAAATCTTATTTAATAACTGTAAAAAAGTAATAAACTATGTTTTTTATAGAACAATATTTCATGACTGTTAGCCGTGCGGTGTAAATTTTTATCTCGCATGCATGTGTTCTTTTTCCACAGATGCGTCACGAATGTTTTGGTTTCGAGAGCCATGAAACTCTACCCCTTTTCAGCGTCGATGTTCGAGTATAGAAGGCTCATAGTTTTTTTATCGTTCATCTTGGACCTCCTTTGGAAAAGCGCTGTTTCGCGCCACACGACGATTTTTTTAACAAGCAGTCGTTACGGGGGCCGTTATTGTTTTTCGTGCGCGCAGAGAGGCATTTTTATACTACAGGCATCTCGGGTCCTAGGAAAATGCGACTGGACGCTCCGAGGAAAAATAAGTTTGACGAACGTCACGTGACGAGATGCTGAATTTTTTTATCGCTCATGCTTTTGACTGCGCTTGTATAAGAGCTCTAGGTGTCACTGCATACGAGGGTCATTTGATAAGTACCTAGCCTACAAATGAAAACACCAAAATTTTACAAAAAATAAAATTTATTTTTCAATGTAGTCTCCTTTTAGTTGAATACACTTGGTCCAGCGGTGTTCCAATTTTTTTAACCCCGTTGAAAAAAATGTTTTCTCTTGGTTTGTAAAATAGACCTCCGTGGCGGCGATTATTTCGTTATTGGAGTGGAATCTCTTCCCGGCGAGCGAATTTTTTAGGTTCGGAAACAAAAAAAAGTCGCACGGAGCCAAATCTGGAGAATACGGTGGATGGGGCAGCAGTTCGTAGCGTAATTCGACCAATTTAGCCGTGGCGAGTGCAGAAGTGTGAGCCGGTGCATTATCGTGGTGGAAAAGCACTTTCTTTTTAGACAAATGGGGCCGTTTTTCTTCTAACACGGCGTCAAATCGGCTCAATAGTTCGGCGTAGTACTGTCCTGTGACCGTTTTGCCCTTCTCCAGATAGTCAATAAAAATCACACCTTGAGAATCCCAGAAAACAGTGGCCATCACCTTTCCGGCCGACGGGACCGTCTTCGCCTTCTTCGGAGCAGGTTCACCGGGTAAGGTCCACTGTTTTGACTGCTCCTTGGTCTCTGGAGTGTAGTAGTGAATCCATGTTTCGTCGACGGTCACGTAACGACGCAAAAACTCTTTTGGATTGCGATTAAACAGCTCCAAACACTGCTCTGAACTGGTCACACGGATGCGCTTGTTGTCTGCAGTCAGCAAACGCGGCACCCACCTTGCTGACAGCTTCCTCATGCCTAAAATCTCATGTAGGATATGCCACACGCGTTCTTCTGAGATGCCTACTATCGCAGCTATCTCGTGCACCTTTAATCGGCGGTCTGACAAAACGATATAGTGTATTTTTGTCACGTTCTCCTCCGTAGTGGCTGTTTTCGGAGCACCTGGGCGTGGATCATCAAAAACCGACGTACGACCACGTTGAAACTCGTTATACCAAAATTTAACGGTCGCCATCGAAGGAGAAGCATTCCCATACACTGCATCCAAGCGTTCTTTAATTTCACTGCGCGATTTCCCTTCCAAAAACAAGAATCGAATCACCGATAGATATTGTTCTTTCTCCATTTTTTCAAAAATCAACGGACACATTTGCTTTCACACGCTCTCAAAAATAAACTACAACTCCGATCCGGCTTAAATTTCGTCTGCAACCGTTTACAGGAAGATACTGCACTGTAGTGTATTTCTGGTGCGATAGTGGCACCATCTGGCGGTGAGGCTAGGTACTTGTCAAATGACCCTCGTAGGCATCAGTCTGTTCGAAACTCCGAGATGAATACGTTCGTAAAAATTTCGCTGCGGAAAGCCATACTGCGGCTCTTTGGTAGAGAGAGGTATAGTGGAGGTAGTGCGTGGCTGCAGTACTTGCGCGGGATGACTCGCGACGAGTTGATCCGCCAATTACAGAAGACCCTTAGGACGGCGGGCTATCGCGCAATCGCGCGCCTATATCGAGGCTCTAGACGTTCCGGCGAACTTTTACGGATAATCGAAGAGTTTGTTTTCAATCAGGAATTAAGTGGCCTGCCAGTTTTTAGTGACATAATCGATGGGCGATCGGAGCGGCTTCGTAAGTTTAAAATATTTCAAAATATTTATAATCATTGACATGCTATTTTTCAGCTCTGGAGAGTCTACTAAATGACGACGATTCGAGCGATGTTACATATTTTTCCGGCGCGGAAGACAGCACGCCCATACACTCGCGACGCACCGCGGGGACGTTTAATCCAGTCGCACGCATTCTGAGTTTTGATAGCAGCGATACCAGTGATGATGAAGACGCTGAGCCGGTTGTTATTATAGCCGATGTGCATGCTGTCGACGAGGGAAGTGAAGAACCTCCACGAGAGGTAGAAAGCCCTGCACTAATTGTAGGGAATATCCCTAATTGCATGGAGGAGGAGGAGGTGGAGGACGTAAGAGAAGTGCGTGAAGTAGCGAACGAGATCGAACTTCAAGAAGAAGCCATAGGCGAGTATCTTGCTGCGTACGATCGTCTACCTCTCATCGATGAGGACTTTTGGCTTCTGGTAAGTCAACCACCTGGTGTAGAGGCTGACGACCATTCCACCAGTGCTGAGAGTGCACGCAGAGAAAGACGGCACATACTGGGTATGTTGTGTGCCATCGCCAACGAATCAGCCCCAGGGTACAACACACGTGAGCGCCTCGACCGCGTGGTCAACGAATGTAAGTAAATATTTTAAAATATACTCTTTTTAAAAATATTCTTCCATGTGTAGTTGTGCGAAGTCGCGATCGGGCTCTAACGCAGATTGTGGAATCGCTCCCCGAGCTTGCTCGTTTGCGGGAGGTATACGAGCGAGTATCAGGCAATCGCCAAGCACGACTCCAGCGATGGTTTCGCGACCAAGCCGAAGACGAATCCTCGCCTTTGTATACAGAAAGCAATCTGCGGGATTTGGTGAATAGAGTATTAGAAAGCTTTGCGGGTACCGCAGAACCTTAAAGTAAATCCCTCACCGTAAAACCATTAATCTATTTTAATATTTTTAATAAATTTAATATATTTTAATAAAGGCATCATTTGTTTTGTTACAGCTGAGGTTCGCTCACCCGTGCAGGTAGGCGGTGGTGGCACTGAGGAAGTTTATGATGCCGAAGACTACGACAGAGTACAGTCCCCCGGCGTGCGCTTCACCGCTGTGGCTGAGGGACAGCAGTACCTGCGACGCTACGAAGTGCAGGGCCATAGAGTAAGATTTTCAATTATAGAGCCACGCGCGGATATAAGTCCCGTATTATGGGTAGAGGCCGCGATTAGAGACATGCACGATTATATAACGACACGCGTTCCAAGACATACATTAATCGGGATTACAATTTGTAAAGAGCCATTTTCATGTGGTACGGGCGGGCTGTCGTTCAGGCCTGTTGCGAACTTCAATTACGCTGATTTATGGAATTTAATAAGTTCCATAAGTCAGAGTAACGAAATTTTGGGTATCGGAGAGGGACTCGAGTTACAGGTGTGCTATGTAGTAATGTCCGTAGGTGCGGGTGGCTTAAAGTTGAGCGATTTGCGAAATCGCTCAATCGTTGTTATTAAAAACGCCGATAATTTATGTTTACCGCGTGCGCTTGCGGTCGGAAGGGTATACATGGCTTTCAAGTCGCAGCCTTGCGATGAGGTGCACGCAGAATGGCATGAGATTCGCGACGGGCGCCGAAAATTGCAAAAGAGCACGTGGGAAGTCTCGTGGACGCCGCGGGGGTAAATATTCCGGATGATAGATGTGGTTTTGAAGAGCTCGTGAGCTTTCAAAGTTTTTTTCTCGCAAGTGGCGTAGCACTGGTTGTTTTCGAGAAACAAAATTTTGGAAGCGGTGAACCAGCGCTCCTTGATGGGCAGAACACTCTCCGGGAATTAAATGCCCCACTAACCGGTATTATTTATTTGATGTTAGAAGAGTGCGCACGACATTTTAATTTAATTACTAATTTATTCGGAGCGGCGGAATCGCGTTTTTTCTGTTCTTATTGTAATAAGGCATTCCGCTGTGTAAATCAGCACAAGTGTACGCGAACATGCGCGTGCTGTTATGTTTCACCGCCATGCTGAAGCGATCAAGTCGAAATGATAGAGTGCGTGAATTGTGGGCGACAATTTTTCGGTCACGAGTGTTTCGCGAATCACAAGCGTGCAAGCTCTTACAAAAAAAATAATAAAAAAGTGTGCGACGTTGTGCGGTTGTGTGAGAATTGCATGCGCATTGTAAACGTGTATCAGCAGAAACACGAGTGTGGTATCAGTTTTTGTAGACACTGTCAAAAGCTGCATGCCTTTAACGACTTGTGCTTCATGCAGCCAATCAGCGTTGTCGTCCCGGGTAAAAGAAAATAAATATCTTTATATTTTTTATGATTTCGAGACAACGCAAGACACTCCGTATGGCGAAAATGCGCGCGTTCACGTACCTAATTTGTGCGTCGCGCACCAAGTATGCTCGGAATGCATCGGCGTAGACGACATACAAATAGATTGCCTCACTTGCGTGGTGCGCGAATTCATTTTTACTCGCGATCCTGTTAAACAACTCTTGCAGCTATGTGTGCGAGAAAAGACAGATTTTGCCGAAATTGTGTGTATAGCGCACAATGCTCGGGCATTCGGCTCTCAATTTATATTGAAAGAGTTGGCGGAAAGTTCCGAGTGTGGCGCGCCACGCAATATTAAATGGTCACAATATTGCGCAGCTAAAGTACGGGAGCATAAAGTTTATTGATAGTATCAACTACTTTCAATTGAAACTGAGTGCTTTTCCTGCGACATTTGGACTGACCGAGAGCACTAAGAAAGGTTATTTCCCCCACCTTTTCAATACCAGTGAGAATGAGCACTACAGGGGCCCTCTACCCCATCTGAGTTTTATTGCCCAGGTACTATGTCTGTGGCTGAACGTGCCGCTTTTCTCGCGTGGTATGAGAATACAGCCCCAAACTACGTATTCGACTTTCAAAAAGAGATTGTCGAATACTGTAAAAAGGAAGTAGAAATATTGAGACGCGCGTGCATACGGTTTCGCGAAATTTTCATAGAAGTCGCGCAAACAGACCCGTTCGTCTACGCGTGTACAATTGCGTCCACACGTATGTATGTTTTTAAAAAAATTTTTTTGCAGCCAAACACTATTGGCCTAGTACTGCCAAACGGATATAGGCGTGGGGATAAGCACTCGCAACAATCTATAGAGTGGCTGCTATACTACGAGCGCGAGTTCGGGCGTGAAATTATGCACGCGGGGCCATCGCGCGAGTTTCGTTTACGCGAGGGGTTTCTCGTAGACGGGTATCTACCGCCAATCGGAGGAGGTGAGCCTGCCTCAACAGATAATGGAATTATTTTTGAATACCAAGGCTGTTACGTGTATGGCTGTCCCCGCTGTTTCAGCGATAATTGTACTGTGAGAAAAAATAAATATGGCCAAATATATGCACAGGCGTACGAGGGCATGGTGGCAAAAGTCGCAGCAATAAGGCGGTTCGGATACGACATGCGTGAGATGTGGGAATACGATTTCGCGCGTGTGAAAAGTCAGCAACCGGAAATTACGCAATATTTAGCGGCTCATCCGGTCATGAGCAAAATATTCTTGAACCCGCGTGACGCTTTTTTCGGTAGCCGCACGGAAAATATCGTCACTTCTCACAGTACCGCGCCGGGCGAAGAGATCAAATATACCGATATTTGCTCTCTTTACCCATATATCTGCAAGAGGGGACGTTATCCCATTAGACACCCGCGCATTTACATCGGCGGAGAATGCACGGAGTTGACTGGCGGTCAAAACAATGATCTCTCGCGCGTGGAAAGGCTGATATAGTAACCTCGTAGTTTGATGCTGCCTGTGTTACCCATAAAAATGCACTCTCGACTGATTTTCGGACTCTTTCGCTCCTGCTGCGAGGAATTGCGAGAGGGCGACTGTAATCACGATCAAGCCGTTGAGAGTGAATTACAGGCACATGGGTTGTCTGCGAGTTACAGAAGGCGATCGAACTTGGCTACTGCGTCACAGAAACATTTGTTATTTGGCAGTATGAGACCAAGCAGTTCGATCCTGTCACGGGTGCGGGTGGGCTGTTTGCCCCGTAGGTCAATACCTTTCTCCGACTGAAGCAGCAGGCAAGCGGTTAGCCTGCTTGGTGTACAGACGAAGAGAGTAGAAAGTGGTATGTCGACGAGTATGAGCGCGACGAGGGGGTAAGGTTAGATTTAGGGAAAACAGAAAAAAATCCGGGGTTGCGTTCTGTCGCGAAATTATGTTTGAATTCGCTGTGGGGAAAATTCGGCCAGCGCTCAAATATTAAAAAAACGGCTATTATAAAAACGCGTGAGGGACTATTAAAACTTCTTACAGCGGCGGAAAAAGAAGTATTCGATGTTCTTATGGTCAACCTTTTATACCCGAATTGGCGCTTTCGCGAAGATGCCGCCAATGTTTCGGGTAATACAAATATGGCAACAGCTGCGTACACAACCGCGCAGGCGCGTCTCGAGTTATATTCTTATATTGGAAAACTCACTGCAACGCGTGTTCTATACATGGACACGGAGTCGTGTATTTTCACATGTAAGAAAGACGACCCTACTGAGTATACTCCGTCTCTGGGTGCTTTACTCGGCAAAATGACAGACGAGCTAAAGACCTACGGCGAGGGTACCTATATCACAAAGTTTCTCTCAGCGGGTCCAAAATTTTATGGCTTCCGAGCTGTCGTATCTTCTACCGGGGAAACTGTCGGGTGCTGTAAGATTAAGGGTATTAGCCTCAATAGCGCCAATTCGTGTATAATAAATTTCGAGAGCATCGCGCGTTTGATCGCAGCGTATTTTGAAAACGAAAGAGAACCCATCGTTTTGAAATATAAACCGATCAGACGCACTCGCACGCACGAAGTCATCACTCGCGACGAAAAAAAGTCGTGTTCCGTAGTACTTAAAAAGCGTAGATACTTTCGCGATGCAGTATCACTATCTTTTGGTTATAAGAGCGACGCATAGTATGTACATTTTATGAAAACTTTTAACTGCGTGTATTTATGTAAAATAAAAATTGGCCTTTTTCATAAAAATTATTTACCTGTCAAATTTATTTCTACCTATATCCATCACTTTCCTCGCATTAGTACGCTGAAAAAAAAGCATGCTGTGATAATAGCCCGTTATATTTTCATAACAAAGTAATATACAGAATTTTTTATAGCGTTTTCATGTTAAATACACTAAGAAGGTATTGTAGTGGCAAAGCCGCGTCATGTTTCATAGTTAACTATATCGCTGGCTTGTGCATGCTAGTCGTCGCGGTAGTCCTTCTCATTCTCGCGGTGGAGACAGGCTAGTCAACGCGCGCGCGCGTGAATCAGCTAGTTCACCGCGGATCAGCCCATTCCCCCGCACGACCAGCTTGTCGCCGCATCGGTTCAGCTCATCACCGCGGTAAAGATGCTAGTCCTCGTGCGCGCCGCCGCCGCCGCCCCCGCTCGCGCGTCATGCAGACGATTTTGCCAATGTTTCACAAGAATAAAAAAAAGGGTACAAAATGATTGGGAAAGCGTGGGACAGTCTCATTCGGTGGCTAGAGGTCGTTAAAAAATGGATACGGGCTTGAAACATCCGTTTACCTGCTGTGTATGTGGACCCACAGACTGTGGAAAAACACGCTTTGTTCAGCGCTTTCTCGCCCATTTACCGGCCATGTGAACCGCACGCTTCGACCGTTTACTGTTTTATTACGCTGAATGGCAAGAGGCTTACAGAACAGCTTTTAAGGTCAATGGACCTATCGTTGAGTTTCGACAGGGACTCCCGCAGGTAGGCGACTATTCCTCGGACAATGAGAAGAAAAAATTACTCATTCTCGATGATCTTATGCGAGAATCCTCGAGCGATGTTATTTTAGACTTGCTTACGAAAGGAAGTCATCACAAAAATATCAGCGTGATATTCATAACGCAAAACGTTTTCCACAAGGGAAAGGCATAGCGTGACATAAGTTTAAATACAAAGTACTTAGTGCTGTTCAAAAATCCGCGCGACAAGGCACAAATACAGCATCTCGCGCGCCAAATCCATCCCGAAGACTCGGGTTTTCTCCGTGAAGCCTACATAGACGCTACGCGAGAGCCACACTCTTATTTCTTTATAGATCTCTCGCAAGACTGTCTCGATGAGTTTAGATTTCGCGCAAACATATTCCCCGGTGACAGTGCGCATTACGCATACGTGTCCAAATACTTTAAATCACGCTGATTTGCTCGCCCGAACGTCAGTCAGGAAAAAACTATGGTCCCGTATGGACGAGCTGCCTCTTGTCGCGGCACGTTACCGCGCGGTAAACATTTTTCCAAGAAAAATCTCGCGCTACTCGGTATGCTCTGCGCCGGCGATAAGAAACATCGCACAACCATAGCCCGAGCGGTTGACAAACCCCTTGTCAAGTGTATATGCGAGTGCGTGTTGAACGTTGTACACGGAGTCGTAAAATTATCAGATAGCGAGAAGAGATGATTGAGCAAACATAAACGCACGTTGCGCAAGTTATCGCACCCGAGTGGTAACACCGATTGGCGCACAAAGAAACGAGCGATTATTCAGAACGAGGGATCGTTCCAGCCTATCTTATTAGCTCCAATCGTGAGTACTCTCATTTCGAAAATATTTGGCTCGTGTGACACGCAATAAGATGGAAAACGCGCGTAAAATGATTCTCTTGCCAGAAGGTTCAATGGCCACGAGCCCCGCGGATGTCGTGGAAAAAAGTTTACAAAAGCAGGGCGATAATTTTTCTCGCTTGGACACCGAAATGTACGACGTTTTACGCTCGAAGGCAGCGCGCGATGATTACGAAAAATGTCTGAATTATGTGTAGATTTTACGTCGCTATCTTTTTATCCGCGATAACGAACGTATCGCTGAGTGCGAGACGAATCACGAGGTAGACGAAATCGAAAAGAGTCTCGCGCCGCTCAGCGAGGAGACCATTCTCCGGGGTATAACCAAAGTACTCGCGCCCAAAGCGCGACTCTTGCTTCGGCACTGGAGGACAGCGGTTCCCGAGCGTCTAAAGTGGGACAATGCAGGCAGGCACTGTGAGCATCGATGGCCGACAAGTGGCGCGCTCGAGCATAATCGAGTTACTTCTCGACACACTGCAAAAGAACCCGCGTGTAGAGGAGGAAGACACGCCTGTCGGGCGCTTTGAGTTAGCAAAATTTCTCTAAACTAGCGAGACGCCCGTTAATCTCATAAAAAATCCCAAAGTTTTGAAAATTGGCCGGATTTTGACTGCAACAACGAATACGGCCAAACGACGTTTGCCGCGGCAACAGACTATAGCGGCCGGAGAAAATAACACACTCTCGCCCATGCTAACTCGCAGTAAAAAGCAGACCAAGAAAAAATGGATGCACTTTGATATATCAGCGATAAGATGCCATATGGAAAATAATACTACGATCTCGAGCATGAGGCGGGTTACGCGAGTGCACGAAACCTTCTTCGCGTAAATGCCAAGAAGGAGAAGAAAAAAATTTACGCGTGGCTGAACAATCAAGACGCCTACACGCTTCATCACCCGATAAAAAGAAGATTCCCGCGCTTGTCGTACAATGTAATGAACATCGATGACGTGTGGGAGTGCGATCTACTTCATCTGACATCGATAAAGGATTACAACGACGGGTACTGCTATATTCTAGGGGTCATCGATGTACTCGGTAAGTTTGCCTGGGTTGCACCACTGAAGGATAAAACCGCGCGCAACGTTGCCGACGCTTTTGAGCGTTTTCCCGACAGAACGAAGCCGCGCTTGCCCATGTACGTGCAGACCGATCGTGGCAAGGAATTTCTTGGCGCTGCTTTTCAAAATCTTCTCAAGCGCATGGAGATCGGCTTTCGTGTCGCTAGAAATCCAGATGTCAAGGCAGCCGTGGTCGAGCGCCTCAACAGATTTCTGCGCGAGCGCATATGGGGATATTTCTCACATCGAAACACCAAGCGATACATCGAAGTTCTGCAAAAAATTATGTACGCGTACAATCATTCTCAGCACAGCGGTACGCGAATGCGCCCAGCAGAGGTCAACCTTTACAACGCTGCGCGAGCGCGCGAAAACCTGGCCAAGCGCGCGCGCTCCAATTATCGCCGCCCCACCGTGCCCTACCGTAAATTTGCTGTGAGTGACCTCGTCCGTGCCAGTCGAACAAAGAACACCTTTGACCGCGGATACAAAAAAAATTTCAGTAAGGAGATTTTCAAGATTATACGCGTATCTCAGCGGCAAGGGCTATACACGTATTGGCGGACTTAAACGGGGAAATAATTGACGGATTCTTTTACAACGAAGAGCTCGTTTTGGTCGGGCAAGATCGACTGACTGGCGATAAGAGCTTCAAAATCGAGCGTATTGTGTGCACGAAAGGTCGCGGCGGCAACAAACAAGCGCTCGTCAAGTGGCTAGGCTATCCCGATAAATTTAATTCTTGGGTGAAAGCGAGTCAACTCGAGAGCATTTCGTAGAAAACCTCGAGCAGACATGGACGCGAACGAAGATTTTTACATAGTACTGCCTAGCAACAGCAGTATGGCTTACTTTCCCGATAACATAACCAGCTGTTTCACCACCCACTTGCCATGCGAGATCAAATTACACGGAGACTGGCACGTCGGACTGGTGGAAATTCACGTACCATGTAGTATCATGCATTTTCAAGACAATGATGCCTTTTATACCTTTAGTTTGTTCGCCATGGACGACGACGAACAGAGTGAGAAAATATTCTGCCATTTTCCAGTCGGCATTTACGACTTTCTCCAACAGCTGGCAGACGCCATAAATAACTCGAATGACACTTATAAGCATCACATGCTTGAACCCG